>JARYHS010011408.1:280792682-280813562 GCA_031002005.1 Vandiemenella viatica
CTACAGCTTGAGCCTCGACAAGCTCAGCCCCCACAGGATGTGCCTGTGCAGTCTGAGCCTCCACAGGCTGAACCTCCACAGGCGAGGCCACCACAGACCACGTCTGCAGAGGCTGAGCCTTCACAGGACGAGCCTCAAGAACCCTGATCCTTTCACGCAACTCCCTAATCGTTTCACCCATCTCCCACATCCTATCATCCCTAACACACAGTGAACAAAACCATGGGAGAGCCTCATTTATTTCCCCCGTTTCCTCTTCCCCACATGCCCAGTGAAACCACTTCTTACACCAACTACAACCCATCCCCTTCGCAACGTACCTACGACAGGCGCCACAGTTTCCAGTCATGATTTTCCCAAATTCTTCAACCTTCTTCTAAACAAACCTTAAATTTATTTGATAAAGTAGTCTTATAAAGTTTATACTATATTTTTTAACGTTTTTTACTAAATATGATAGGCGCTATACTCGACTAACTTTTGAATTGTTATATATACTTAATTTGATTGAAGTTTTATGAAAAACGACTAGGTAATTAAACTACTTAAGAACCAATGAATAAAACTTAAGCTAATGGATTTCGAAACAAACTTAAGATGGTAGGTCAATAGGCTACTATTTAGTGCTAATGTGGATAGCAACTATTTTGTTACTTATGAAAGTTAAAAAAGAAAGGTGGAATTTTTTTAATAAATATATATATATATATATTAGATGGCAATTAAACTCTATTAAATTTCAGACAGAACACGTTAATTATTAGAACGTACGTTTTTGTTATCGTAAACTTGATTTCGATATCGATAGTCGCTCTTAACGATGATGTAATCTATGGTAACCTATGTGAGTAACTAAATGATATATATGAATACTTATGTTTATTATTTATTATTTCCAGTTGATTTTATTACTATTTCGGAACTAATTAATTAAGACACTGTGTTATTTTAAACCTAATAATGCCTTAATATAGGACAATACAGAAAGCTTTAACAATCGAAATTCAAACTAGTGATTTGAACTATTTTTGACGGTATATAAGAAATTTAACACTACAAAATAACTTAAACTACTATTTTTACCTATGCTATATGTATCGCTTCTGCAATGACTAAGTTTTAACTGAAATATTTTAAAGTGTGTTTAGGTTTTTTTATTGTGTTTGTCCTGGCCCTCTTGCCTTCATCTGTGATGACAGGTTATTTTCCTATAATACTTTTTAAATCAAGTACAGGGATGTATACTTTACTCATAATGAGAATTCAGTATAACTTAACACTATGGGGACTGAAATTTGATTGCAGTGTGCTTTACATCTTATGGCTTATCCAGGGCCGGCGTTAGGGGGGGGGGGGGGTAAGCGGGTCAAATGTACCCGGGCCCACCGGCTGATGGGGGGGCCCCGATCCCGGCTGCAGGGACCCCAGGCCTCGAAGCCAAGAATCCACCTATTGTCGCCCAGCTAGTTTGTAGAGCTAAATAAAAAAAGTCGCCCATTTTACCCCGGGCCCGAAATTCCTAGTGCTGGCCCTGGCTTAATCTAACCAGTAAGGCTATTGCATACAAGGGACTTACTGCTCGCTATATCTTCGACCATTCTGGTGTACTTCAAATACACAAAACGTGCTGTGCCAGTGATAAATGCCAGTTTAGGGTCGATAAAAATTTCTGCTAAGACCAGGATTGAAACCAGGGATAATTCAATTCCGTAATCTATTGGTAAATTGTACTGGGAAAACTATTATAGCACAAAAAATTTCACCAATAATACTTATGCAATACTAATTGTAAATGTAAATTGGTGGTTGAAAGTGAACTGGGAGATTGTCATTTTCTATAAGATTGTAGAACTAAGTTACGTATCTAGATTAATAAAGTTGAGAATAATGCATTACATTACTCCTAAGGGAGTTTGAACTCATCTGGTCCATTTACAGAAATCTGAGAATACAAAATTTAAGAAAGGTGAATAAATATATAAAAGTTTCAATGAAATGGTATTACACATTGTTTATAAAGTATCTAACAATGTAGTTGTATTTTGTAGCTTTAATAGTATTTATGTAATGTAAAACTCTTGCACATTATAAGTTTTCATTTTCCCACCAAACCCCATAAAAAATCTGAGTTTTTTGTCCATTTACAGATTCCTCAAATAAAAATGAAAAAATTAATTACCTGTAACATATGTGGAGTGTATTTTCGGCTGCTGTTTGATATTTGATGTTATATTTGGGTCCGACTGTATGGATGATAAATCGGGCTGGAAGATTGTATCCCTGAGTTACTCGTACTTCTCCAGTACGACATTCTGCAAATGGTCATGCTTTCAATGTAACTTGTTCTTAGAACAAATAAAATGTAATGTACTGGTTAGCATTATATTAACACAAACCTTTTACTTGATTAAGAATTTCTTCTCTTAGACCTGGACCAGCACGAGCAAATAGCCGGTCACTAATGGGACTTCTCTCGTTCATGGATTCATTTGTTGAATGCACTATAGCATCTGCATTGAGTGTTGTTATGTCACCATACCTAAAAATAAAAGTGATGTTACTAACAATATTGTTGCCTGCATGAGGAAAAATCATGAGACTAGTAATTACGCAAACTAAAAATATTTCTCACGTCATGGTATCACTACATAACAACACTCAACTCAATTACAAAGTTGCTAAAAAACATGCTGCTTTAATCCTTCACATTCAGTATAAAATATATATAGCATGTAAAGCTGCACTTTTCAACTAAATCCAAAATACCACGGTACAATCCATGAAACTGTTATTAATAAAATAACAGGTGTCACTAACAATAACGTCATGTAGGCCTATGTGGTGTCTTTTCATGTACCAATTGTATTGTAACCCTACAAAACAAACAATCTTTGTCTCAGATAGGTGGTGAGAAAAATAGTAGTTCCAGCAGTATCAGATAACTCACTTTCACCCATGAAGTTTTGCAATCTGATTCATTCAGTGTGAAATATAACAATGTTGGTGAAGCAGGTGACTTCAGACTGTCACATACATTACTATGTTTCGGATTCCTGCCTTCTGTCAAAGTGAGTATGAAATTAAATTTAGGGAAAGTATCATTTTTATGATAAACAGTTTTACCTTGATCGTAATGAAAATTCCAATGAATTTGAAAGAAAACTAAACAAGAATTCTTGTTTAGTTTCTTCATATTAGTTCCTTCATATTACTTTATAATGTTATCATTGGCCTCTAGACATTATTATGTGACCAATAGTCCTCCTTTAGGGAGGACAGTCCTCTTTTTGGAGTTCTGTCCTTCCTCAAAAAGGGTCCTCCTTTTAGATATTTTAAAACTAATCACAGAGACTAATCTGTTAATCTCTGAATCATATTGTCTCTGCTCTGTATTCAGGGATGCCGCCCCGAAATGTTACACGTCACGTGAGGGTACAGTTCACAAAGACGCTATTAGAAATCGCATGCGCAGGGCATAGGAGAACTTCACGTCTCACATTATTTCTTTCTCATTGAATATTATACTCGGGGAAGTACAATTCACGTTTTATTAATTCAATATTATACATCCCTGTTTTGACATAAGTGTAAAATAATTTAAATATAGTTTTAGTTAAGTTTTATCGCTTTTGTTATTAATGTTTGTTTTTTATTCGTAATGTTCGTGGAGCTATATATTTTATTTTTAATTTCATTTAGGGGTGGAAAAATATATATAAAAAAAAATATATAAAAAAACAAGGAATGCCATTTCAATGATTAATTGAAAAAGGAATTTCCGTTGCTCATATCAAAGATAGACACCATTTTTTTCTGCGTTATTTTGGAGAAGTGAGAAATCAAGATTGAAAGTTGGTAGTCTAGCTGTGAAATTCAATATGAAGGATATTTCTTGCTCCAAAATTTCCAAATATTATTAGAAAATGATATATTGACAGAAAATATTAATTATATGGAAAAATACTCGTTTAATTAAATAATTAATAAGGATGTAAACATAATTAGTGTATTTTTGTTTGAATTAATAAAATATTTCATTTATTTACGTTGTAATTGTTTCTTAAATTTTTACGCCCTCCTTTTCATTGTAAATAAAAATTGGTTTGTCCTCCTTTGTCCTTTTCATTGTAAAAAGTTGGTCACCTTAATTATTATGACATTAGGAATTAGAGCCAAAAAGCGTTATTTGATGCGTACCAAATATATAAATTCAACCTTAATATTTGTGACGAAGACATTATATCGCAACAGTTGATCTAAATTTGAAGAGATTATTAATTAGTAGTTTTTAACGGGTGGAGCAAGTCGTGCAGCCCCAGTTTATAAATGAATAAGAATCGAGTAAAGATAAAAAAAATTCCTACAATGACCTTTTATAGTTGAGGAAATACGGTGGTATGCATTACGAGCATTTACAGTTAGTACATTTTGTCATGCAGAATACCGGCCGGACCTTGCTGGTTTATGGTTACGAACCACCGAAACCGTTATAGTAATTAATCTTATTTTATAGCAAAGTATTTCAGAATATTCAAACAATTCGAAGTATATGTAACACTAAACCAGTGATGTCAAAGATACGGCCCACGGGCCGCATCCGGCGTATCAATACGGCCCGTGATCGCAATGTGACCCAGAAAGAAGAATCATGTTTTTTAGAGCTTTTAGACTTCACTCGATTCCTCTACGGAAGTTTTAAAATGCGCACACCACATTTAAAAGTAATTTCAAGGGCAGCGCGTGCCTAGACAAGCGAGAGAGATAGACAGTAACGCCATCTCTTACCAACAAGCGGAATCTTCCACGCGCTTCGAGTCTAGACTAGAACCTTCCTTATCGATATAAAAAGAGTGCGTCGGCGCGACATGAGTCAGTTGAGTCGATTTCGAAGGTATTGTGCGCGTGCGATATCCATAATTGTTGTGTCGAGTTCCATAATTGTTACGATTTTGGTATAATTCACAAAAATGTAAAGTTGATAGTGAGTGCAGAGTTTTTCAGTCTATATAGGAAATTGCATATTTTTTCATAGAATGGAAGGGTAAACAACTGTGTTTGATTTGCAATCAAACAGTTGCTGTTTGTAAGGAGTTTAACTTGAAGAGACACTATGATACGAATCATAAATCAAAATTCGATGGTTACACTGAAAAAATAAGAATGGACACTTTGTCATCTTTAAAATCGAAACTTCAAGTTCAACAATCGATGTTTACTAAAGCTAAAACTGAAATCCTGAAATCAAGTTTTATTATCGCATTACAAATCGCGAAGAGATCAAAACCTTTCACTGATGGTGATTTTATTAAAGACTGTATGTTGAAAGTTGCCGATGTTTCATTTCCATCTGAAAAGTCAATAATTCAAAATATTTCGCTGTCAAGAAACACTGTTGCTTCAAGAATAAATGATTTATCTCAAAATTTGGTTCTTCAATTGAAGGAGAAAATTAAGGAATTTACAAACTTTTCACTGGCTGTTGACGAGAGCACTGATACTGTTGATACAGCTCAACTTGATGTTTTTATACGAGGTATTAACAGTAACTCTGAAATAACTGAAGAACTATTAAAGTGCGTTCCATTGACAAGATACTACAACAGAAAATGATATTTATTCTGCAATTGAGCATTTGATAGCAGAATATGAACTCGACTGGAATATACTTAGCAGCACAACTACGGATGGCGCTACTGCCATGGCTGGCAAACATTCGGGCGTTGTAACTAAATTAAAACAGAAAACATCAGGGAATTTTGTGGGATTTCACTGTATAATTCATCAGGAATCATTGGCATCCAAACATTTAAAAACCTATAATTAAAATAGTAAATTTTATAAGGAGCAGAGGACTAAATCACCAGGCAGTTTTTACAAGATTTGGACGAAAAGTTTTCTGATGTCCCTTATTTCACCGAAATTTGTTGCCTCAGTCGAGGAGTAGTTTTAGAAAGATTTTTTGCATTTCGTGGCCCTATTCAAGCAACCCAATTGATTATGACAATGACTGGTGGGTTGATTGTGCCTTTTTGGTAGATATGAATAAACACTTGACTGATCTGAATGTAAAGTTACGGGGTAAAAATCCGATTGTCACTCAAATGTATTCATGTATTCAAGCATTTGAAACAAAGTTGAGGCTGTGGGAAAATCAGGTAAAAAATCAAACCTTGGATCATTTCCCTCATTTAAAATCAATTGGCACAGTGAACCAAAAAAAAAAAAAAAAAATTGGATCAATGTCCTCAACTTCTGCAAAATCTGATCACGGGATTCAACAATCGTTTTGAAGACTTCCACAAAATGAATGAAATGAAATTCCCAATTTTCAACAATCCATTCAATTTTGAAGCTTTACAGGCACCAGTTCATTTGCAAATGGAGTTGATAGATCTTCAATCGGACAGTATTTTGAAAGAAAAATTTAATACACAATATTTCAAGAGTTTGGATAACTACCCGGAATTAAAAAAGCATGCAGCACGCATTCTGAGCATATTTGGTAGCACCTATTTATGTGAGCAGATGTTTTCCGTCTTGAAAATAAATAAGAATAAACATCACCCAAGACTTACGAATGAACATCTCCAATCAATTCTTAAAATAATTACAACAAATATGATACCTGACATCAATGAGCTTGTCAAAAACAAGAGAAATCAGGTATCTGGATCCTCGAGCTCAAAATAATTACCCTCTTTTATAACTTTGATATGATTTTTAACAACCGTATATTATATACTATACAATTAAATAAATAAAATGTTATAATAATTCAGTACATTTTTTTATTTGAATCTGGCCCGCCTACACATTCTAAATTTAATATACGGCCCTCTGCAAAATTGAGTTTGACACCTATGCACTAAACGCCTTGAGAATGCAGGGCTGGCGCTAGGATTATCGGGCCCCGGGTAAGCGATCTTAGGCTCCCCTAACCCCCCCCCCCCCCCCCCGAAAATATTTTTACTTTACACTTTCTTTTATTTATATATATATATATAAATTCAGAACATTTTTATACAAAAATGTTTAAAATTATTGGTGCAGATTTTAAAATTTGTGTTTGATTTCTATTTATTTTGGCACCCAGTCCGGCGGGTCCCCCTTTGGTGGCCCGGGCCCCGGGTACCTTTGCTCCGCTTAATCCCCCCTAACGCCGGCCCTGTGAGAATGAGTACGATTGATAAAAAAATAGCTACAGACTAACTAGAGTAGCTGAAACAATATTTATCAGGTTTCTTTTCAGAAGTACTGTAACACCAAGTAATATAAAGTTTGAGTTTCACAGGCCTCGAATAACCCACTTTCTAAGCCTACTCTGGGTTATATTTTTCTCTACACAAGGTGCACACCCGTGTGCAATGGGTTGAAAATGGTAATCAATTGACCAGTCTCTAAAGACTTCTCTGTTAAGAGACGTTAAGCAGTAAAAAAAAAAAAAAAAAGAGTAATCAATTGCATGGAGAAATACAGGAAATGAACAGGATGGGAAATTTTTTTTACAAAAAATGTTAACTACGAAGAATTATCTTATCTGAGCATTGCTGGGTAAGTAAAGATTCTCTTAAAAGTGAATTTATGTTTCATATTTATATCGAGAAGAAAAAAACTTTCTAAATTGTGCTTTTACATCAATTCATTGCAGATTAATGCTTAAGTTTTTCTTCACTAACCTAACCAGGAAAGAGGTAATTAAAAAAAAAATTCAACAATTATTTTTGGAGCTGATGTCAGGAACTCATTCCACCACTTTCCCATACAAAGATCGGCGAACACGTAATACTCAATTCCTGCACATGGAGGGGAAAAGAAGACCATCATCATGAGATAGATGTAAGCCTGTGACCATGTTTTGAGTATGATAAAGGGTCTTCTAGAATAGTTCCCATATTTAGGGTTAAAAGTCATCACAACCTTGACCTGATCTGGCTGAAATACGAATCTGACCTGTTTCTCCCGTTGTGCTCTTTCTGCAAAATTTGAAGAATTTATGCAGGGTTAGAATGTGTAAAATCAGAGATTTCACGCGGGCAGTGCGTATCATGGAGGTCCTCCATGGTGCGTACTATATAGTAAAGTTAGTAAACGGTCATGACCGCGTGATCGAGAGAAATGCGTGATCGAGAGAAATGCGTGATCGAGAGAAATGCGTGATCTGATCTCGTTGAAACAGTGAGTGCTGGATCTGTATATTAACCGTACGTGTTAGATCTGCAAAATTTGAACCACTGATCTGGTTGAAACATTGGGTAATGTACCTGCTGCAAAATTTGTAGTATTTCTTTTGAGTTTGAAGGCACTTGGAAGTAGTAAAGTCAGAGATTTTCAAAACAGAGACTATCGCACAATCCACTAAAGAAAGTGTTCCCAAACACTTTCAGCTCACGGCGCCCTTATAGGTTTAGTATTTTGTCACGGCGGCCTTGTCAAAATATGCTCGAAGTGACACTAATAAGGCATAGAAATTAAAACAAATTTTTAAAAGAATTTATAATACAATCGACAGAAAAATATGGAAATTGAAAAAGCGAAAACATTCAATGATAACTTAATCAATGCTACGCCTGAGCTTGCTGATCTACTCATATTCTTTTTCGAATTGCGGGATAAGGATCGATACTGCTACTCATATTTGTTACAACATATTGTTTTTTGAGCTATATTTGCTCTTTATTACAGCTGAAAATCTGATTTCGCATAAGTAGGATGTTGCATAAGGAATGGTAATTCTTAAATCATCATTCTTTTTGATATTCATTTTTGACCATTTCAACAAAACTCTACCAAATCAGAACAAGCAAATTTTAAGACTTTTGTCGCTAGAGATTTTCTTTCTATTGCGAAGAAGATTCTGGTGGAGCTTTAGTATGGAAAGAATCTTGCATCCATGCAAATTTTTCATGCATTTTCCGCAATTTTCAAACCATTCACTGAGCTTTCAAAGGTGTTCCGTGAAAAGGCTAAGTCTTGTGAAACAACTATCGCTTCAGAGACCGCGTATTTGTGCAATTCAGGGAATGTCACTACTGCAGCTTTTCCCTAAATACCGTAATCTTCTCCAAGAGTTTCAAGATGTGCATGGCCTAGCAGAGACAAATTCATAGCATTTAGTTTGTCAAATATATCGCACAAATATGTTAATTTTAGCAAAAGTCTGGTTCAGTGAAGTAGCTTGCATGATCTTCCTCTTGCGGAAAAGTGTGAATTAACTCGAATGCACGGGATAAGGTGTTTCAAGTGAAAGCCATCGTTACCTGCAGTACTATATCAATAACGTGTGTTCAGCTCCCATGCCAGTACATAATTTTTGGAACAATCAGGCTCTCGGGGTCCTGGTGTTTATAGTTTACTACGACATCCTGATACCAAGTTCAATTGAGAACTCATCGAGTTTGATACAAGTGCTTCTGTATGGATGATGTGATGAGTTCACATAGCTTGCGCTACTTTGCTTCGAATAAGCGCCTGTAATCCAACATGGTGACCAGACATTGACCGAGTACCGTTGCACTTTTCCCAGTCCAAATAATTTTCTGTTATTTATATACTTGTCAGGCATCTCAAACAAGTCTTTCATTAATACCTTAGGTCTTCAACAATAATATCATTCAGAAAGCGTAATTAACAAATAAGATAAGCATTATGAGCTGTGAGCTAATTAGTGTTGACAATTGGCAGACGACAATCGCTATATCAGCTTCCGACGAATCACTTTGATTGCTAACATTCTCACACCAATGGAAACTACAGCTTTTTATGGATAAGAAGGCCTATCTCATCACGAAGACATGCAAGCAGCAACTCATTTAGTTTTAATAAAAATACTATTAATACATTTCGTTCCGACAAAAAGTGAAAGAAGTGGTTTTTACTATAGAAATGAAAATCTTTGTTCCAAAAGAAAGATTCAGTCAATTTATTTAATATTAGCCTCAAAGCCCATCAAAAATGACGATTTGAATGGAGTGTTCGGTCTTTGCAGCTGCTTAACTAATTGAATTGTTATAAAGCTCAATGTAATTCCTGGTGCCTTTTAATGTAGGAATGCAACCTGGTCCAGGTTGCATTCAAACCGTCGCTAAAAAAATCCATACTTCAATCACACGCATATTAATATGTGCACTATATCGCCTGTTAGTGGCGATATAAACACGATCGAAAAACTTGGCGGTGGCGAGTTCTTACATCTTTGTTTTTTTATTATTCTTGATTCAGATCAATATTACAACGTTTGAATGGCTGACACAGTTACATGCGGGTGAAATATGGCATCAGTGAAAACAAATGAAAATAAAAATAATCTTAACAACTTAGGTTATACCACAAAATATTAGTTTTAAATGTAGACTTGGCTGTATAGCTCGCTATCAGTGTGGAACTACTTTCATTCAAACAAAGTAATGATTCTTCTCCTCGTGTCGATGACAGCATCAGAAGAAGCTGTAGACCAGGGTTGGCCAACCACTTTGGAAGTGCTTCATAACTCCGCGGGCCGCATATAAAATTATATATCCACACTAGAGACTTTTTTTGAGGTGAAACATGAGTTATTATTGTGTTTACTATTATAGTTACATGTAAACATAGATAATATAGTAATAATGATACTAAACGCACATTGTAAAGAAATATATAACACTAAAAATGAAATATAAAAAATATTTTGTAAAAGCGTGATGTATCCCGCGGGCCAGAAAAATGTTCAAGGCGGGCCGCGGCTTGGCCACCCCTGCTGTAGACGCTGTCATCGTGGTGCAAGGTTTGGCCAGAGGCAACTTGCCTACTGTTACCGGGGGACGCCGGATGTTACAATAAGTAATGATTTCAGTGATAGGACACTCATGAAAACGATTTAAATTATATCTAAAAAAAAAAAAAAAAATTACTCATGCCCTCTGCTGTTACGTCAAGTGCCAGTTGTAATAGCAATCTAACCAAAACTGCCGCTAACATTGCTAATCGAAAATTGAAGCTTCTATTTTATATACCTATGACCAAAAATTTTAGTGACTACTTCTCATCGAACGAATCTTATATATAAAAATCAATGTTTGTGGGTTTGTTCGTCTTCTATGTATTCCTATACCATTTATCAGATTGCAATGAAACTTTGGAGAGTTTTCGAGTGTGCATCTGGGAAAGTTCCTGTGAAAAAAAAAATTCCAAAAAGTCATCCCTATTCCCCATAACACCCCATAATTTAGGCAAAACCACATTTTTTATCCGATTTAGATAGGAATTTGTACACTTATACTTTAAAACAAACATAAAAATACTGCCTACATACGGTTTCCGAATATTAATCCCCTCGCCCCCTTTCCACCCCCATAATTTTTTATCCCATAATTTAGGCAAGTACCAGATTTTTTATCCGATTTAGATAGGAATTTGTACACTTATAATTTAAAACAAACAGAAAAATACTGCCAACATATGGTTTCCGAATATTCATCCCCTCTCCCCCTTTCCACCCCCATAATTTTTTTACCCCATAATTTAGGCAAACCACATTTTTTAACCGATTTAGATAAGAATTTGTACACTTATAATTTAAAACAAACAGAAAAATACTGTCTACGTATGGTTTCCGAATATTCATCCCCTCTCCCCCTTTCCAACCCCATTACGTTTTCACCCGATAATTTAGGCAAACAACATTTTTTATCCGATTTAGATAAGAATTTGTACACTTATATTTTAAAAGAGAGAGAGAAATACTGTACACATTAATTTCACAAAAACCCAATCCCTCTCCTCTCATTCCACCACCTTAATTACCCCCTCTTCCCCATAACACCCCATAATTTAAACAAACCCGCAACCCGTTCGTCCGATTACGGCGAAGCTATGGTGAACTGTCGAGGGGATGTCAAAAATGGTTCCTGTCAAAAAAACAAATATTTAAAAACCCACCCCTCTTCCCCATAACTCGACGAGACAAATCAAAAACAAATGATACGTTTTCTTGATATCTAGCTTAGTTCTCGACATATTGTATGTCAAAAGTGAGGAGGTTATGGTAAGATCCGGCCTGGACCTGAATAAAAATTCCCAATACCACTATATATTCGCGGTGGAAATTACCTATACCTGTTTTACTTTCTCCTATTGAATGTTATTATGGTTGAAATATGGCCTGGGCCAGAAGAAACGTCACCAAAAGTGCATGGAGTAATAGACTACCTATAACTAATTTTTAACATGCTAAAACTCGAAAACAAAGCGAGATATCAAAAATTTTATTATTTATTTTCGATTTATTTAGTCGAGTTCTACAAGAATTCATAATCAAATTGTAATTTGATATTCATCAGATTTCAATGGGATTTTGCACACTTATACTTTGAAACAAACAGAAAAATACTGCCTGCATATGTTTTCCAAAGCGCATCCCCTCTCACCCTTTCCAACTGAAAATGAATGAAACAGCAGTTTAAAATTTATATGTAAATATGTTTTCATTTAATCTATGTGCCTACTCAAGTCCAGCAATAGTGAAGCATTGCCGGGTCAGCTAGTATTAAATAAATATAAGCAACTAATAAAATTAATCTGTCGATTTAAACGAACTTTTTCAGTGTTCTGACAATTCCCTTCTCCGTAAATGCTTAGCTAAATATTGTTAGTATAGACTATTACTCGAAATCAATATTTATATGCACGTAACAACTCTTATTAACAAGATTCGAATTTTATATTACAGCTCCCATACTGCAGAGCCCAATGCACCCAAGCGTTCTGAAGTCTTACAATCTGGCGCCAACATATACACAAGAGCTATATAAACTACTGTGCTCACAGTAAGCTTTGGAAAATATCGAAATATCGATATTGTTTCATAAATAGTCGATATTTATCATCGACATTTTATTCTTGATTTATCAAAAATCAGTATTTTAGTTGGAGCATCAATTTTAAGTACTGGTTCGATATTTTTGTACGAACGCAAATCAGTACCCAATTTCATGTGTTGCGTATGTATTGGATAAATATGACGCATCTTAAAATGTGAATACATAGTAATTTAACAGTTTTCATCAATAGTTAACAGTTAGAAAACATGTTAAATAACGACAACGTCAATTTTTTGTCAATATGTTTGAATGTTTATGGTTAGATTATTTTTAATTAAGTTGAAGAATATTTATTCAACATCCGTGATGGAAGTTGAGGGTTGACGTAAATTTACAGCTTCTGTTTTCAATGGTTTTTTTCATCGATGATTTTTAAAAATAACAAATTAAAAAAAATTAATGGGTCTTTAATTTTTCCGAATTTTCTAAAATATTTTAATATATTTTGAAAATACTTTAAGTAAATTACTACCTGTAAGCAAAAATATCAATATTTTTCTCGATACATATCTATACTGTTTGTAAATATCGATACTATATTTATTGATAAATTATTTTATTTGCCCATAGCTTTTGCCAACGAATCAACCAAAATTCTTACACTATTGAATTTAGCTACTGCTTGTGGAAATCCTACAAAATATAGGTTAATTTACAAAGATCAATACAATTATTCAAAAACACTTATGATTAATTAAAGAAATATAAAATTACAATAATAGCAAAAATGATTGTATAGGGTGTGATATTGTCGGAGCACCTTATTTTTGTCAGTGGCCTCACATTGCCTTTCATTTTCTCAATTATTGATGTTTGTTTTCTTCAGTCATAATAGATCTTCAACTAATTATGTTGTTAGACAAAGGTTGCTTTGTAATTTTTTCCACCGATTCTCCCACCACAATGTTAACTATGCCAAGAGCAACAGAAAAAAATCTCTCCTGCGATGGCGCGAGTTTTTTCCCCCTCATTTCACCATTCTTATTGTTAATTAAATGCACTTTTTGCTTTTGTAAATTTTGCAGATTCCTGCTAAAAAAATCGCGTGATTTTTCAGTCTTGGTAGGGTGAACGGTCTCTAGATGTCGCTTTAGCTTGCTTGGGAATATACTCTCTGGTGCAAGAATTTTTAAACAGAGCACACACTGCGGATTTTATTCATTATTTATTTCTACCGATGTAAATACCAAAATCCTAAATCGTATTTAAGATATTTGTAGTTTTTTCGGTCTGCTTGTTTAATAAATACCTTTCCATTCATCTTGTGATCGAATTTTTACGTAAACAGAAAGCGACAGACTTAAAACAGAACAAACAACCTCCTCTCATGTGCGTATGTTTCGTACTTAGTGAATGATGGAACGAAGATCATGGACGGGTCAAGTGTGGGCGTTGCGGGGGGAGGAGAGGGGAATCAGTGTACAAGCGTAAATAATTACCAACAAACAACAACACAGACACCGAGACACCAGGAGAGCTCCAAAGAAGAAACTAGTCATCATCACCCAGTGTTACCGCTGCCAAGGCTGCTGGAATCAGGCAAAGGGTTGCAGAAGTCAAGTGCGGTGCGTACGCTGCGGTGGAAACCCCAGCGCCCTGGTTTGCACACGCCCTCGTGGAAACACACCGACGTGTGCGAACTGTGGCGCTGACCACGCTGCATACTACATGGGCTGCTCTGTGAGGAAGAAGCTGCAAGCTGCCGCCCACAGAAGTAAATCCCAGACCGACCACAACCACCCAACAGAAAATAGATGGAGTAAAAAGCCAGATAAGCAATCAAGCACAATCACAAACCAAAATAAAACTTCAGAGATACGCCGGGACCAGCAGCTTGGGATAATCCAACTGCTAATCCAAACTGACAACAATAAATGAGTAGAAACCTGATGGGGTTTTAATATTAGGGTGTCATAGACACCCACAGCCACTTTCCTCCTTAAAGTGTAAATAAAGAGACCCCAAAACCAATAATCACGACATCTAGCGGTAAAACTGTCATGGCAGCGGGACTCGCATCCATCAAAAAAGCAACGAGAGCGAGGGATGCAGTGCGCGATTTGAATTTTTTAGTTTGTTGGAGAAATAAGCAGGAGCGCCCCTAGGGCGCACGCTTTGGGAACGCCTGCACTAAAGAATCGAAGGTAATGAGTGCTGCCTCGATCCGGCTGCAATATGAAAGTAAACCTGTATCATTCTAACTGATAAATTCTAAGAATTTCGGTCGAGTCTTAAGGTTCTTAATAATAATAAAGACTCAGGTTTTACACCAACAAGAACTACGCAATATAAAGTGAAAACGTCAAGGCCATGACCGTGTGAGTTGATCTGGCTGAAATATGATCTGGATCTGTATATGATTCTCAAGGGTTCGCTCTACTAAATTTGAAGAATTTCTGTTGAGTTTGAAGATAGTTACAAGTATTAATAGAAGTATTAACAAGGACAGATACGATTTCGGTATTGCATAAATATAGTGTAAGAGGCACGAAACCTATCGCAATTAATAATAATAGAGCCCACGCAACTTCCCATAGGGAGTAATCGCCAGTTTACAAATGATACTAACACCATGAGCTTGGATCAATCGAAACGCAACGATGAGTTCTTCAACATGCTTGCACGGTTTTCTCCACTGTGGTCTCGAAGAAAGACAATTTTAAAAAATCGTGACATAGCTAACCTTAGTAGCAAATGGCCCAGCAGCGTTTCAGCCAATCAATCAACTTTCACAGATGTACCAAAATTTTAATTTTTCCGGTACTCGGAATATTATATCAACGATGTGGTCTACATCTGTCACTTCTGCGAACATTCTCTACTCGTCTGCTTTGTGTAAATGCGCCATTTTATACTGCCTATAGTAGTCCTCTAATACGAATTAAAATAACAAAAAATAAACCGATTAATTTTCGATCATTCCTGCAACCATCTTCTGATACTGATTAGTCTATACTGTTAAATAATTTCTCTTGGTAATGATGATAAGAAGAAAATAAAAGCCGCGCCCAACTGTATCGATAGTTTCTAATTCGATATACGAATAAATGTCGAATTAGTTATCGATACTCTACGTCACAGTTGTCTGCCTGACGGAAACGCCGTAATTGTGTGTTCAAAGCAATGTACTGAAAAATTCTTTTAACACTATTCTAATAAAGAAGCAAGTACTGTTATTAATTCCAATTAGAAATATTTAAGTATGGTGGATAAATTGAAACATCGCCTGGATCATTTGTTACTAGACTCTGTGACTTTTGAAAATTTGTGGTTTTCTTCTACATAGCTGTAGTTTGGTTGGGGTTTTACGTCTCGCCGAGAGCATTAAAGATTTGGCCGAAGTCCTTTGAAGGAACCATTCCACCGTTGCTTAGGCCCTGGAATGATTTTGGGAAACTGTTGAAAAGCTGATATCTGGATGGCCGGACGGTGATTCGTCCTTATTGCCAGTCCCAATCGTCACCTCTCACAAATCAGGCTCGGTAGGAAGAAATCATCACTGCGCCTCGATGAGGTTAGCATCATGTTTAATCATTGACGGGAACTCTATTGTAAAAATAAAGTCGAACTTTTTGAATAGAAAATCGTATCATCGCTTAATTATAATTGGACTGAGAAGCGTATTAGTCAACAACTGTAACTACATATTTTTTCAGAATAAAAAAAGTTTGATTTACCATAATACTATTTTGTGGTTGATCTCTGGACAATATGGAAAAGGGCTGCTGGAGTGTCTTCGCTTCTCGCCAGTGGCACTGTAGTCGAGCAGATGTTTCATGGGTTGCAGGGAGCTCCAGCGGGGAAGAGACTCCACTCGCACCACCTCGCCCGCCAGATC
This sequence comes from Vandiemenella viatica, assembly GCA_031002005.1. Lineage (NCBI taxonomy): Eukaryota > Metazoa > Arthropoda > Insecta > Orthoptera > Morabidae > Vandiemenella > Vandiemenella viatica. The sequence goes on from JARYHS010011408.1 coordinate 280,809,378, forward strand.
CAAGGGATCCATTGTCAGCCTCATGTAACCAGCTGCTGAAATAAACACGACAAACATCAGTATTCAGGTTTGCAGCTACAAACTGCTCTTAGAGTTTTTGTGTAAATGTCTAAATTCAGTCCATATGATTCTTTCCAAAGTTGAAACTTATAAAAACACATAATATATTCAGTAAACGCAACACATTTTTCCAAAGGCTGTTGGGCGTGATGTTATTGTATTGTATTGTTTCCCATACCCGTATTGAAAAATAACAACCTCAAATAATCGTCCGTATTAGATCGTTCAACACGTGATAAATTAACAACTGTGCAGGTGGCACATAGGACAGCTTTTGAGCATGCCATCTGTCAATTTGGCTGAATTGAAGAGTCATCAAAACGCTGGTGACATATTTCAGGTCAGGTGCTCTACCAATTGTAGCCAGTGACTTAATGGGTAATCATCAAGAAATATTAATTTAGAAACTGTTAAAAATTTAATAAAAAAGATTATTGCAACCCACTAAATAGTTGCGTTGTCGCGTCAATTGAGCGCTCAGTGGTAACGTGTCTGATAACGGATAGAAACGTACCTGGTTCGAATACTATACACAGCTGGGATTTTCAAAAGACCCTTGAACTATCCATCATATCTAGGACGCTCCGTCGTTTGGATTCCAAGTAAAGTAGCAGGTCTTTTTCTCCTGTAGGATCATCTTATTAGTTTAGACAGTCATTACAGAGGCAGACAAAAATCACTAAATGGTTCATCCATCACATTTTTCGCAAGTCTTATCAATTCAGCTTAAGGTTTTACGTCTCTTTTGTTGAAAGTGCTCGTATCATACTCTTCCTTATGGCTTTTTTTAATTTCGGCATTTGACCCAGAATTTATTGACAAAGCCCTCAAAAAGACTTTTTTATCAGGCCATCTAAATTCGGAACATGCTTCCATTAACAATTGGTTGTTTTACAAAATTTAAATACCACGACGAATGAGCTAAAAGCTATTCGGAAAGAAGTCTCCTAAAGGTGTTTACAATTATGAAAGAACCTATTTCGAAGAAAAATGAGAAATTCATCAATTTTTATATCCCGGTTTTAACCGGTATAATATATTGAGTAGTTTTTAAACTTTATGAAGGAATAGATCAAGCCCACCATCGTCAGATCACAATAAGCATTCAGGCTGTCACTATTGGAGGCAGGATTCGGATTTCATTTTCAAGACATCAACACTAAAGTGAAAGTGATGTGGCTAGCATCACATCCTCCCACTTTGTCTCCAAGAAATATCTTTTCCGACGGTGATCTTGCGGACATCTTCCCAATGACCATCTTCGAGAGAAGATGTGTGGCCCCAATAATCGAGCTCGTAATCTGTCGCCCTACCGACAAACTACGCTGCCAAAGCTACAACACGTGGTGTATAGTATGAATTAAGGTAGTTCCCAGAATCCCTCAAAATTAACTTAAATTTGGTGATACACCACTAAGGAGCCCTGTTCCTTTATTCCACTTAACACTGTTATTACATATGCTTAAAAGACTTCTTCCATGTTGGCATTGGTATTGTACATGGGTGACTGAATATTAAATGTAATTTTTTTATAACTGATGGATGAGGAGGAAAGAAGTGACAGAATGAAACCCTGTGCTGGCTTTCCAGAACCGCAAAGTTTAATGTTCGCATTCTTCATCAACAGTATCGCATGCAGTGTCGTTTGACCCCAATCTATACCAGAGTATATTGGTAACCAGAGATGTGAATTAATTAAGATACAAGTATTTGAAATATACAAGATACAAAATACTTATTTTAATCTTGTATCTGAAATACTTTTCTTAGTCTTTATTTTGTATCTTGTATTTAGATAGTTTTTCCCGTTATCTTTGTATTTTGAAAATATTAAATACTATTTAAGCACTTTTTTTTCTTTTACTTTACGACATCAAAATGACAAAGACAACAATGGAACGCATTTGTAAAATTTATTAATCTATATCAAAGGACAAGTTTGTATAATCTAGTTACCTTTGTCTGTCTTTATTTTGGAGAACTATGAAAACCATAAACAAATACCCACCCGCATGCCTATTGTCTCTTCTCTTTACTCTTCGCCAATTTTTATCGTGTAAAATTATGTTTGGTGTTACAAAGTCGAATTATTATTATTGAATCATAATCGAGGACGACGGTATTGAAATGTAAGTAAATAAATAAATGAACCATGTTAATTTTTATTTTAATTAAGTAGGTTTATATCCACATCAGATTTCACTTGGCAGGGACTGTTTGGTAGCTGGTAGCTTGTGTGAAATGTCACGAAGCTCCTAATTTACTATACCACTAGCTAAGTTTTATAGACTAAATATCTTTAATAAAAATTAAAATGTTAGGTTTATTGTAGCGAGAAGAATTATTTATATTAAAATAATTATTGTAGCGAGAAGAATTATTTATATCTTTCTTATATATAAAAATCAATGTTTGCTTGTTCGTCTTCTATGCATTCCTATACGATTTATCAGATTGCAATGAAAATTTGGAGTGTGCGTCTGAGAAGGTTCCTGTGAAAAAAAAATTCCAAAAAGTCACCCCCTATTCCCCATAACACCCCATAATTTATGCAAAACCACATTTTTTATCAGATTTAGATAGGATTTTGTACACTTATACTTTAAAACAAACAGAAAAATACTGCCTACGTACGGTTTCCGAATATTAATCCCCTCGCCCCCTTTCCACCCCCATAATTTTTTCACCCTATAATTTAGGCAATACCACATTTTTTATCCGGTTTAGATGGGAATTTGTACACATATACTTTAAAACAAACAGAAAAATTCTGCCTACATACGGTTTCTGAATATTAATCCCCTCGCCCCCTTTCTACCCCCATAATTTTTTCACCCTATAATTTAGGCAATACCACATTTTTTATCCGATTTAGATGGGAATTTGCATACTTATACTTTAAAACAAACAGAAAAATACTGCCTACATACGGTTTCCGAATATTAATCCCCTCGCCCCCTTTCCACCCCCATAATTTTTTCACCCTATAATTTAGGGAATACCACATTTTTTATCCGATTTAGATAGGAATTTGTACACTTATACTTTAAAACAAACAGAAAAATACTGCCTACGTACGGTTTCCGAATATTAATCCCCTAGCCCCCTTTCCACCCCCATAATTTTTTCACCCCATAATTTAGGCAATACCACAGTTTTTATCCGATTTAGATAGGAATTTGTACAGTCGGGGACAGAATTCGCGAGACCCTTCGCCTTTCGATTATGCATCGTTCTAGACACGAATACCACATGGGATGGCATAGCTGGTAGGTGGTACACTAAATTCATGATAAAATAGACCTCTCATACCCAGCACTTTACTCAAGACTAAAAACTGAGCCCGCGCGGCAAGATACTCGCAGACGCTCAGAGGCAAAGTTCTACAGTAAAAATAATCACGAATATCACCATTTTAGCCATAATAATTATTGAAATAACCAAATAGATTGATCATAGAGAGATGATAACACTTTTTTCGTAACTTTGATAACCATTGTGTATTTTTTCCCCGACGAGTAAACAGTTAACAATTCGTTAGCAAACGCAATTATATGGCGAATACCGAAAAAAATCACTAAATTACGCACGGAAAACCAGTAAGAGAGTTTGAATGGACTTAGTTACACTTTCTAGAGCTGCATCGTTATAGAACGGTGTGTGACAAATACACACAAAGGTTAAGGGTTAGTAGAAAGAGCATTTACGAAGAACTCTAATGGTAAACTATGTCACGAAATATAAATAAACTATTTCTAGAAAATTAAATGATGCGGAATATTAACATCTGAATTTTGTTTTCATCATACCATATTTAGAAGGTAAGCTAAATTTGAACGCAGTAGTAACAGTTTTAGTAGTCATAATAATAATTAAGAACAATAAATAAATAAATAAATAAATCCACCTGCAATGTGAATTAGAGGATCCACATTTTAAATCTGGAAAATGGAAATAGGAAAACTTTCATATCTCTCCTTTGTTTCTAACTAACACTGATAACACTATAAAATTTTCTGTCAAGCTTTACTTCCTGCCTTCCAAGCCCGATGGGTTATAGGTAACACTGTTGCCTGGCATTCGGGAGGACGCGAATTCAAATCCCGTTGGGCATCCAATTTCAGT
>JARYHS010011408.1:280814562-280893567 GCA_031002005.1 Vandiemenella viatica
GTGTGTGAGAAGGAAGAGGTGTCCCTGGCCACAATCTGGCACAAGATTTCAGATCTATTGGAGTGATAAAATTTTGTTGTTGTTAGTAAACGAGTCAGAGATCGGAATAAATTGTTAAAAGAAATACTGAACTACTTACACGAAACTTACACGAAACTTTGTAAATTAAAATTCATAATAGCAAAAAGTCGTTGGCTGGGGAAATTGCACGCAAAAGATTTAAAGGGAAAAAGTGAAAGCGGAAGTAGGTCTAAGCGTGGTGGCTGAGTGGTGACGCTCTGGCCTCGCATTCGGGAGGACGTGGGTTCAATTCTCCGCCCAGCCATCCACATTTGGGTTTCCCCAAATCACTCTAAGCGAATTCCGTGATGGGGTTACATGCGCAGTCGCAAGGAAATTGATTTTAAAAATGGGGCTGTTATGCCAAAGCCTTGAAATAGAAGAGGCACCTCAAGTGGAAAAAGGGTCATGGAAAGATGGAAAAACTACAGGGCTAGTCAAAATGATTGCAGCAATTTCATGATTTTTCGTTGGCTGTCATATTATAGGTACGATGATGGGGTTTGCTGTTACAAGACTCTCCAAGTTTCGATTGCACTAAATGAAAGCTTCCCGCGGTGGCTGCTAGAACGCTAGAGAGCAAGATGGCTGAAAGTGAGAAAGCGTACGTTGTTCTCGAATTTCATTCGACTCAGTCTGTGATAACTGTGCAGCGACAGTTCAGAACAAAGCTCAGCAAGAACCCCCCGCATGCTAACACCATTCAGCGTTGATATCAACAGTTTAAAGCCAAGGGATGCCTTAGTAAAGGTAAAACAACGGGTCGCCCTCCTGTGTCTGAAGAAACCGTTGAACGTGTGCGCGCCAGTTACGTTCGTAGCCCACAGAAGTCTACTCCTCGAACGAGCAGGGAGTTAGTTATTCCACAGAAGAACGTTTGGAGAAGCGACTGTGTATGAAGCCTTACAGGTTACAGTTGCTACAAGCACTGTCGCACAACGATGAAGTGCGTCGTTTTCAATTCTGTGCCAACTGTCCAAAACAAGACGAAACATTCTCAGAAAAACTTGTGTTTGGTGATGAGGCCACTTTTGATGTGAGTGGGAAAGTGAACAGGCACAATGTGCGCATTTGGGCGACCGAAAACCCCCATGCTTAAGTGCAGCACGTTCGTGACTCTCCCAAAGGGAATGTGTTTTGTGCGACAGAGACATGTTGCATGGAGTATGTGAAGAACTCGATTATAGACTGGATGTGTGCAGAGTCACTAAAGGTGCACATATTGGGCATCTGTAGACACTGAAAAAAATTTTCACAGTTTGTTTATATCTCTGTGTAATCTTGTAAGTATATGTCAAATAATAAATCTGTAGTAATTTTCTAAAATCATTGCAATTATTTTGACTATCCCTGTATTCGGTGAGAATGTTTAAAAAACGTCTGTGGTCTCACCTGTGGTGGTCTGTCCGGCGGAAGGTCAGGCGGGCACGAGCAGAACAGAAAGCATGACCAGCGGACGACCAGGGGGGCGCCGTCACGGTCGTCTGCAACAGACATTCCTCATGCAACACACACACCAAGGAAGGAAATCTCTATCTCTATAAATGCACTCACTCTGAAGGCTCACTGATGAGCCAAAAGATTATGATATCGTATTGGTCCACCTTTTGAACACAGTACAGCAGCCATAAATCTTCTATCCCATGACCTCAAGCTAATGGAGAAAATTATAGAAGGTAGGCTGAGGAAAGTCGTTGAACCGCAGCTTGAAGAAGAGCAGTATGGATTTAGACCTAACAGATCAACAACAGAGCTCATCTTCACTGCTCGGATGATCATGGAAAAACATTGGGAGAGGGGATGAGATGTCATCTTTATTTTCTTAGATATTGAAAGGGTCTATTACAGCATACCTAGAGATAAACTCTGGGAATGTACTCGTTCCGCGGCCAGATTCAGTTGATTCTTGGTTGTCCGGGTGACGCCGCGTCATGATTCGTGTAGCCGACGTTTCGACCATCCTTCTGTGGTCTTCTTCCAGCACAGGTCTGCCCTGGAAGAAGACCACAGAACTGGAAGAAGATCACAGAAGGATGGTCGGAACGTCGGCTACACGAATCATGACGCGACATCACCCGGAGAGCCAAGAATCAACAAACTCTGGGAATGTCTGTCCAAACGAAAGGTACCAACAAACCTGACCATCAAAGTTAGAATGCTTCATGAGAACTGCCAAAGCTGTATTCAAATTGGAGACTGCTATTCAGACTGGTTTGTGATTACCAGATAGCGGCAAGGTAGCACATTATTGCCACTGTTGTTCATCATTGTAATGTACGAAATTATGAAGATTAAAACAGCAACTCGATCCTGACGACTTTAAATCATTTGCTTTTGCAGATGATGATGTGATTTGGGGATATACAGAAGAAGAGGTACAACAGAAACTGAACATCTGGAATAAGCATTTGAAGAAATTTGGCCTTAAAATAAGCAGCACAAAAACAGTGGTAATGGCTGTCAGCAGACAGAATATGAAGCCTGTTATTTACCTGGAGGGTGAAAAATTGAATCACGTTGATAATTTTCAGTACGTTGGCTGTAAAGTGACCTCTGACAGTTGATCCCAGAACGAAATTATCAATAGGGTAGAAAAAGGAGCCAGTTCTATCTTCAAGTTAGGCACCTTCTGTGGGACAAGCATATTTCAATCACAGCCAAACTGTCACTGTATGATTCATACTTCCTGCCGATTACAACGTACAGCCTGGAAGTATGTACCACTACCAACAGAGGTGAAAACAGACTCCAGGTGGTCGAGATGAAGTTCCTGAGATCAATGGTTCAGAAAACCAGAAGAGGCAAGATCAGGAATGAATTGATTCGTAAACAGATCCCAGTCAATGAAACCCATCAAGAAAAAAATTGCCGAAGCAAGATTGCGATGGCTGGGACACGTCAAGCGGATGGTCCCAAAAAGAACAGCGAGGATATGGTTGGAAAAAGAGCTGATGGATTGATCTCGTGAAACTGTACCTACAGGAGAAAGGTGCATCATGGTCTAGAATCCAGTAAGAGGAAACATACTTGGACAGACAAAGGTGGCGAGCGCTCTTACACCGCACCCGGGAGAGACGGATGAAGATGTGATGATGACAGCAGCCATTTGGTGTGGCATGGATTCGACAATTCATTGGTAGGTTTCCGCAGGTGATTGGTACCAGGTGTCTACGCACAGGTTCCGCGATTCCCTTAAACTACGGGCTGGTGGTTTGTGGACGCGGAGTTGACGCCAGCTAGCGTCCCAGATGTGTTGTATCGGGTTGCGATCGATCGAATTTGGTGGCCATTAACGTGACTTCACCTTCATGCTACTTAAACCACTGCAGCACGATTCTGACCTTGTGACACTGGCAGTTATCCTTCTTGAAGATGCCATCGTCGTCGTGGAAGACATGAAGCATGAAGGGATGCAGGTGGTCCGCAATAATTTTCATGTAGTTCACTGATGTCATGGTACTTGTTTGGAAGACGGCATCTCCGGACACGACCATCGACCTGGTGTAACAAGAAACGAGATTCATCCCATCAGGCGACATATTTTCAGTGATCCACGGTCCAATATCGATGATCTCGTGTCCACTGATTTCGTAATTGACAATTTCGTTGGGTCAACATGGGAACACATAGGGGTGGTTTGCAGTGGAGCTCCATGTTCAACAACGTGTGCGGTGTGCTCTGAAATACTTCTCTCTGCACCATCATTGTAGTCTGCCGCCAGATCTCCTGCTCTACAGAGCAGGCAAGCCTCCGAACTCCACATTCTGTGTTGAGGGGTGGACGGACATCACATTTCGACCGACTCGTGGGTTCACCGTTCTTTAACCACTTTCCACAGACGATCAATCAGTCACACGCGAACAGCCGACCAGTCTCGCTGTTTCCGAGATACAAAGTCACTTATGTCAGTGGATTTCCCAACTTGCTGCATGTATCGTCACTAGAACGACACACATCCGTCTCTGCTCCGCATGATATACCCGCATCGTCACCAGACGGCATTCAGTCTTGCGGTGGTCTTAATGTTTATATCCAAGCAACTCCCCAATGCCAATACTTTAAATTTAAAATTAACTATCCGTTAAGTTCTCGGGTTTGTGTAGCGGCTATACTGTACTGTATTATAGCTACAAAATTTCAGAACTATCTAAGATTTTTCAGCATCGTTAGAGCTTACAGAATAAAATCTCCTAGTCTTTTTAAATACGCGCAGAAAATGCTGTATACATTAAGGAGCTGAAAACATGGACGTAGTATAATAAAAGTTGTTGTACCAGAAATAAATAGACGTAAAGTATGAAACAAATTGAGATATAACTGCAACTGAGTGCAAAAGTGCTTTAACTATTACTTATTTTATTTTTTTTTAAATTATTTCATTTTAAATGGTTAGCAATGGCAAGCTGCGAAGAGACTACAGTAAAAACATGCCCTGCATTTGCTTATGGCTGGTTTGCTGTCACAAACGTTTTATAAAATAGTCATGGACGGAGAGAAATGCGGTAATGAGTTGGGTAGAACAAATAAGAAAATCGTTGACCATTGGTGGGGATTAATCATAGAGTTCGTTAACCTACAATGGTGTAAAAACTGGAAACCATATTTTGTCTTTTTACTTCTGAATGTCGCAGCTCCTGTCATCAAAAAGTGCTAATATATATATATATATAGTGACCCGGGGATTGAGTAATTCAGTACTTATCTACCGAAATAAACAACATGCACGTTCTGCAAATCTTTGGTTTTGAAGATATGAATTTCTGGATTTTTTCGGCATTCGCTTCTTAACTTTGGTAAATTAAGTTCCTTTGCCGTATGTTTCTTTCTAATTCTTTTATTTTACTTTAGTAACGTTATTTAGTAAATTAAATATGTCAAGAAAGACAAAAGATCAATTCCGTAGTTAAAAATTGATTAAATCAGTAACTGACAGTTTCGATGTCTACTGTTTATTCACCAACAATGGATTTTGAAAATTTAACACAAATAACAAATTCACCCTTTGATCCTCAGTTGATCAATTTTTAGTTTAGTCCTTTTTTTTACTGATAATTTATTTTCCGAAATAAATTAGGGGATACCGAAATGGAACACAAAAAACTCATATTTACAAAACAGTTAACGTTCGCTAAACATGCATGTGCGTTATTCTGGTAAATACTCAGCCAATCTATACAGTTTACTGAAAGCATTACGATATTCTGTAACAACGGAGTAGCCGTCTTCACTGGGAAAATTGACATTCTACTATGTTATGAACAGATAGAGAAGTCTCAAAAACAGGCGAAGGTACTTGAGAATAGGGACAGTAAAACAATCAGACAATAAAGTCCTGTATAAACAATTCATATGTGATATAACCATGGGTAAGAACTTTCTGAAAGATTTGTAGACACAGTATCATAAAGAAAAAAAAAAGCAATACACACATATCTGTGTATCGAATTACATTTATTTTAATCAGTTTTGTGGATAAGACTATTAACACAAACGTTGAAATCTTAGATCTGCATTATAAGTTGTTAACCGGATTTCTGTACGTCGAAACTTCGGTGACAGTTAAAGGTTTTCCGTTGGGAGCGACGATAATTTCAGTACCGCTGCAGTAGTTAGCTTCCGGCTTTGTGAATCATGGATCTGTGGGAGATGAGAGTCACGTGGTACGCGCGGGGCACTTGATAAGTAAAGCGAAGCGATATAACTGGCGCTCGATATGTAGGTCACAGGTACCGTAGCTTGGCTGCAAACAGAGAACAAGGCCTCCTGTGTAAACTTTGGAACAAGGACCCAGATAACACGGTGCTCCTGCAAATGTCAAGAGCTATCGACTTGTTTCGGACATGTAAAATTACAAAAGTGGCACTGGTTGATGTTGAAATTCGGTTGACAAGGATTACATACATCAAGTCAGAACTTCCACTAAATATCAATTTAAAAAAAAAAAAATATGTTATTATTATTGCGTATGGTTTTACGCCTTGTCGACGTTGAGGTCATTAGAGGCGGAAAAGGACTGGGAACAAGGAACGGGAAGGAATTCGGCCATGGACTTTTGAAAGAAGCATCCCGGCATTCGCCTGGGAACCACGGAAAACACAACTCTGAATGCCCGGACGGGGATTCGAACCACCGCTCTCCCGAATGCGATGGTCAGTGTTCTTATTTTGACTGGCATATTAAACAGAAACAATTTTGGCTTCTGTGTTTCTGAAAATACAATTCAACGTAAACTTTTCTTCGAGTTAGTAAACTAGTAATTACACTAACTATGTAGATTACGATTATTATGAATTACTGTATATAACGAATCATTACATCCCATTAATGTTTATAAAAATATTAATTTTTTTCTCTAACGATTCATTTGCCTTGCCCCCTCACTGTTTTGTGTAATACTGACCCTTAATTCGAATCATATAATCATTAATGTAAGAAGGCCTTTCATACATACTTTCGCAAAAACTTCTTGTCTTGATGCCTGCAGGATGTGAAACGTCGTCAAAAGACATTTAGTCCTTTATTATAGATTTTTCCAAAAATTAGTTGATAACATTGATTAACAAATTCCACACCAAATTATAAAATAAAAAATCCATCTTTTTGTCTTATTTTTCTTTCGTTCTGGTTCTACGCTTCTTTGACATCGAGGTCATTAGAGACGAGAAAGGACTGGGGGAAAATGAAGGAAAGTAATTACAGCATGTCGTTTTGAAAATGCTCCTGAAGTGATTTGGAATTAATGAAAAACAGAAATGTGGATTGCCGAACGGGGATTTGAATCCTCGTACTACGGAATTCCAGGGCCGATCTACATCAACGATCTATCTTTCTCATCGATCTATATACACTACCTGCAAACATATCGTATCGACCGGAAAATTGTTTAAAATGTTCCTTAATAGCTTAAAATATTTATGAACGCTGTGTTTACTGTACCGTTGAAACAAAGAAAAATTCGTAAATGAAAATATCTTTAACGAGTGCTTGTATTCAGAAGAAAACGCCAGCATTTCTGCCAGCCTGGAGATATTGTTATAAGAAACTAGCTCGTACCCGCGACTTCGTACGCGTGGATTAAGAATTTTTTGCCAGAATTGAATATAGAAAGTTGTTGGTAACGAAGGATTGGACCCAAACAACACCGAGTCGGCATAATATGACAGGGAAGCTATCACTATATGATTCTACCGTCGAACCTGTCACACACACACACACACACACACACACACACACACACACACACACACACACACACACTCTCTCTCTCTCTCTCTCTCTCTCTCTGACTGCGAACAACCCCTGAGAAATGATTATAAAATAAAAAAAGTGTACACCTATAACATTGCAAGACTACCTACGATTTGCCTCGCATTGCACCCCTAACTTTGTAATATCTACAGTTTAACATTCAATCCGAATAACCTACGGCCCAGGTGTGAATCTAACGATCAAAAACAATTTTAAAAAATCTTAGCCTCCACGGAGATTTGAACCGGAGACCACGACCCAAACATTTGTAAGCAAGCGCTTTAAACACTGAGCTGACTGGCCGATACACGGAAAATTCAGTATACAGACGTCCATATCCAACGCGTCTGTCTATCGCCATTCAGTAGTATTTCGAAATTATGAGACAAAATGTATTATTTTTACAGATAATTTTTCAACCGAATGTAGACAGTATTTTTCTCCTTGTTTCAAAGGATAAGTGTGCAAAGTTTCATCGAGATAGGATGAAAACTGTGGATTTTTAAGATGAACAAACATACATACATACATACATTCATCTTTATATATATAGATTATAGGCCGCATCCCATATATAATTCTCACTACACGTTTCGACACTCTGAAAAACAAGTTCCATCATAATACATAAACAATACCCCAGTTAATCGTTACGTGTTGCCTGTGTGTAAACTGTAGGTAACGAGTTTAATGCTTCATTGGTATACGCAATTGTGTTACGTTCCTTATATAATTTAACGGGAATTTAATCCTGTAAACGGCGTTAATCTGGATAGTTGCACAAAGACGAGGTGCTTTAATCTGAATAGAGTGCTGGAGGCCAGGAAAGTGTATTCACGTGAAAGACAGAACACTGAACTCCACCAAGTGGAAAGTTCTTCCTCTTTTCTTTTCTTGTCCTCATTTTTATGGTTCCGTACCTTCTGAACGAGAGGGGGATCCATTACTAAATCACTCTGTCTCAACCTCACAACTACACAAGTCACTAACCTAGAAACTGCTATTTTACTTCTCATTACTTTAAATGCAGTTATAACATAAAATTTCTGAAAATCATGGAGATGAAAATAATTACGTGGGTAAAAGATAAATGCGTATGCTTAACGGGAATGTGAAGGATTTTTTTTTCTTCCAGATTTTCTTCATGTGCACCAAATGGAAGTTGAAAATTTGGCAAAATGTATAAAGAACTAGATTTAGAAATATTCTTAAATTTTTCTAAATGTTATTTACTGCACAATCTGCGTACAGAACCCTCAGCGTGCTAGAGTTAATAGACTTTTTTTTTTTGTTTAGTTTTAGAGAATGAACACAGAAATTAAATTTGAAACCTCTAACTCGAGCCGGACAACCGAAGATATAATCTATCAGGAAACACTTAAACCAGTGACGGGCGCGAGTATCATTTTGATACATGTGAATTTTTTTTTACTTATGGCTTTACGCCTCGTCGACGTCGAGGTCATTAGAGGCGTGATGGGATTGGGACAGTAATGGGAAGGAATTCGGCCATGGCCTTTTTAGGAAGTATCCCGGCATTCGCCTGGAGTGATTTGGGGAAACCATGGAAAACCCAAATCTGGGTGCCCGGACGGTGATTCGAACCGGCGTCCTCCCGAATACGAGGCCAGAGCGTCAACCGCTCACCCACCACGCTCGGTCACAAGTGAAACATTTTTCCGCGAATTATTATTATTATCATTATTATTACTCCGCGATTCACTAAAAGTGTGTGGCGGAGGGTGCATTGCACCTATCGAAAAGGGTTATGGTTTGGAAGGGTTATAAGGGATATGGCAGGAGGCGCCCATGGGCTATTGTGAGGAACCATCCCGCATTCGCGTGGAGTGATCCGGGAAAACCATGGAAAACCCAGATCAGGATGGCTGGAGTGCTTTATCGAAAGCTACTCCTGTCGGATTTTAAGTTTACTCGCCAGGTAAATCCTTTCTATTCCATTCCCTAATCGCTGGTGGGAAAAATGAGTACAGAAATGAATCGGTTCTGGCCCTGATTTCTCTTATCTTATTTTCGCGGTCATTTCGAGATATGAATGTTGCTGGTAGCAATATTTGCTGGCTGTCATTCCGAAATACGTCTGTCGTGAATTTTTCAATTAGCTTCCGTCGAGAGCAACGCCTTCGGTGTCCCAGGTCTTCCCAACCTAACTCCTTCAACATCGCACTTACGCTTTCCCTCCAACTATATATACCTGTCACGAATCGGGCGGCTCTTCTTTGGACCTTCTCTAAGGCCTCCATTAACCCCTTTTGATGGGGACCCCACACAGAACAACAATACTCTAAGTGAGGACGTACTAGTGATTTGTATACAATCGATTTAACTTCCTGAGTGCATCGATTTAAATTACGACCTAGAAATCGGAGCATACGATTTGCTTTTCCCAATACATTCTCGATATGCACATTCCACGACAAATTATTACTAATTGTTACCCCTAGGTATTTAGCGGAATCCACCATTCTAAGGACAGTGCCATTAATTGTATAATCATAGGTAAATGGTGTCACCTTTTTACTTACACGCATGACTTGGCACTTTTTAGCGTTTAATTCCAACTGCCAATCTTTACACCACGCAATTATTTTCATAATATTGTCTTGTAACAAAGCGCAGTCGTCCTGGGTTTTTATTTCGCGATAAATAATAGCGTCATCGGCAAATAATCTTTTCATCCCCCCGATTATGTCGCATAGATCATTGATGTATATGAGAAACAACAGAGGCCCTAACACGCTTCCCTGGGGAACTCCAGACCCCACTTCAGTAACTGATGAACGCTCACCGTCGAGAACTACACACTGCGTTCTGCCCTTCAGGAAGTCCGCAACCCAGTCACGTATTTGTCTAGATATGCCGTAACCGCGAAGTTTCCTAAGTAACCTAGTGTGAGGCACAGTGTCAAAAGCTTTTTTAAAGTCTAATAGAACCAAATCAACCTGGGATTGCTCATCTATAATTCGGCACAAGTCGTGAATTAAAAGTGCAAGTTGTGTTTCGCAGCATCAGCCTTTTCTGAATCCATGTTGATTTGGATTTAAAAGCTCACCTTCATCCAAGAACCGCATGACATTTGAATAGATGATATGTTCTAAAATCCTGCAAAATATTGAAGTTAACGAGATCGGCCTATAATTCTGAGGACATTCCCATTTTTAAACACTGGAGTTACGATAGCGGTCTTCCATTCGGCTGGTATTTTTCCTTGATCCAGAGAGACTGTATACAATTTCATCAAATACGGTGCCATTTCCTTTGCGTATCTTGAGTAGAATCTTGTAGGAATACCGTCTGGTCCGGGAGCCTTATTGGTTTTTACATTCATAAGCAGTTTAGTTATTCCCTCGACATCAAGAGCGAGATCATTCATAATTTTGTCGGTACGATTGTTAAATATCGGTATCTCCTCTGAGTTTTCTATCGTGAAAGCCTTTTTAAATATATCATTCAAAATTTCTGCTTTCTCTACGCTTGTTTCTGATAATTCACCATTTTCTTTAATCAGCGACGGCACGTGATCGGTGAGTGGGGTTTCTTGTCTTTTAACCCTCAACCTGCCTGTGATGCTCCCTACTTCGGCCGGTGTTTTGTTTTCTATTGGAAAAAAAAAAAAATGACACTTAGGCCAGTTAGTGCGATTTTTCGCTAGTTCAAGATTACAACTTCTTTTCGATCCAGCCTTTTACTATTTTATTGGTAAGTAACATACTCTCGAGTAAATCAGATTTTCTTCACGTATCCATTTGTAAACTCCATTGGTATCAAATTTATACTATCAACTTTTTGAAGAATATCTTCAGCAGCGCAAGAAATTTCCTGAGGACTTAAGAAAATTAGCCGCGAAAGGAGGACAGAAGAGAATATGATCGGCGATGGCGCAGTTTGTGGCTCAACTGAAAGGAAGAGATGTCGACTATGCCTTACAGAAAAAAAAAGAAAAAATCACCGCAAGCACTTGTATTTTTTGTACCAGTCTTAAATGCGGTCAACATTCAAAGAAAGTATTCACTGATTGCGTTGAAGCAATAGGAGCTGATGATGGATAAGGCTAATAAATTAAGATTTTATTATTTTTCGTTTAATTATTTATTAATATTTTTCCTTCTTTTAGTTAAATAAAAACACCTCTTTTTTTATTTAAATGAAAATTTGTCTTTAATGCCCCTTATACATAAATTGATATTAATCATCAAAGAACAAAAAAATTATGAGTTTCTAAGGGCTGTATCATTTTGATACTTGCGCCCTGAAGCGCGCCTGTCGCAAGGTTAACGTTGGAAACTTTGGGATATTTCGAGTCCACTGTCAGATATCTTAAATATTCTAGCAATGCCGAGTGGCGTAGCTAGGTTAACAAGGGCCTCGGGGCAAAAAAATATTTTGGGCCTTCAGGTCAGATGGGCGACCTATTTTTTTTTAGCTCCACCAAGTCTTTTGAGGTTTGCTGGCAGGGGCTCCCTGAGCTTTAAGGCCCCCTAAGCTGCACCGGGGCCCCCTGAGCTTGGGGGTCCCGGTGCACGGCACCGCTTAGCCCTCCGATAGCTACGCCCCTGGGGCCGCTTAATTAGTAATGCCCATGAAGTCACTCCGGTTCTTCATAGTGATGCAGGACCTCCTGTACACAATCACAAATCCCTGAGCGTGGTCGGTGTTCCTGGTTGTTGCCTTGTTTGTATACTCAGCTGCTGTAGTAAGCAGTGCTGCGTTAACAAGCCGCTTGTACTGGCTTTGATTGAGCAGCAACTCAACGGTCAATGCACTGTTAGCCAACCCCGGCAGCGGTAGCGTGCTGACTTCTCGTTGCAGGGGTCGCCGGTTCGAGTCCGGCCTAGGGCATGGGTGATTTTAATTAGATGTTGTGTTCGTCTTGTGTCTTCCTTACTCAAGAGAGAAAATAATCACACTTATATGAAATCTCTGCATTGCATTTTTTTTAACTTATGGCTTTACGCCTCGTCGACGTCGAGGTCATAAGAGGCGGGATGGGACTGGGGACAAGGAACCGGAAGGAATTCGGCCACGGCCTTTATGAAGGAAGCATCCCGGCATTCGCCTGGAGTGATTTGGGGAAACCATGGAAAACCCAAATCTGGATGTCCGGTATGCATTGTAAGAGAAACTAACACATTGAGCTGGCTGAATGGCTAATATGGCCGAATGCCATAACTAATAATAATTTAAAAATGAATTGCTTCGCCAGTGCTCGCATGTCTGACACCAGGCAATCAGACGAGTTGGCTTGCGCATCCCCTCTTATACCAATATTAATTACTAATGCATAGCTATGACCCTTACAAAGTGTTTACGGAAGAGCGATCGAGATTGGTGGGTGAACGGTTAACGTTCTGGCCTCGCATTCGGGAGGACGCGGGTTTGAATCCCCGTCCGGGCATCCAGATTTGGTTGTTGTTGTTGTTGTTGTTACTGGGGTTTTAGGGCGCGTCGACGACGGGGTCATTAGCGCCCTAACAACAACCAGGCGTGACAACGTGGCAAAATTGCCGTCTGTGTGGCCGACTGTAAAGGGGTCGGCCACAGAGACAGCACAATAAAATACAAGCATACTAATTAAAATACCGTCTGCGTGGCCGACTGTAAAGAGATCGGCCACGCAGAAAGCAACGTAGAACATAAAACTGAAAATAGGCAATAAAAAATAAAAATACATATATTAACTGGTTGGCTGTAAAAGAGCCAACCAGTTTAAAAAACGCGTAAGATGGCTGGCTGTAAAGAGGCCAGCCATATAAGCAGTGTCACATGTAAAAACTGTACTTGGATTAGTGGTTGTAAAAGGCCACTAATCCAATCTAAAACCTAGGCCGATCTGCCCAAAAATTTTGGGACAAGACCGGCCAAGCTGCAAAACTTTAAAACCTTAGCCACGTTGTCACGGTCATCGCTTAAAATAAGGGACAGATCGTTGCCTAAGCCAACGTCTGCCCTTAAATCTAAAAACAATTCACATTCGGTTAAAATGTGGCGTACCGTCAAAGGTACACCACAAGCATCACATTCCGGAGGGTCCTCTCGGCGGAGAAGGAAACTATGAGTAAGAGGACAGTGCCCTATACGGAGGCGAGTAAGGAGAACCTCATCCCTCCTCGCCCGCTGGAAGGAGCTGCTCCACGGCTGAACGGTCGGTTTGACCAGCCGGAGCTTATTATGCTCGACTTCCAGCCACTGCCTCTGCCAAATATCAAATATAAATCTCTTCACCGCCGAGGCAAGGTCTGACTTTGGGACCGGTGCAAAGTCGATTCGGACCTTGTCACAGGCTAACTTGGCAGCTTCATCTGCTGCCTCGTTCCCCCTGATTCCCACATGGCCCGGTACCCAGCAGAATAATACCTCCTTTCCGCGAGATTGGAGGGAAAGGAGGGCGTCCTGGATGTCCTGGACTAGACGGTCTGCTGGGTACATATTACCTATGGCCTGAATACAGCTCAGGGAATCACAGCATATGATGAAACACTTATCGCGATTTACTTTCATATGCTGGAGCGACTTTAGCACGGCGTAGCACTCGGCAGTAAAAACGCTGCACCTGCCATCAAGTTTGTATGTGTAAGTCGCTCGAGGGAACACGACGGAGCAGCCAACTCCGTCAGCCTGCTTAGACCCATCCGTATACACCGGAGTAAAATCGTGAAACTGATTCAAAACATCACTAAAAAGACTGATAAATACCCTGTCAGCGGTAAACAGCTTACGGTACCGTGACAGGTCTAAAATCATTCTGGGCCTCTTTAAAAGCCAGGGAGGAGATTTGCTCCAACCCTGGTGATAAAAAGATGGAAGCTCTAATCCATATTGTTCTAAAATAGCCCTTGTACGGTAGCTGAACGGTTTAGTGGCTCTATGCCGGTTGGCATAGAGCCGCTCGTGGTTGGGGTGTAGAACTATGTCGCACACGGGACTGCCAGGTGTTATGGCAACATGAAGGTAGTGTCGCACCATGAGGAGTTGCCGGCGGATGGTGAGCGGCGGCTCGCCCGAGTCAGCACAAATGCTGACAATAGGGCTGGTGCGATATGCACCCGTGGCGAGCCGAATTCCAGCATGGTGGACACTATCTAGTATACGGAGATAACTGTCCCGTGCCGAACCATACACGATACAACCGTATTCCAGCCGCGACCGTACAAAGGCTCTGTAAAATTGTAGCAGGCAGGAGCGGTCAGCGCCCCATGACCTGCCACACAGACATTTTAAAACATTTAGAGCTTTTGACGCTCTGGCTTTCACATCTTTGAGATGTGGTAGCCAGGTTAATCTGTTGTCTAAAATTAGGCCCAGAAACCGAACTGTTTCAGTAAAACGTAAAACGGTATTCCTCAAGGTAAGATGGGGCTCTGATAAAAGGCTTCTGCTACGAGTAAAAAGTACACACCGGGTTTTCTCGGCAGAGAAACGGAAACCGGTGTGCACTGACCATTCATCCAGCCTGTTCAGCGTGAGTTGCAACTGCCGCTCAGCGCTTCGCAGGCTGGATGATGCAATAAAAATTAAAAAATCATCCACATATATGGAGTATCCTATTGGACTCCTTACAATGGATGCTATGCTATTAATAGCAATTGCAAAAAGGGTCACACTTAAAACAGATCCCTGAGGAACACCGTTTTCCTGAATAAAAAGATCAGACACTTCACTACCGACTCGGTACCGGAAGCAACGATTAGATAAAAATGATATTAAAAAACGGGGAAGGTTACCCCTAAAACCCCATTCGTGTAACTGTTTTAAAATAACATGCCGCCAGGTAGTATCATAAGCCTTTTCGAGGTCGAAAAAGACACCCACAAGGTGTTGGCTGCGGATGAACGCATCCTGTATTGCCGCCTCCAGCAGGATCAGGTTGTCCAAGGTGGAACGGAACTTCCTGAATCCACACTGAAAGCGGCTCAGCAGATTTCGGGATTCTAGACACCAGACGAGGCGGCGATTGACCATCCTCTCCAGTGTCTTCCCCACGCAGCTAGTCAAGGCAATGCTACGATAACTACCTGGCAACAATTTGTCTTTCCCAGGTTTTAAAATGGGAATTAATGTTGCTTCTTTCCACGAGTCGGGGAAGTGTCCTCCGGTCCATATATTGTTAAAAATATCCAGAAGGTACTCCTTAGCATCTTTATTAAGATGCCTCAGCATCTGGTACTGGATCAGATCAGGCCCTGGAGCAGTGTCGTTTGCGCTGTTTAGTGCAGACTCCAGCTCCCAAGATGTAAATGGGCAGTTGTAGGCCTCTGTATTCGACGAATCGAAGCACAGCGGACGCCTCTCGGCAGCGACTCTTCGTCGCTGAAACCGAGGGTCAGAGTTAGCAGACGATGTGATGGCGGCGAAATTCTCCGCCATCACCTGCGCTATGCTTCGTTCGTCAGTAATTATACGTCCCTGATCCAGTAACCCAGATACTGGTGGGCGGGAGCACCTTCCAGATATACGGCGAATGGACTCCCATACTTTCGATGAAGGTGTGGAACGATTTATAGTGCTCACAAAGTTCTGCCAAGACCTTTTCTTGCTCTCCTTAATAATCCGACGCGCCTTAGCTCTGGCTATACGGAACGCTGCTAGGTTGTCAGCTGTTGGGCACAGCTTAAAACGACGTAGCGCCCGTCTACGACCCTGGATGGCGGAACGACAATCGTCGTTCCACCAGGGGACGGGCGTCCTTCGCAGCGTTCCGGAGCTTTTCGGCATGGAGACGTCAGCTGCACGGTGAATCACTTCTGTGAAGTGATTCACCTTCTCCTGTATACTACCACAGGGTTGTAGCAGTACAGAACGGCAGAAGAGCTGCCAATCTGCACCACTGACGTTCCATTTACGCCGGTTATTTCCTCCTCCCCGCTCACACTCAACGTGCATCCAAACAGGGAAGTGGTCACTTCCATGTAGGTCGCGATCCACCTCCCAATGCACGGAGTCCGCGATGGAGGGGGAGCACAAGGAAAGGTCAATGGCAGAAGACGTACCGGTAGCAGTGGTGAAATGAGTCATTTGCCCTGTATTCAGGATACAAATTTCCTCCTGCTCTATCAATCTACCAACCACTCGGCCCCTGGGGCAATCGGTGGTGGAACCCCACAACGCACTGTGGGCGTTGAAATCTCCCAAAAGGAGAAAGGGCCGAGTGAGTTGTCGTATAATGCCAACCACGTCGTCGTAGCCGACTGACACACTGGGTGGCAGATAGACAGAGCATACGGTCAGTTGGATTGGACCGTGTATTTTCACCGCTACTGCTTGCAGATGAGAGGTGAGAGCAATGGGTTCGGAGTGGACAGTGTTCCGAACAAACACGGCCACTCCGCCCTTCGCTCGATCACCCTCGGTATCGTCCTTCCGGAATATGTCATAACCTCTTAGCACTGGCTGATGTTGTGGTCTAAAATGTGTCTCCTGTAGACAGAGACACAATGGATTAGACCGTGCTAAGAGTTGGACTTCCTCTTTGTGAGCCTGAAATCCGTTTACGTTCCACTGAAGTATGGGAGCCATTCTACCTATTTAAAACCACCCGCCCCGGGTCGGGTGGGTCAGGGTCTGGTGTCTGCTGAGGAACGGGACCAGGGTCTACGTCCACCAGCATAACGTCATCTTCGGGGTCCGAAGACGACTTTTGTTCTAAGGCCTCGGCGTCTTGCGGATCTTTCTTCCGCCGAGACCTTGTCCCCCTCCTCCCCACCCCAGTTGGAGAACTGGGAGGAGAAGTTGAAGGGGACTTCAAGAACATGGTGGGGTCCGTGTGTTTAAACTTCGGACCCCGAACTTTCTGCACTAATTGCCATCCGCTATTGGCAGATGGCGTTGCCGTAACTACATTAGCTAAAGATAATGCTTCTGCTATGGGTGCTGCTTCTGCTGTTGCAGAGGCACCCACAGCTGCAGCTACTTTAGCGGATGGCTGTGCTTTGGCTGGTGGACTTGATGACCCTGCTGCTGTAGTGGCCGAGTTAGCAGGAGCGTTTCTACCGACGACCGCGGTCCTTGGTGTTAGGACCTTAGTGGGCTGCGCACCACACTTGCACTGGCACGAGCATGTCGTGCTCGTGCCCGTGTCTATAACGGTCGTCTGCGTAGCAACGCTCTCCTTCCTGACGGGAGTTGATAACGTTTTGGCGAAGCTAGTGGCGAAGACCGGTGGCGCCAGCGCCTTAAACCGTTTCTTCGCCTCGCCAAAAGATATTCTTTCCTTAGTCTTCAACTCCTGTACCTTCTTTTCTTCAAGGTACACTCGACACTCCCTGCTCCAGGCTGGATGTGCCCCGGAGCAGTTAATGCACACCTGTGGGAGGGTGCAAATTGCACCCGGTTCATGCGCCGATTTTCCACACTTCCCACAAGTGGCGTTGCCTTTACAGTTCGCCGTCGTATGCCCGAACCGCTGGCACTTAAAGCAGCGCATCGGGTCCGGGACATACGGGCGAACATTCAGATTTAAATATCCAGCTTTAATGGATTTCGGCAACGTCGGAGTGTCGAACGTCAGGACGAAGGTGGCAGTCTTCTCAAGATTGCCATTAACCCTTCGTTTGATCTGCCTAACCTCGACCACATTTTCTGATCCCCACTCCTTAAGGAGTTCCTCGGACTCTATATCAATAAGATCTCTACAAGTGATCACTCCTTTGCTGGAGTTTAGAGTTTTATGGAGTTCGCATTTCACTGCGAACTCCCCGAGCTTCTCACACTTAAGGAGTGAAACAGCCTGCTTGCGGTTAGATGTTTCAAGGAGCAGGGTCCCATTCCTCAGCTTTTTTACACTTTTTAAGGTACCAGATATTCCCTCAATGCCTTTCTGTATATAGAACGGAGAGACCTTTTCAAAGGACCCCTCCGTTCTTGCCATGATAACAAAGGCGTTGTCTATAAGACAACCCTGTCTGTAACTATTGTCTTGTTCCGGAGGAGGGCTGTCAACCCTCACCCGCTTGTTGGAACTGGGTGTATTTTTTTTAACCTGCGGCACACCCGGGCCGCAGGGGTCTTGTTTTTGTTTGTGAGTCTTCGTTTTGATCCCACGAGCAAAAACATTTTAAAGGAAAGCGCTAGTACAACAGGGGTGCGCAGGTGCCCCTGAGGTTGTACGTTAGCGAGTGATCTGCCTCTCACCCATGCACCTCCTCGGCACGTATCCGACCTTGAGGTTGAGGGGTTTTTTATAGAGGTTTGTACCGTCCTCGCGATCCGGGCGATGAAGCCAAGATCCCCGTTCTCCTAGGCACACAACGTTCCACCGCCACGCCCTACGGTGGTCGTTGAAGCATGGTAGGAGTTTACGGTGTGGGAAACTTGCGGCGCTCACAAGTTTCCAGCTCGGGCACCGCGGGTTCGCCAAACCCGTACCTGGCACTTGCGTACCAGGCCCCTGCGGGGTCCAGATTTGGGTTTTCCCAAATCACTCCACGCGAATGCCGGGATGCTTCATTCAAAAGGTCATGGCCGAATTCCTTCCCGTCCCTTGTTCCCAATCCCATCCCGCCTCTAATGACCTTTGCCGTCGACGACGCGTAAGGCCATAAGTAATAATAATAATAATAATAATAATAAACAACTAAAGAGCGAATTGCTAGCTTTTGTAGTTTTGATGGTCGATATTGCAAGTTCTTCAATTTTTTTTTACTATGTTTTTACACTTCGTCGACGTTGAAGTCATTAGAGGCAGTAGAAGAATGCGAACAAAGAATTCGGCCTTCGTGTTTTTTGTTTTTTGAGAGCAACCATTTTGGCATTTGCCTTGAGTGATTCTTGGAAACAATGGGAAACCGAAAGCTGGATGGCATCACGGAGATTAGAACTCGCGTCCTCCCGAATGCGAGGCATAACACAAGTGTTACCACTCGCGCACTGAGCTCGGTAACAATTAATTATAAAATCTGTATATTAAATTAATGGAATAGAAAGTCCAATTGGTATATATATATATATATATATATATATATATATATATATATATATATACCGCATATACTAAATTCACATGACGACGATGACGAAACAACAAAAATGTATAGGTAGAGAAAATGTATTAAAAAATTGAGGAATCAGTAAAATATGCGATGACTGAAGAAAAAATAATGGTAATGGGCATCCAAAGTACTTTAAATAAACATAATTTTGGCCTAGAAGAAGAAATAAATTGTACTTTATCTAGTTAAAATTTTGTGAAACATAGACTACTTCTAGACTCGTTCGATTAAATGATCATAAAGCAAGAAGATATACGGAAAACTATCAAATAAAGCAAATTTTATTGCGCAAAACCATGTACGGAAGTATACATTGTATTCACCACAGTAGTGAAATTATATAGTTTCTATTAAATTTTAGGACCATAAAGAAGAAATACAGATTAACAAAACTGATGTTTAAAAAATTGAAAAAAAATGACGTGAGACATAAGGTTCCAGAAACTATACTTACAGGGTAATGAAAAACAAGGTAATTAATTTGAAGAATATTATGCGAGTATGCAGAAAGAGATCATTTAAAGGTTTTATTTATTTATTTCGTATCAGAAACATACAGTTACACAATCACAATCATCAAATTATAATCGACCAGAACTTGGCCACTTCCAATGCATTTTCTGAGGCATCATACAGTTCAGCTGCCGAGCAGGATGCTGGACACAGTTGACACTGGAGCATGTGCTGGACAGTCTGGTCCTCACCGCAGTCGCACTTGATATCACTGATCTCAGCATAGCCCCATCTTGCTAAATTCACTTTGCATTTGCCCACTCCTGATCTCAGCCTATTCAAAGATTTCCACGTCAACCATCCCTTGTCATAACCAGGTGGCAAAGATTCAGACACTCTTCCCCAGCCATGCGGAAGGGGAGCCTTAGCTTCCCATAGTTGTAACCTGGCATCTTCAGTTGTCGTTGTAAGTTCTTGAGATATTCTTAGGAAACTTTTTCTGGATTTCAGTCTTTGCCTATGAGGGATATGCCCATATAGTGGATGAGATTTTTCATGGTTCACTTTCCTCCTTTCCTTGTTCACTGCTATTTCCCTTCGAACAGAAGGTGACGCTATTCCTGCGAGACGGTGGAGCCATTCGACTGGAGTTGGTTTTAAGCAGCCTGTTATGATTCTGCACGTGTCATTAAGTGCAATGTCTACTTGTTTGGCATGGGTTGAACTGTGCCATACGGGACAGGCATACTCTGCAGCCGAATAACATAGTGCTAAGGCAGAAGTTCTAATTGTTTCAGGTTGACTGCCCCACTGCGATCCAGCCAGTTTTCTTATCATTTAAAGGTGATAAAGAAACATTGTGCAGAAGAAAAAAAACCTAGGACCACAAAGGAAATATTCATATCGAAAGATAAAAAACAAAACAAAAATCAACATAAAGGAAGAATAGGGTGGTACCGATGTCTCTGACGAATTAACGTTTAAATTAAGAACGCCAAACAAAGACATTTGAGAAAGATAAGAAACGTTTGCTGTACCGTCAATTTGCAGAACGACTGGATGCGGAGTAGATAAGCGCAAACAGAATTTCATACAAACAGTAGATGCATAAACATCAAAGCTGCTAATGATAAACCGCTTTTGAGCTCAAAGAGAAGAAGAGACAGCTAAAAGGATAGTAAAGAAAAAACGGAGCAGAGATATTATCAAATGTTCATCGAGCCTTTACAGTGAGCGGTGAACGTTCGGGCGTGGCGTTTGAGAGAACGCTGGTACGATCTCACCCAGATTATGGTCTTCAGTGGTTGCTCCAAATCACTCGACACAAATGCCGGGATGGCTGTTTCAAAATTCCATGGCAGAATCCCATCCTATCTGTTGCACACCATCCTCTGTCGTGTAACCTCCTCACATTCTTTAAATTATTTTCGTAACTTATTTATTATTTGTGAGTCGGTTGGATCCTTTTTTCGTACGCTAGTTGTACGTACTGGCAGGATGGACGCCAACGGTGAAATATCTGCTCTCACTTAGTATGCATGATTTCCTCAGAATTCACACACTACAACGAGTAAAGGCGTGTTCTTTGAGACCTAGCCCTGAAAAACAGCCTCGTAACACATAGATGCCTGCAGATATTTCATACAATCAAAAGCACAGCCATTGCGTGCTGGCGAAAATATATATCAACATCATTGAGTCAATAACATGCTAATTTCTTATTTTTTAGAAATCAGTACGCAACACGAATATGCGTTATAATGACTTTTTAATCGCGTATGAAATTCATTGCAATAGTAATTATTACAGCATGCACATTTACATTTCATAACAATACTACCGAGCGTGGTGGTGTACCGGTTAGCGTTCTGGCCTCGCATTCGGGAGGACGCCGCTTCGAATCCCCGTCCGGGCATCCAGATTTAGGTTTTCCATGGTTTCCCAAATCACTCCAGGCAAATGCCGGTATGCTTCCTATAAAGGCAATGGCCGAATTCCTTCTCATTCCTTACCCCCCATCCTTTCCCATCTCTAAAGACCTCGCTGTTAACAGACGTTAAACAGTTAAAAAAAAAAATACTCCCTTTACTAAAATTCACAAAAATAAAGATTCTAATATTAATGTTTAAACTAAGACATTAATATTACCACAATGACATATAATATACCATCTGTGGAAACTCGATACATTCAATTTTACAACAAAAATTCATTGGTTGTCTCTGTAAAATAATTAATCCACATAGGGAAAACATTCATTTCTTAACTTTTACTTATAATAGTGGAGCATCAGGGAGTAACCATAGGTCACAGTCGACATCCACTGACCTCGACATCCACTGACCTCGACATCGGCTTGTCTAACGACCTTAAAAGAAAGTATTAATGTCACACTTTACTTTTTCTTCTTCTTTTTTTTTTTTTTTTTAATTCACCACGCAAGTGAAAAATCTGCAAAAAAGTGAAGCTTCCAGAAGGGAAGCAGGAAACGAAATAAAACTTCACGCGTTGAGTTGGTATGTGACGTTATTTTAGTGATTAAGAACTCGAATCAAATTATGAGCCCACTTATCAGTACGACGTTGCACCCCCTCTGGCATGGATGCATGCACTGATTCGGTTGGGAGGGGTGTCATAAAGACGTTGCATCCACTCCTAAAGCAATCTGGCACGCAACGATCGTTACTGATTATCGATAATCTAGATACTGACATTGGGACGGAGTTGACACATATTCTATCGGTGACAGATATGGGGATCTTGCTGGGAACGGGAGTGCCTCAACATCACGCAGACAGTTCATAGATACACGTACAGAGGATGAAAGATAATAAATCTTTGCTTGTTTTTCATATTTCCCTGGGAAATAATAATTATAGGGCAGAGGAAGAGCTTTGGAGTACCAGGGTCTTGAAAGTTCCAAATAATTCTACCAAGCGTACTCAGATACAGCTTCTCCTTGACAAGTTGGGAAAATGCTACTACTTCAGCACACTGCTTAGGACTGAGAAAGTCTGCACTAAAATTCTTGTTCCTCAAATAATTGCAAAATTTCGTTAAAGCCGCAGATCGTATTATTCCCATGTCTGAACACTTGAAACACACCATTGGGGGCGCGGAAAGGATTATTGGTAACCCTGTTTTGCAAAGGGACCCCAGGAAATTGAGCGTAGGCCATAATCCCCTGACAGTGCAAATCAACAGTAGGCAAATCCCAATCACCTCCCCACATATCGCGTCCCACATGACGATTCATTTCTTTCTTCTTTTTCTTAATTACGAAAGCTGCAGAAATAATTTGTATTTGAGAAAGGTATTACACGCGGCCCATTTATTTTTTCTACGAGCCAGCTACCTGTGACGAATTACTGCATATCAACATTGTTTAAATAAGTTATATTGAACAAAACAACTCGTACGCATCAAATTAATAACCTATATTTTAAAGCATGGAATAACCCGAACCGCATCTACTCTACGAGATGTTTAACTTTGGGTGAAATTTTAAATCAACTTACTTATTATTACTCCAATTATTGCGTTATTAAAAAAAAAAACTATAACATGCAGGTGGATTGGCAGACGTAGAATAGAAAAAAAATGATGGTACTTGAAGTATATTCTTCGAAATCTGATAGTATAAATTTTCAATTTTCCTTGTTACTACTGTTGATGAAGAAGGCAAAAACTGAGATCGAACGGTAGAATTTATAACTTTATTGTAATTATTATTATTAGCAGACAAGTTGCTGTATTAACCAAACTCTGGAACAGGCAGTCACAAAGTCATACATTACGCAAAAAAGAATCCTCCATCTGATTTTTGTCAGTCCGGAACGTGGAGGTACCTCGAAATGGTGATCAGTAACTTTGCATGATTCAGCTCATTTGTTACATGCTATACCAATGGAGTCAACAGAAGAAAGTATTTGCTTCATGACGATCTAAAAATCCCATCAAATTCGAATTAAAAGTATCCGGCAGCAAGTGGCTTGTTTGCGTTGATGATAGGTAGGTGTTAGTAGGTGATTCAGGTAACACGGTGCACCTGGTACGTGGACATCTTGGGCCTGCGAAGCCTTAGCTGTCAGCGGGGCCGACGTAGGTTTTAAGCCAGTGCTAAGAGGATGAGTGCACATCTATTTCCTGACGTGAGGACGTCGGGGCAGAGGACTGTAGTTAAAATTAACGCTAGACGTTTCAAACCGCTCAATTATTTTAACAACTTAACAATTACAATTTGAACCAGAGTTAGACAAATAGGGCAACCCAATGAGAAAACTTTGACCATGTTTTACGTTCTAATGTCATAAAAAATTTATACTCGTATTCCTTTGCTGAATTTCGGTGAAATTTCGTGTGTTGTAGTTTACCTACAGAATCAGCATCTTTAGTTAAAGCCGCAAACATTTCACACCACCCTTTGTCAACTAATTCTAATTTATTTCCTGTTGTTCGAAACATGGAGCTATGAATCATGGTCAAATATTTGGTCAGTCTATCTGAAAACAGTAGGTTAGAGTTTCGATGTGTGAAAAAATTTGCATCATCACACGTTGTTAGGAGGGAAGGACAGATGGGAATGGACAGTTCATTTAACAATATTGAGAATGAAAAGGCAGCGAAGATCCTCGTAAGGGTTTAAGATATGAGACTGTGAACCGTTTGTTGTACGGAGAGGCTGACAGCGCTCTCTCTCTCTCGATATGCTTTGAGTATCTTTTTCAAGTTCCTGGCTATTCCCTCGTCCTCGTCCATTTATGAGACCCATATCATATAAAACAGATGTCACCTATACATACAGACGCACTCACGATGCGGAAATAAACCTCTTTTCGTGTCTTTAGGATGCTACTTTCCCAGTAAACTTGTGCCCTAGGCACTCAAAATGTTTGGGCCCCTCTGTTTCTTAAAAAAATTATCTGTATTTTATAAGTACAAAGGAAAGGTTTAGTAGACGACTAATTAAATTAATCATATTTTTATTCAATTAAACAAACGAATTTTACAGTTTATAATATTTGGAAAATTACTTTATTTATCGTAATCTACGACGAATAAAAATTTGTGCTTCTTTTATTACTATGATTACTTATTTTGGATGATTTTATTTATTTTTATTTAATGAAAATGTTAACGTTCAGAGGGCCTTTAAAAATCGGGGGCCTAGTTGTGCCTATTGGCTAATGTAGCACTGCCAGTAAGTCAACATGTTGGTTTTTGACTAATCAATTAAAATATTTATCACTGATTAATTTCAAAGTAATTTCTTTAATCTGGCAGTACACGCGGATAATGAAACTTTCACTCGTTGAAAATTTTTATGTAGCGAGATTCATAGTCAACTCTGAGCTGTTCTTCCAGGCACCTTTCACTTCAACTATGATGATCAGTAATCTGTAGAAAAATTTCAATGCTTTCTCAAACTGAGCAAATCACTCCGACCGCCACTGCCGGGTCCTGTTCGTAGGCTAGTAACAGCTGTACCCAACGCTGATAAATTAGTCTTTATTCCTTTGCCGAAGCGCATTGCACCGCAAGTGCTTACAGTGTTTCGGAACGAGGTTTCGATTGTATGGTAAGGTTCCATGATTACATCGCGGCTGCGCATCTGTTGCCCCTTGAAGGGACAGTCGAGCCGCGCCCTCCAAGGTCAAAGTTGGCGTGCAGCGGCCAACACGTATGGCGGGTTGCTTCACAGCCATCGTGTAGGGGTGATTTATGAGGCCGCTCTTCTCTACCTGTCAAGGACGCAAACCAAGCCAAACCTGGCGAAACACGAGGCTTCCGATACGTACTAATAAGTGATCTTATCTGATATTGACATCATATCGTCTAGTACGTTTGGTTTGGCAATCAAATAAACATATATTCTCATACAAATAATCATATCTCATCAGAGCATCATATCTCAGCATCGTGGACGTCCAAACAAATTTAAATGAAACCATCGAGTGTGGCAAATTCTACAACCTGTGGAAACCTGGTTATGTAGATAGTAAAGATCAAGAAACTCAGGAATAACATGCGGTGAGCACAGATGAACATATCAGAAGGTGCAGAGTACGTCGGAAAACCAATTGCGTTAAGGTTTTCTTTTGGTTCAGAAGTGTTGCTCATTTGCGCAGTGATTATATTTCCCAATGGCAAAGTCAACAGAGAATATGTCATAGAGATTCCAAAAATCTGCCACTAATTAAACCTAAGGGACAAATTAATTACAGAGAGCATCAGAAAGCGACGAGGGCTTGAAATACATTTCATATTTTGATATCATCGTCCGATATTGAACAGAATACGAAGGCAGACGTCATTTCTAAACAGTAAACTTCGCCTCACAGTAGTTCAATTTATAATAATTCCATTTAATTTAACGTTTATTTCTAGAATTTAGCTGTTGTTTAACTAAAAATCGAGCGTTCGTATCAGCGAAACAACCTTCTCTACTCATTTTTAAAACAGCCACAAATTTAAACGTTGTTGCTCATGGAACGGTACCCCAACTTTCAAAATTTCACAACCCTAAACAGAAAATAAAGTATCCTATCCTTTTTTTTATCTGCTTAACGTCTCTCTAACAGCGAGGTCTTTAGAGACGGGAAAGGATGGGGGTAAGGAATGGGAAGGAATTCGGCCACGGCCTTTTGAAGGAAGCATCCTGGCATTTGCCTGGAGTGATTTGGGAAACCATGGAAAACCCAAATCTGGATGCCCGGACGGGGATTCGAACCGCCGTCCTCCCGAATGCGAGGCCAGAACGCTAGCCGTTACACCATCACGCTCGGTCTATCTTTTTTAACAAAAAAAAAAAAAAAAAACGTTCGAAATATGATGGTTTAGAAGAATTTTTAAATTAAATTACAGCTAAAGTTCTAAATCACCATGTTCTGGGAATGATAGTTTAAGAAAAATACTTTTTAAAGTCTCTCACAGAAAGATGGGTCTGGATAACCCTTCTTAAGAGATTTGGGATTGATTAATTTCTTTGTAAAGGTAACAGCAGAAGGCAAGAACTGAATAGGAACAGAAAGATTACAATCTACTAAGCAGGTAATCTAAAACGTAGATTTTAATTATTACGTTGAAATAAAAAGACGTTGCAGTGATTCCTTGATGAATTTGGGTGAAGAATTAGCAGTATAGAAGAGAAGTGTTTTTTTTTTTTTTTTTTTTTTTTTTTTTTTTTTTTTTTTTTTTTTACTAATGGCTTTACGCCATGGCCTTTTTGAAGGAAGTATCCCGGCATTCGCCTGGAGTGATTTGGCGAAACCATGGAAAACCCAAATCTGGATGCCCGGACGGGGATTCGAACCGCGTCCTCCCGAATGCGAGGCCAGAACGAGAAGAGAAGTAATTTGCTTGCAGGCATAAAGGAGTGGTAAAATTTTTATTGTTAATTAAGATACTCTGGAAATCGAGGGAGGTGCTGAAAAAATAACTTGGAACAGTGAACGAATTGAAACTGAAAATGAGAGTAATACAAAATGAGTATGTAGGGAAACTGCACATTTGTTCATAAGGCTCCACTGCAAATTAATAATATATACAACCAGTCGACGGAATGATAACTGGGAAAATGGTATTTTAATGGCCTTTGAAGTGTTTCATTCCAAACCAGTACTGAACAGTGTCCGATGCGAAAGGGAGCCTTGGATGGAAAAGTTTATTCTTTATAAACGTTTCTCGGGAAACAAACCGAGTAATATTATTATTAATACACAATATTTCGGTGACTTTATACTCCGTCGCCATCTTCAGGTGCAGTTGTAAGTCTTGAATTCTGCCTTGAAGTCAGCCTTGAGCGTGTTGTTTGTAAACTGGCATGGCATGTATTAATAATAATATTACTTGGTTTGTTTCCCGAGAAACGTTTATAAATATACAACGCCGAGAAAAATTGCATTCATTTATGAGTTTATTCTTAATGAATGTTAGGTAACCAGATATAATTTTCGAGAAACATTTCTCTAGCAACAATGGATAAAGGTCCACAGTGTTTCTGGGCATTTTTGTGCTAACTGGCTCATTCCATTTGAAGGTAGAAAAGCAAGGTAAAAACATATTACATTAATCAATTAAAAATGCGTATAACGCAATGTCGTATCTAGCACAGATAAATAACGTGGAAGAAGAAAGGCGAATAACGCCAATTTCCGAATACAGTAATCATATGGCACAGATATACAAGTTCATGTTTGAAAAATAATTCTAACTGGTTTTTATATCAGAAGATAGACTAAAATTCGTTATTTTATCGTTGGTACAAAACGATACACTTTTTAACACATAGATAAAATGTTTCTTACGAGTAGTCTGCAATAACTTTTGACGTGAAAACGTCTTTAGCCGGGCGTCGGAATGTTTCTGTCTAAGTAATTAAAATTTCAATTACTCAGCTAAAAACAAACATAGCGCCGACATTTCGGTTTAGTTTTAAAACAGGAGGATAAAAATGTGTGTCAGTATCACTCTTAGTACCACTCCGATATTCGTGGAAACCCGACTTCACAAATTGTGTGCGCAGCATATTTTTTAATTTATTCCATATTCACTTAGCCTCTAAGTGAATTTACAAAAGGTAAACTAAGGACTGCCCAAATAGCTATGGAGAGGTCAGTGCTAGGCTTAACGAGAAAAGACAAGAAACGAGCAACTGACATTAGAAAGGTCACAGACATCTTAGAGAAGACAGCATGCATGAAGTGGCAATGGGCCGGCCATATTTCGCGGTGAAAAGACAAGAGGTGGACAAAAACAGTGTTAGAATGGAGAGGAAGACCACCAGACCATTGGGAAAAGGACACACGCAGGGTTGTTGGAGTTAACTGACAGAGGATCGACCAAGACCGTGCGACCTGGAGGAAACTGCTCAGGTTATATCTGAATTGATGACTTCAAGAGACCATATCGGAAAATGATTGAACTGGCTGATAATGATATATTCTATATTGAAAGAACATATTTATAAAAAGACAGTAAAGTTACGTTTATTTGTCGATAGCGTCGATAACCAAATTCTCGTTTTGAAATTACCTGATAACACTACCTGTCTGTGGCCTTTACCTAAAACTTTTTTAACTACCGACTCATTTGCAAAAACCGGTTAAAATTGGTTTCTTGGAACACTGCTTTGTGCCTGTGAGTTTTGCTTGTTTTTATCCAAAGTAAAACGGCATGAATGCAATTACACAGGAATTAAATCACATTCAACCAAGAAACACAAGAATACTGCTTCTCTAGAAACGAGTTTTTAAGGAGTCTAAGGCCAAAGGTTCTACTATCCACGTTGCGATTATTTACAAGATTTCTCGTTTTAGAGAGGAAATGAATTTGTAGGCCCCGTGAATAACGGTTTTTTTTGTATTCTTTCTATTCGCTGGCTCATTAAAAAAAACATAAGCCATTCAGCTTTTTTGCGAATTTCTTAGTATACAATGAACACCTCCCCGCAGCCAATCAACTTTCTTTAACAGAAAATTCTTCAAGAATACGATCGTTATCAGTTGAAGTAAAATCACTCCCCTTAAATGTAAGCACTTGTAATCCCCTTTAGGTACGTTCCTCTGTACATTGCTCCCAGTAATCACGCCAATGTTGGAAGTGTTCCAGAATGGAATATTTTCGAACTGTGTATACAGCTGGTCAACGTATTGCACTGAAGCTAATATTCGGCTTTTTCTGTTTCGAGAACAGCCACATATCTCAAATTTAGTTTCCAAATTTGAC
Source organism: Vandiemenella viatica (assembly GCA_031002005.1). Lineage (NCBI taxonomy): Eukaryota > Metazoa > Arthropoda > Insecta > Orthoptera > Morabidae > Vandiemenella > Vandiemenella viatica. The sequence goes on from JARYHS010011408.1 coordinate 280,844,052, forward strand.
AACAATAGCATTTTTTTTTATTGCTTTACGCCTCGTCAACGGCTAAGTTCATTAGAGGCGGGATGGACTGGGACAAGGAACGAGAAGGAATTCGGCCATCGCCTTTTTGAAGGAAGCACCCCGGAATTCGCCTAGAGTGATTTTGGGAAGCCATGGGAAAATCCAAATCTGGATGCCCGGACGGGGATTCGAACCCGCGTCCTCCCGAATGCGAGGCCAGAACGTTAACCGTTCACCCAACACTCTCGGTGACAACAATAGCAATGTTGTCTCTGATTAAAGGAAGGGTGAGTAGCTTCCCCTCTGTGCGGTAATTATAACACCGACATGGGCTATAAACCAGTAGAAATTAGGCTTTTTTTTAAAATCACATTTGGTTCTCGAATCTCCAATATACTTTTAAGTTTTAGGGATATTTCTGTAAAACATGTATCTTCCCGTATGTATTAAACATTCGATTCAGAGCAGTGTTATGATGAGTATTTCGCTTCACCTTACGCCACAATCACTTTTATCGATGTTACATCAAAAGCGAGGGTAAATTTATCTCATAGAGCAGAAACAGAATTTACTAACGATAACAGGTATCTGGAGACATAAGACTATTACTGAACAGAAAACCATCATTAAAAATTGTTAAAATGATAAGAAATTGCTATCTTTTTGCTTGATGTAAGAGTAAGAACGGTTTCAGATGCCACCAAATCTCACTACAAAAATGGTGTGATTCTCTCTTTGATGTAGATAGGAGGAGATACATATATCTTCTGAGTTACCTTGTGAGGAAATAAAGTAGAAGGTTAGATCGATGTGGCTGTAACTAGATTCATCGCACAACCTAAATCTTTTTATTATTACTTTATGTACCCTAAATGTCGGGGTCATAAAAGGTGGTAAAGGATATGACAGGGAACTGTAAAGGATTCAGCCATGTCCTGCAGTGATTTCAGGAAACCGAAATCTGGATGACCGGAAGTGGACTTGAACCAGTGACTCCCGAATGCAATGCCCAAGAGTTACAACTCAATCACCGGGATCGGACTATAACATAATTGCCACTCAGACAGCAGAGCTGTACATGAAATTAGCGAAATTTTCCTTGTACTTGGGAAGCTGTTATTCAATCTGAGTATAATGTTTAAATATATTCTTCAGTAATATTTTGCGATTGAGAGAATGCGAGTTCGTGGCGATGGACGGTTTTATCCCAGTTCGGAATAAAATCTATAAGAATTTCATGGAGACATTATCAAGTGGTGTAACGTAACAAAGACATTTACAGCAATTAATGAATAAATTTAATTAGTTAATTTCACGAATATAAAGTTGTATTATTTGTTTCAAGAAGGTTACGAGAGATTAATTGTTCAATAATTCCATAGTATATTATTTGATCTTAATAAAAATCAGTTTGATTATTTAATCAATAATTGTAATAATTATAATTGCTTTTAAGTAAATACGAGTATATTTCTTTAAAAAATATTAATTGCCCACTCAGCAGCCGCTATTATATTTCAGTGCACTTACAGTCATTACCAACAGTTTGTTATGATCAATGTAGTATCCAGTGATTTTAATTACATACATTAGCTGATGAAATCATGCACCATTATCTTTAGGTGTGTCGCAAAACCACAACGTTTTGGTAGCTGGCTCTGCTGTCTTCATCAGTTGACGTGTGGTTTCCGTTGGTTGCAAGGCGACTGTAGGTAGATCAGTCGAGGCAGTCACAGTAGACTTGTAATCAACGGAAGTTCGCAACACCTGCTGAAGACAACAGAGACAATTGCCGAAACGGTATGTTTTCACAACACTTTCCACCTGGACATCAAAGTATCATCTCACACATGGTGAAATCACTACATAATTGTTTTGAATAAGATAAATAACCCTTGAACTGGTGGTGAAAAATGTTCTCGAACAGCCAGAGCAAGTTGCCCCAAATTGAAAGAGTCCGTAATTTTTTCTGAAGATGGTTTTCTTAAAGTTTATTGATGCTATGGATGACTACACTGATTACTTGTAAATGGTGAGAGGTTTTGTTCCTTACTCAATGATATGCTTGGTATCAAATTTTGATTGGATTTGTTATACAAAAATTTAAGAGAAAATCAGTATTCATTTGTTACATCGAGATCTTTTTTTGACTTGTTACACTTTTCTGGATTTCGATAACTTTTAGGATTTCAAGTAAGTCATTGTTGTTTACCCGAACAAGACCCCAAATCAGTGAATCTTAACCGGTGGATTGGATTGAATTTAAGGTATCATAACAAGAAATAAAGTAGTAAAAATTCTTTATATAAAATGGATACAGTAAGGGTATAAGGTAGTATAAGGCATAAGCGTATAAAATGAACTTTGTAAGGTTAGGTATAGGTAACGGGGTTCCCGCAGGATCCACGGAGGTAGAGCTCCGCATGCCTATTACAACCGTTGGCACTAGAATGGATGTGACGATGTCAGCGACACGGTCCGACCTTTTTGCTTTATTTTCCCGCGGAGTTTCCTCCACGGTACTCAATGGATGGCAGGCTGAGTGGGTCTGGGGAGCCGTTTCGGACGATCAGCTTCGAGGAAAAATCCTCAGCTTCGTCAGGGGTCGAACCCCGGTCGTCTGGGCAGCCATCCCCTCTAAGACCTGGGCATACGCCCCTGCCCAAATAAATAAACTTTGTAAAAGTCATAAATATTTCTACGACCAGACAAACATATATTTTCAGGATATTAATTCATTGCTATTGCAATAAATTACCTTTCCATTCGGCGTTAGAGAGAGGGGCGTTCCTTTAAGCATTAAATGACTACCTTCTTATGAGGGCTTTATTGTAGGTGTAGATCTTATGCCGGTAATAATTGGAAGGGTTGGTTAACGGATATGCACATATATGTTAGTGGTGCGTGCAATTATTTTCTGCATTTCACTGGCCCTCGAATTTCAAAAGATTGAGAAATGATGCTCTAAAGCAATTCGTTCTAAATCAAGTTGTTCAACTAGCTGGTACCCACGACTTCGTTCGTGTTTGTAAAGAATTTGGATTGACAGCTGCCGACATCTAACAACCATAGTGCACGATGGGAGACACGATACCACTACCACACACAAATACCAATGGTCTATGCTATGTAGTTTTGGAAGCAGAGTGACATATACAGAGATACATGTCTTTGGTAGAAATACGAAAATCCTTGATCGTCCACTTTCAACCACTGTATCTCCCACACTCGCACAGTTACCGAAATTCGGCCGACGTTGTGATCGACGGGTGACTCTGTTCTGAAACCACACACAAAAACCAGTGATCTGCACTAGATAGGTTTGGCTGAAAAGTGATACACCATGACACATACGTTTTTGGTAGAAATATGAAAGTACCGCAGGTCGACCACTTTCAACCACCATATCTCTCACACCCCCATAGCTACCGACATCTAACCACCATAGTCCACGATAGGAGACACGATAACACTACCACACACAAACACCATTGGTCTATCCTATGTAGTTGTGGCAGCAGAGTGACATATACGGAGACACGTGTCTTTGGTCGAAATACGAAAATGACCTGCATCGACCACTTTTAACCATCATATCTCCCACATTCCCACAGGTATCGACATTCGGCCAACGTTGTGCACAACAGGAAACTCGATGCTACTTCCACGCACAAAGACCAGTGATCTGTGCTATGTAGTGGTGGCTGAAAATTGAAATATAGGAAAACACACGTCATATATACAAAGATTTTTCACTGTTTCTGAAATAGTTTCAGCCAGTAATACGACTTTGGAAGATCAGTGCATTGAACTACAGCTGCTGCCAGTGACCTTTTACTTAAATACTTCCTGCTTACATGGCTTTGTCATCCAGTTTTTACAAAGCAGTATTGGGAAGACGAGCAGGAATTGGTTTGACATTGGTAGCGGCTGCCTGAGAGAGTTGTCAGTAACAAGCTATGGGCTCTGGCAGTCGTCTCAACGACGCCAACTGATAACCATTGACCACAGGCCGCAGGAGATAGAGAAGCTGGTACCACTACGCATAATGTCTCGCGCATGGAAGGCGGTCTGTGACAAGCGCCTCAAGTAAGAATTTTAAAACTGGTTCTCAACGAAGAAATACAGTAGGTGGTTTTTTTTTTCTTCGTTGGGAATTTATGGCTCGTAGACGTGAGGGTCATTATAGCCGGAATGTACCAGCCTGGCATTCGTCAGGAGTGATTTCAGGAAACCTTGGAAAACCGAAATCCGTATGGCCGTAAGAGGATTCGAACCCGCGTCCTCCGGAGTGCAAGGCACTGTAATACCTTTTTTTTTACTTATGGCTTCACGCCTCGTCGACGTCGAGATCATTAGAGGCGGGATGGGACTGGGGACAAGGAACGGGAAGGAATTTGGCCATGGTTTTTGAAATAAGCATCCCGGAATTCGCTCAGAGTAATTTGGGGAAACCATGGAAAACCCAAATCAGGGTGCCCGGACGGGGGTTCGAACCAGCGTCCTCCAGAATGCGAGGCCAGAACGTTAAACACTCATCCACCACGCTCGATACTCTGTAATAATGCGTAACATTTGGAAGTGAAAAGAGGGCTATGACTATTAATTAGTAGTTGATTTCAGATACAAGGAAAGGTGAAAGTTTTCATTTGTAAGATAGGAAGTCGGGGACTGGAGTTATTTATTAAGGAAGGTCGATAATAATAGACCTAAACAGTTTTAAGAGATCAAAGTAAAAAGCTCCAGTGCAGTTAACTATAATAATTCTAGGGAGACGCGTATCTCGCGATAACGTCTCTAAACTTCAACTTGCCATTTAGGATAAACTAATGTCAGTCTGTCAACCAATGGTCAGAGTTGGAACGACAAAACTGCAATCAACAGATCTCCATTTATAAAATGTCTAGGCTTCTGAGGTTTCAATTTACCGATGTCTTTTTCTAGAGTATAGAATTTAATTATCACTATGGATATCTTAACTGCTGTATGAGGTCAATTTTTTTAATAAAATATTAAAGAAAAAGTTTCTGGTCGCATGGAAGTTTTTCAATGCAATCATATAAAAAATCCTTTAGAAAATTGTAACTGCTTTAAATGATATTAGAATCATAGCGCTTTTTTTTTTATAAGACGTTATTAGACGTAAGTTAGAAAGTAAGGGACGTTGAGGCAGAGAATAAAGAGATATGCAAACAGTGAAAACCACTGAAATGATCTGTATAATACCTGTATTATAACTACCGGTATTTATAAATAAAACCCGTAATAATTGTAACGCATTTTAGTTCGTAAGAGGATACTAAGCAACAGGAGTTAGTAAGTAAGGGATGTTGGTGCAGAGAACAATAACATATACAAACAGTTACAAACACTGAAATGACCTATATAATGTCTTTATTAATACTAGTATTTATGTATCTGTGATTAAAGGTTATACTGAATTAACAGAAAGTACATTTTGAACACCCCTTTCTTCAGAACATAATGCCTTTCGCATGAACACTCCGTGTGTTTATCCAAGTGATATCGGAACTACGTATGGGTAACAAATGTCACAAACTAATTTTTTCTTTAGTACTGTATTCGATTTCAATGATTTTGTGATATGTAATGGAATAAAATTAAAACTATGAAATTTGTATACTGGTATTGACAAACTTTCGCGGGAATTTTTAAATGAATGGATGGATTACCTTAAGAAATGATTTATCTGCCTGAGAAAATTGTCTATTTTATCGTTCGTCAAGGGCAACAGTTTCGAATGTGTTTCGTTTAAATTTTTTCTTTCTTTTCCTGTATAAAACACCTCTGAAAACTATTATACTACAGAAAACAAATATTCTGTCCTTAGATTTTAGTCTAAAATAAAATATCACAAATTATTCAAATTGTAGATGAACAGAAGGGGAAACTTTATTGTTAGTTAAACGTATAGATGGGACAGACAAATTTCAGAAAGGAGAGTAACGCTGTATTTTTTGCATGCGAGTATGGTACAAGCAATGTCCATCAGGGGCCATTAGCGGCGTGAAGTATTTATGGAGCCAGCGGAACGTAACACCACTGTGCAGTTAGATTCTCCTAGTGCTGTCAGTCAGATCTGCAGCCGGACGTTGGACATGTCGGCCTCCAAACCGCAGAATCGATAGTCTTCAGCGTACAGTTAACTAGATTCAGTAGGCTGGATCTAACTCCAGCGTACACACATATGAGAACAAATTGAAACGGGGAGGTAGTTCCATATCTGACTTGCTATTCAACTTAAAAGCTAGGTAGTTTTTCTTCTATAAACTTAGGGCATTGGTTATCAGCTCCAATATTAATATAGTCTTCTCGTGTGACTAGCCGAGTGAACAGTATTTTTTCACACGATATTTCTGGTGAAGAAGATGGCGACAGAGAATCCGAAATATAGTGTGAAAACATCCTGCTCACTCAGCTAGTCACTCGAGAAGATTCGCAACTGATTTTTAATTTTGTGGGGTAGTGGAAGTATTCAAAACGGAGTTGAGTTATTAGAGTATGTATCCTTGTGAAAAGTTGTTGTGCTTTTCTTTACCAGTAAACCTTGTATCATCGCGACACTGGAGATAAACGAGCACTTTGTCATTCTCGTCTTTCTAGGAAATGCTAGGGCAAATGGCGTACAAAACAAAATCCTGGCCTAATTATGATGGTTTCTTGAGCTACAATACGCATCACTGCTTCTTCATTACTAGCTGAATAGACGTAAAAAGAATCATTTGTATATAATAAAAAAATTCCAAGTTTTGTTTTAAAAATTTTCTGCCATTTTATAGAATCTATTAGCAAAATTTGTCGATAGTTTTATCGTTGTAATTTAATTTCTATCTCAGAAAAAACTTTTTTTTTTACTTATGGTTTTATGCCTCGTTGAAGTCGAGGTCATTAGAGGCGGGATGGCACTGGGGACAAGGAACGGGAAGGAATTCGGGCTTGGCCTTTTTGAAGGAAGCATCTCGGCATTCGCCTGGAGTGAATTGGAGAAAACATGGAAAACCCAAATATGGATGCCCGGATGGGGATTAGAACCTGCGTCCTCCCGAATGCGAGGCCAGAGCGTTAACCAATCACCCAGCACGCTCGGTGAAAACTCTGTTAATAGTTGACAAGATGGCATGAAGTCTGTGCAATGCTCTTATTGATTTACGTTACGTTAATAATTCTCACAAATGACACTTTTCGTTCCTGGTTTTTTCACAAATTTATATACTAGTATTTTGTGACAATAACAGAGAAGTAATCAGTTCTTAACCTGCTCCAGATGTCGAAGTAAATACAATCTACGACATTAAAATTATACCACTGCCTCCAAGATTCTATTGGAGGAATATTAAAACAAAGAACAGGAACACTGATAAAACGGTACATATTAGCTTCTCCGCAACTTAGGCGTGGAAATGTAGACCAGATGTGGACACAGAAAGTAGACCGAAACACAAATACTGATAAATATGCGGTAAAATTCTGAAACATATTTTAGAGAGATAAGTACGTCTAAAATGTTACTAGGACATTTTTATTGGGACAGGATCCAGTGATGCATAATACCTGTTTACGTGCCCTCTACGGTGCGTCACACCTTTACTTTTTGTGCGTCGTGTACAGCGTTTCTGGCAGATCCTGGCTAGCTGATGGTCTTTCCATTTTTTGAAGAACGTAGATGAAGTACTACCAGTCTGTGTAAAGTCCGCTCTTCTTCTAAGTGACTGACGGAATATTTTGTTGAATTTTTTGGTCAGACTTCATTTTAATTTATAATCATTTTTTAATACCTTGAGATTTTCTTCTTCCCTCACCTTCAGCAATAGTTTTGATTTTTATTGCCTTATATGAACGTTTTACTTATGATTATATTATCTGCTTCCGTCTTTCTAAATTAACTGATCAGTTTTTTTTTTTTAATTTATTTCACTGTACCTTTACAATAGTTTAGTCTTCATTCGTATTAGCATTTGTTATTCGGATACATTTTTTGGTAAATAGTTTAAAGTAAATGTGCAATGTTTCACTTTCAGGCGTAGCCCAAAGCACTAAAAACAATTACGTCTTAGTGTTGAATGCAGAGGAATATTGAAACTAAGGAAACTTTAGTGTTAAGAGATTTTAAGATGTTTAGTTATAGTTTGGGCATCAGTCACATTATTGACAGTGATAAGCATTACTTAAGCTCGGTACTTGCTGACCGTAAACATGAAAAAGATTAGTGTCTAGAAGTAACATAACAAGGAAGCATATCCCCTGACGGCGCAAATTTTCAACAGAAGTATTCAAATATGTTATAAATCAAGGACCTCCAGTGGCACCTGTATCCTGCCGCTCCTTGTCTCCGCTGTTGTTACGTCATCGCTAGCCCCTGTGGAGCATTGGGCACAGTAGCGCGTCCGCAAAGCGGAGCGGTGTCGCTGGCTGCGGACCATTGACAGCGCAGGCGTCTCCGTTGCGCACGAGTAGAGCTGACAGGCACAGTGCAAGTCGCGCGTGGCCGGTGAAGCGGCAAGGTTTCGGACAGTGGTCTTTCCCGTACGAGGCAACCAGCGTAAGCACAGTGAGAAGGGGTCTTGCAGGCCATTACGAAAGGATTTTGGTGGGTTTTGAAATCTAACATTAAAACCAGACTCTTCGAAATACGACGTGTTAATCTCCATCGCTAATAATGTCGCAGACCATTTGATTAGGGTTTTCGTTCACCTTAGGGAGCGTCCATAAACTACGTGGTTCGGTCTAGGAGGGGCGGAGTGAGTGGCTGGCTGGAAACCTACGCTGGGCTGCATGGGAGGGGGAGAGAGAGGGGTTTCCAAGCCATGCCACGCAGCATTCCATTTATATTATTTGTTACTGTTAAAATCAGGTACAGAACATACAACAGCATGTAAATGTTTATTTCTGTCGTTTAACTATCTCCGTATGTAATTTAAGATAGTCTGACAAGAGAAAACAGTACAAAATGTTTTCTGGAATCAATAGGAAAAAAAGCTACGTGCTACGCGGGGATGGCGGTGGAGATAAAAGCTACGTCGGGCTACGTGGGAGGGGGGGGCGGGGGGGGGGGGGTTCACAGGAGGCCAAAATGGAGCTACGTAGTTTATGGACGCTGCCCTATGTCATCTGAGGATTGTGGAGAAGTTATGCTAAAAATATAGGTATAAAGATTTGTTCGACAAGTCTTTTCCTCCGTGTTATAATGTTGCAAGGTGGAAAAAGTGATATTCTGGGCACCAGTCAAGGTCTGCTTCTGCGAAAGACCAAGCGGCAACATCAATAATTCGTTAATCTCAAGGATTGATGAGATTAGTGGACAGTGTCAGTTTGCCATACAGACTTTTTGTCTATAAGAAAGAAGTCACTGTAGATCTGTAAGCTAGCTCCAGTTGTTATTTATTTGATTACACGCAATGTCGTGCTACGCTGGATTACGTATTGGAATCAAATTCAGAAAAAGTGGGTTGAAAACTACGATAACCCATATCAATTTCAGTTCTTCAGTCAGGGAATGTGACTTCATATAGTCGAGATATATAATTTTATACTTTGTGTTAACTTTTTTTTTACTTATCGCTTTACGCCTCGTCGACGTCGAGGTCATTAGAGGCGGGATAGGACTGGGAACAAGAAACTGGAAGGAATTCGGCCATGGCATTTTGAAGGAAGCATCCAAGCATTCACCTGGAGTGATTTAGGAAAACCATGGAAAACCCAAATCTAGATGCCCAGACGGGGATTCACACCGGCGTCCTCCCGAATGCGAGGTCAGAACGTTAACCGCTCACCCACCACGCTCGGCTTATGTTAGTTCTTTTTATTAAATAGTGGCATTTGATGTTACATTTAAATACAACTTAAACGGTTTGATTACATAAAACTGTTTCACTCCACTAGGAAAGTATCCAACAAACTTAAACAAAATCACCAACTAAAGAAGAAGCATCATAAGCGCCAGCATCCGTACCGAACTTTACTGCAACCGAGCGTGGTGGATAAGCAATGGTCTCGCACTCGGGAGGACGTAGGTTCAAATCCCCGTCCGCGCATCCAGATTTCGGCTCTCCATTGGTTTCCTCGAATCACTCCAGCCGAATGCTAGGATGCTTCAGTAAAAACGCCATGGCCAAATTCATTCTCGTTCCTCGTATTCGACCCTTTTCAACTCCTAATGCGTCGACAATGATGAGGCGTAAGGAGGGGGGGGTGGGAAGTTACCGTGGAAACGGTTACAAGAACCACCTGAGAAATCAGCAAATGTCTCTGCTGATGTCTCGGAGAACTAAGATTGCATGAGCTAGCGAAATCATTAACTCCAGATCTTACCCGCTGATGGCTCTCATATGATGTTAAGTGTCTGATATGATTAGTTCTCTGAGATTGATAAGACTTCTATTGTACAGGGGGGAGGTTTTAGACAGTTCTTTTAATGTAAATGAAAAGTCATCATAAGCACTTGATTTGAGTCATGAGGTAGTGTGAAAGCCTTCATTTGCATGTAAGGAAATCAGGGACTGAGGTAAATTATCGAATTACATTCTGAAAAGTTTCACTCAAACAGAGAAAGAGAAAAAAACGTGTGTGTAAATTTCCGTTAATGTATACGTGTAAGCATCACCACAATTTTTTTTAATATTATTTATTGGCAAAAGGACAGAGTCCATACAGCCAAAAATACCTTTACATATTGATGGTACAAGGTTAGAGGTGCAATTCTTACAGTACGATACCATACAATACAGAACAAAACAATACCGAAACATACAATACATTACAGAGCAATACAATACGATACAGGACAATACAATGCAATAAAGTGCCATATACTGTAATACAACCAATTACAATACAGTAAAATATCATACAATACATTACAATATTTTGGTTTACATATTATGTAGTGATGCCAGGAGTACAACTCCTACCGTGCTTTTTATTATTAATTTTGGAATATGATTCTTGACATATAGTTGATTTGCCTGGTAATTTACAAAGTTCGAAATAAAACTCTTAAACTAGCATTTATTTACATCTTATATTTCAAGGATAACAGTACTACTCTTGTGGTGCAATAGATTTACATATTATGTTATACCTTTAAAAATACAACTCATACTATACGACTGATTTATATGTTAACCTAAGTAAATGAAAATGGAGCTCTTACAGTGCACTTGGTTTACATATTGCGTTGCCAGATTAGGCATAAAACTCTTAGCGTACAACTGATTTACATGTTGTATTATTCGGTTATACATTTACACTTATCGAACAATTGATTTACTTGTTATGTTGTCTAGTTAAGAGTACCAATCTCATCCTATAATCTGTTTACTTGTTATCCTGCTAAGTTAGAACTAAAACTCTTATGGTAAAGTTGGATTACATCTTGTGTTATAAATTCATGAGCAACACTTTTCCTGTACAGATATTTATTACAAGGATCATATATCTATGTGATTTTCCTTGGCAAATCTATAGAGGCTTATATAGATTTCCGGTTCTTGTTTCTGAAGAAGATGTTGGATTTTGGTGGGAAGTTCAGCCCCGTGTCTTTGTAAGTCCAATATTAATTGTGTAGATTTGTTCCAGTGGCGCTTGCATGCGAAGAAAAGGTGGATCGACGTCCTCCAAAATATTTGCTTCACATTCGCAGAAGGGCGAGTTAACTACGTTGATTTTGAACAGATGCGACTTGAACCGCCCGTGGTTAAACTTCAGCCTTGCTATGAATGTTGAGAGTCCTCTGGACAGTATCCGGTTGGAGTACCAATGAGCTCTTGGAATTGAGGGATGGATCTGTCGGTAATGTTGACCTTTATGGAGGTCACTTGTCTTCCATTCGTTGGCCCATTCTTTCTTGACATCGCGTCGAATCGCTGGTAATAGATCCGATGCCGGAACGAGGTTGAGTTTGTTTCCGCTTAGTGCAGCTTCTTTGGCTAGTCTGTCTGCTTGCTCATTACCTGTAATACCTGCGTGTCCTTTGGACCAAATGAAAGTGATCTCCGTGCCTTTCTCTCTAAGTTTGGACACTAATTCGAAGTATTTCAATAGGCCAACCAACATCTGCCATTGTCTTTGGAGATGTTGTTTAGTTTGTTAACAGCGGACAGGGAGTCTGTTATTATTGCTATTCTCGGGCTTTGCAGTTTTGTGCAATATTCTAGAGCTTTGACCATTGCAAGTAGTTCCGCTGTGAAGACCGTTGCTTCTTCCGGTAGGCTGTAGGCTTCCGACTTGTTGTTTGTCGTATCCACAAATGCGCATCCCACTGAGTGATCTGATTTGGAACCGTCTGTGTACAGGCATGCTGGGTTACCTGGTAGGTTTGAGATGTAGTCCCTCATTATGACATTGTTCCTTTCGCTCCCTTCCAGATATTTAATGTTGGTTCGGATGTCCAATTTCAGAGTGGTAATAGGCATTCTTCCTGAATAGACAGGTAATAGCTGAGCTCGGTATATTTTTGTGGAGTATATCTTTAGGTCCTCATATGCTCTTGCTAGGGGTGGACTAGTTTTCTTCTTCCAGTATGCACGTTCTGAGTACTGTGCCGATAATACTGATAACTTTTCCAACAGCGGATTCTCTTCGAGTTCTAATTGCTTTAGTATGAATTTTCTGGAGAGGTATGTTCGCCTAATGTGTAGTGGTGGTTCGAGGCATTCGACCAACAAGGCGTTTGTAGGCGTAGATGCCATGGCCCCAGTACATAGTCTCAGTGCTTTGTATTGTGATTTATCTAGTCTCTTCAACAACTCTTTCGATGCGGATCCAAAGCATATACAGCCATAATCGTAATGTGGTCTTACGAGCGATCGATAAAGTCTCATGTTGAGTTACTCTTTCCGCTCCCCAGGTTTTGCCGGTAATGGCTCTAATTAGATTCATGGCTGCTTCACTTTTTTCGATGATGTAAGATATATGATTGGACCATTTAAGGTTCGAGTCCATTTTCAAGCCTAGGTATGAGACTGTTTTCTTGACTGGGAAAGAGTGGGCTCCCAGTGAGATTTCAGTTATGTGCGGTACCCTATGTCTTGTAAATATGCAGACTACGGACTTTTCTGTAGAAAGGACGAAGCCATGGCGTATCATCCAAGCCTTCATTTTGTCCATTGCGATGTCTAACCTTGTCTTACAGGCTTGTAATGTCCGCTGGCTGATGTAAAGGCAAACATCGTCCGCGTATTGTAACAATTTTACTTCCCGAGGTATCTTTGAGTGGAGGTCACTGACGTAGATATTGAAGAGAAGGGGGGACAATATAGATCCCTGAGGCAGTCCTTTACTTGTAGACCTGGGTCCGACTACTTCACCTCCAATTATGAACAGCTCTCTATTTTCCAGCAGCGCTATTAGATTCGCCACGAAAGTTTCCGGGAGAGGCAACTGTCTAAGTTTCTCCGCCAGTAGAGGGAGAACAACGTTGTCGTATGCTTTGGATATATCGGTGAATAGGGCCATCAGGTAAAAGTTTTCTCCATTACTGATTTGGATATCTGTCACTAGTTGTGCTATGATTTCATTTGTGCCTTTCCCCTTTCTGAAGCCAAGCAGGGTTTCTGGTAGAAGGTGATGATGTTCTACATACCACTCCAGTCTGAGTTTAATCATCCGTTCTAACATTTTCAAGGAGCATGACAGGAGTGAAATTGGCCGGTATGATCCGCTGTCACTGGGGTTTTTGTGAGGTTTGTGGATTGGGACCACTCTTATTGCTTTTAGTGGGGGAATGTGGACTCTCTCCATCCAGACCCTGTACATAATTTTGAGGAACAAGTCTTTGCCTTCTCTGGGGAGGTTATCTATCATCGAATACTGTATTTGGTCCATTCCTGGAGCGGTGTTACTAGATTTTTTGAGTGCACTTTCCAATTCCTCTATTGTGAAAGGTTGAAGCAAAGGGTGGTCTGCTTCCGGGTTCTGAATGTCGACTTCCTTTTCTGGGCACCAGTCTGGAGCCAAAGAGCAAAGGAGGTCCATGGCCGTCGCAGTGGAGATGTGTTTGTTTGATTGCGTTGTCTTGCGCTGAATTCCTTTAACCTGTCTCCATAGTAGTTTAGTTGGCACAGTCTTTGTTCAGAGACTTACAAAAATTTTGCCAGTATTCTCTTTTCTTCTTCTTCAGAAGGCGTTTCGTGGAAGCTTGTATCTTGTTTAAGAAGTATGTATTGTTCGTCCGTTGCCTGTCCTTTATATTGCGCTAACGCCTTCTTTCTGTCTTTTATCGCTTTAGTGCACTCTTCATCCCACCATTTCGGGCTGTGTCTATGTGGCGTCTTTCTCTGTTTATTTTCTGGGATGGATACTTGGGCCGCTTGATCCATAATTGTTGTGAAGGAGAGGTAGTCATTTTTGGGGTCATCTGACGTGCTAAAGTTTTCTAGTTTATCTGTTATGAACTGTTTATATAGTGGCCAGTTAGCTCTCCTTGTGTTCCACTTGTAAGTGGGAGACGGAGGAGTGGTCTTGAATCTCTGGTCAGGTGGGGACATTATGATGGGAAAATGGTCAGATCCCGATGGGTCTGGGAGGGTCTTCCATTCTATGTCGATGGCCAATCCCGGCGAGATGAGTGAGATATCGACTGCCGATCTACGTTCTGTTGCTCTGTGGTATCTTGTTTCTGATCCATCGTTCAGTAAGACTAAGTTCATTTCTTCCAGTAAATCTATTACCACTTTGCCTACTGCGCAGCTGGATTCACTTCCCCACTGTTGGTGGTGGGCGTTAAGGTCCGTCATAATAAGCATTGGGGGGGATAATTGCTCTATTACCTGACGAAGTTCTCTTTTGGACACTGGAGTTTGAGGAGATCTATAAATTGAAGCAACTGCTATTTTTCTGTGGTTCCTGCTGTCATATTCTACGTTGGCTGCACATACTTGCAAATTCGATCCCTGCGAGTTGAACTGAATTTCATCATACTGTATTCCACTTTTGATCAAAAGAGCGACTCCTCCGTAACCGTCTGATCGATCCGACCGAATCACATTGTATCCTGTACAAGAGAAGTGGTTGTCAGGTTTCAACCACGTTTCCATTAATCCCGCAACTGCAATGGAATTTTCTTGGAGGAGGTATAATAGGTTTTCCTTATTAGATCTGACTGACCGAATGTTCCACTGCATGAAGTTATTGCACTTCGCCATTATTATTGAGCACTAAGGATTTTCTGATGAACTCTCTTATATCTGGCATAACGCCTGTATTAACCATCTTCAGCAGCGAGGAAACAATGTAGACCACCTTATCTATGAGGGGTTCTTCCCTTTCGAAGATTCTGGGGCCTATAGGGGTTGTAGTTTATCGGGGCAGATGTGGTGGGTCCATGGTCAAAGTACAAATCTGATGGAATCTTTATGTTTTGGCTTCTGGTCGCCTGCTGCTTGGAAGGAGGCTCGGTTCTGGCTTGCTTATTGAATCGTTCTTGCAAGTTAGGGGTTGGCCTCGCTATTGCCCGTGCTTGAATGGGGGTGGATATTGAACTTCCGGGTTTAGGTATGTGCATTGGGGGGAAGCTGGAGGTGTCTGGGGTAAAGGGAAGCCTGGCAGCTTGTTTAGCGTAGGAAGTTGGGTTTTCTAGAGCTGTGGCTTGTTCTAACGTAAGGTTGTTATAGGCCATGTGGGTTTTGATGCGCTTTTGTTTCACAAACTCTGGGCAGGAGCTTGATGTTGCTATATGGTCTCCCCTACATATTGCACAGTGGAAGTTGTTAGTTTTGTTGCACCCGGATGTTTCATGGGCCTCTCCGCATTTAGCGCATCTAGCATTGCTGCGACAGTGCTTGTTGACATGACCATATCTCAAACACTTATAACACTGAGTTACTCTTTGAACATATGGTTCGACTTGGACATCTGGTGTAGTGAATGAAGACATGTGGTGGGAGGGTCTGTCCTTTGAATGTAATGCATACCATTTGCCGCGGTATCCACTGATGTATTCCGTCGATTGTGATCTTACGCTTTAGTCTTCTGGCTGCTATCACTTCAATATCGGAATCTATGACATTTAGTATTTCTTCTTCAGTTAATCTAGTATCTACCCCTCTTATTACCCCCTCTTTAACAGTACAATAGCGTGGTATAAAAAATTTTATATTCTGAGGGTGATTGGTGACTGATGCCAGGCTGTTTGCTGCCTTATAGTTATTAAATTCAATCTGAACACGGTTCCTCCCCTTGGTTGATATGTTAAGGATCGAATGGTTCATTGCTGGGATGGAATTCCTGATAAATTTACCAACGGACATGGGATGAAGACGTCCGAGGGCGCCCCTATTTGGGTGCTCTTCTGTATTTATCTGTTCTGCATAGACTATGAATGGACCGGTGTCATGTTCTGAATACCTAAATTTCTCTTCTCCCAATGTAGAAGCTGCTTGCACATTTGCGGAATTGACTGTTGGTAAATCCCTAGATTCCCATAGCTATTGCGTTTTGGCTGCTATTGCTAGTATAAGTTGTTATTGGTATTTCTGATTGGGCTATCTCTTCACTTCCTGAAACGCTTGCGGCAATTGCGGGGTTAGTAGGTATAAATGGCACACTATTAATATTCATATTTAGGTCAATTTCCCCAGTTGGGGCTCTTTCACATCTGGTACTTATGCATGCAGGCTGTTCTATGTCGGCATACGCACGTAGCTTGCGTTTCTTTATAACTGTTGTCTTTTCAGAATCTGGGAGTGCAATGGGCGGCGTACTTACGATGTCAACTTCGATCGGCGTATAGCACACTTGAAGGGCCGAGGCGATAGCATCCTGCTGTTTCCTCTGCTGTGCTCCCTTCCGATGTCCTCCTGCATCCTGTAAGCCCTTAGGCTTACACCTCTTGCACTATTCACCCACTATCTTCCACCTGTTGTGTAGTTGAACAGAAGCGGTAACTTAAGCTCGAAGAAACACTAACCACTGTGTAGACACGAAGTCCGATAGCTTGCTCGCACCACTTAGAACGGCTCGCGCTGTAAACAAGGAAACGATCCGCACTGTTCGACGGCTCAGAGCAGACTGCATCACCACAATTAACGATAGTAATAATAAATGATGGAGATCTTATCAAAGCCTTTAAGTTTTCATTACGAAGAACAAACAATTTACTATTTGTTTTTGTCCCTATGCAGTTTTTTCTAATGTTTTTCTTTAGAAGAAAAATAAGGTAACCCAACTTCGGAGAAAAGGAGCTGAGGTAATTTTGACTTAATTAATTAACAAATGTAAGGAAAAATCTGTTGTTGTAGAAGTAACATGACTATACAACCCATTTCATAAAGTTCATTAAGTTTTTTTAGGCGACTGCGGGTTTTTGCTATGCATACAATTTTCTCTTTCGAGTGGTTAACTTACTGCCATATCTGCTAGATATGATGAATCCTCTGGGATTATACTTACCATACTTCTATTTTACTGCGGGAAGGTCACATCAGGATAATGTCTAATGAGGTTCAGGATAAGAGGAGAACCTAACATCATGAGACTAGTCTTGTTCAACAGAGAGAAAGAACCAGAAATATTACAGACACAATAAAGATAACAGAAATTGTATACAGCAATTTTAGAGGACCTTCTAACGTATTGGTCAAGTCATATATTATTATGCCAGTTAAAGGGGGCTGACATGACCGTACAATGGAGCCATAATAGATTTTTGTTTCGTTACGGCTTTACGCCTTGTTGAAGTCGAGGTCATTAGAAGCGAGAAAGGACTGAGCACAAGGAATGAGAAGGAATTCGGCCATGGTCTTTTTGAAGGCAGCATCCCGGCATTCGCTTGGAGTAATTTAGGGAAACCATTGAAAACCAAAATCTGGATGCTTGGACGGGGATTCGAACCTGCATCCACCCGAATGCGAGGCCAGAGCGTGCCATAATTAGGGTTGCAACAATATATCGGTCAACCGATAATATCGATCCAAAAATATCGATATTTTTAAATGGTAAATACGATAATATCGATAAATAATAAAAATACTCCGTTTGCTCACGAGTACAAAGTTAACAATTCAGTTGTTGACACGGTCGATTCCCTGAAGTATCTAGGCGTAACAGTACAAAGCAACATGAAATGGGACTTGCACATAACTTCCGTCGTAGGCAAAGCTAATTCTAAACTACGTTTTATAGGTCTATTTTGAGAAGCTGCAATGCTCATACAAAGGAAATAGCGTACAAAACACTAGTGCGTCCGCATTTGGAATACTGTTGTGCAATTTGGGATCCGTATCACAAGGGATTGATTGACACGTTACAGAAAGTACAGAGGAGAGCCGCTCGATTCGTGACCGCTAGTTACAGTCCTTATGTGTCACAGAGCTGATACGTGGGTTAGGCTGGGATTGTTTGGCGGACAGACAACGTCGTTTTCGTTTAAATTTGTTGGAGAATATGCGAAAATCTCTAATTTACGAGTGCAACGAAATACTTCTTCCGCCAACCTATTTAGGTCGCAATGACAGAAGGGATAAGATTCGAGAGATAAGATGCCGTACTGATAAATTTATGTATTCTTTCTTTCCTCGTTCTATTCGGGATTGGAATACTCTAAAATAGGATTGGTGCTTAGCACCCTCTGCCACCCACAGAGTGTAGATGTAGATGTAGATATGATGCAGTGAAGTATCGAAAACTACAAACGCCTTCGGGCTAAATATATATATATATATATATCTTACAGATAAATGTATGGGTGAAACGAAGCAAACTTGATTATGCTTTTTTTTTTTAATTTTTATATTTGCTTAATGTCTCTCTAACAGCGAGGTCTTTAGAGACGGGAAAGGATGGGGGGCAAGGAATGGGAAGGAATTCGGCCATGGCCTTTTTAAGGAAGCATCCCGGCATTTGCCTGGAGTGATTTGGGAAACCATGGAAAACCCAAATCTGGATGCCCGGACGGGGATTCGAACCGCCGTCCTCCCGAATGCGAGGCCAGAACGCTAACCGTTACACCACCACGCTCGGTTTGATTATGCTAAACTCTGATTTAGCTCGATAACGTCCTTAGCTACTCTGTGGTTGCACTTCGTTCCGTGCGCGGTATTCGTTCCCCATTCATATTCGTTTACCGTTTTATTATTTGATACGTTGCGTTACTTTTGCGTTAGTTCTTGTTTCTGTCTGAGATGTATTACGATTTTCTAAACAGGATAAAAAATATGGCCACCTGACCGATACAATTGCTTATTTTATCAGTGTTGATAACAGACCTTTTAATGCAGTTGGAGGGAAAGTTTTTAAGTTTTAATGAAGCACTTAGAACCATTATACAAAATCAATTTTCGTGGAACTATCAAAACAAAAATTGATGAAAAATATGAAACAATTTCGAAAGTTGTGAAGGAGGAGTTGAAAAGCGTGAAACATTTTTTATTGTTACGTATAGAATAACATCGACTATTTGGAGATTACGGTACATTTTTTGCTGGAAGAAGATTGCAATTAATCATTTACTCAAAGTAGCCTCGTCGGTACCTTCTGAACGCCTTTTCTCACAGTCAGGAACCACTGTCACTCAAACTAGGAATACACTTGATGGGAAAATATTAAGCAAACTGGGATCTATTAAAGCTTAATGTTTGAACCTATTTTTTCAATAAATTACCCCAAATTTTTTACTTGATTTTCATGTACATACTTATTTTTATTTTCTGTAATAATATATACAAATATCGGAAAATATCGATATTATCGATCTGATGTGGCCGATATTATCGATTTTCAATATCTGCATGGCATCGATATAAACATCGATATATTTATCGACATTGATATTACCTTACATCCCTAGCCATAAATGAATTATGTCACTCTGTTCACAAGTAACTGTTCTGTTGTTCATATATGAAACAAGTACAAAAGTACGTGATTTATGGAAAAAAAACATTACTCCTCCTGTGGGTAAACCTGTACGGGAAGCATTGAGGTCACTGTTCCCTTGGTGACGCGGGACGCCGCGGCTCGCAGCAGGCGTGGGCGTAGCGCACAGTGTTTACACCTCTCGTGACGTCAGCAGCGACAGCCTGTTAGCGCGCACCAGTACCGTCGACACAATGAACATATTAAACAACGTCGCGCCTCCGCTTTGAAATATCTGCTATTGTAAACGGGCGTGCAGGGGGAACAGAAAGCGGAGTTTCCAATGTCCAATCCATCTCTCTCTTTTGTCTGTCGTAATAATCCCCAAACACAATTTACAGAGCGCACATCGAGCGCTCGCGTAACACGTGATATAAATCTCAGCCCCCCTTTTCATATTGGCTACTGGGAGCTCTGTTTTTGTTTACTATCTTGACGCTTTACAATGTGGTCATTATTACTGTACATTACGGCTTATTCGAAGCAGAGACAATAGAACACAGATTTGTTACTCCGATATTTAAATTTCATGAAATCTAATTTCGAACAGAAATTATTGCGTTGGGTATACCACACCTGTCAGATCCTTTTCTTACTTTATACGGATACTGTACTCCAGATTTATGCGATGAATACAACTAAATATTTTCCTCATCCTAATACAAGATGTGTGAGAAAGGTAAAGAGACTGATTTTTTACTTAACAAAGTTTTTTTTTCAAACAACTATGTTATCACCTTCAAAGTACGCGTAGTTCCCTTGGGCAGCTATACACTGGCGGAGTCGTTTCCACTCTTGGTAGCAGCGCTGGAAGGCTTCAAAAGTAGGGATGTTAGCTGGCCCTGTCCGGGCATCCAGATTTGGGTTTTCCATGGTTTCCCCAGATCACTCCAGGCGAATGCCGGGATACTTCCTTGAAAAAGGCCATGGCCCGAATTTTTTTTAGCTGGTTGGTCACAGTCCTTTGAATGTTCTCCAAAGTTACAAAATGACTTCCTTTTAAGACATGTTTAAATTTAGGGAAAAAGTCACAGGGACTTAAATCAGGTTAATAGGGAGGTTGAGGAACAACAGGAATGCGTTTTCAGGTAAAGAATGCACCGTTTCAGTTGTTTTGGGTTTTATTTTGGCACAATTTTGAAATACACCTTTCGCATGTCTGTCAAAATTTGATGTACGGTGAAAGTGTTTAAATTTTACTGTTCACTCATCATCCTTATTGGGAAACGACGTTCTGATGTCAGAAGAGCCCTCGTCCACTCAAAGGTTTCGTCAGTTTTTGAAGTTGAAGGTGTTCCTGAACGAGGTTGATCTTCAATGTGTTCTCGGCATTCCAAAATCTTTTGTGCCAGTTGAAAACTTGTGCTCTTGATAAGCAATGTTCCCCATAAGCCTGTTTCAACTTTTCAAAAGTCACACTCACGGATTCCCCTAGTTTAACACAAAACTTGATTGTACAGTGTTGTTCTAAATTCCGATGCTCCATTTTCATAACACCCGACAAAAACACAACTTCACTGTTGGCGCTTTAAAAAATAATGCGTTGGCTGAACGGAGTTGAAACTCGGACTGAGCATGTGGGAGGAATGAAAAAACCGGTCTAGCACAGACCGGTAGACACAGCGTTGCCAGATCAGTCGCAGTGTTACGAATCTCATTACTTTTCTCACGCCTCGTAGTTATCTTTCCCTGGTATGTCAAACGTACCGACAACATATCTGTATAACAAGAGTTCGAGACGTCATATGCCCACATATATTTACATTCTACCGTTAATGTCTGGGTATAAGGAAAAGGTATCTATTGTCGACAGTGTATCTATACTCACATTCGAATTTAAGGAAATGCCATAAAAAGGGGAGGTACTTCTCTGAGTCTACAGTATTTCCCAGGGGTACGCGGCTTGTGTAACACATAGGACCCCATCTGGGTAGGGATTTGCTAGACAACTTCTGTCAACTTTTCTTTGCTCAAGTTTTGTTCTTTTCTGACATGACTGGTATTTTGTAGTTACAGAAATGTTACTGACTACAGGAACAAAACGTATCGACTTTAGGATCACGTCTAATTTTATGGTGTCAACTGTAGGGACAAATGCAGATTTCACTGTTTTTAATTATATATGATTGTACTTGCAATTTACCAGCAACTATTATATACTCAATTTAAAAAAGATATTTACGACGCACAAGGCTACGAAAATGAAAAATATGTATTCTTGATGTTTCTCTACCCGCTAGTGTGGCTCAGTGCCCTGACGCGCCGCGTACAGGATCGGGGAGGTTCAACGGGACCTGGCATGAGCCCAGGCACATAAACTACACATTTCACAAACAAAAAATACACTTATCACTCACAGAACACAGTTACACATTTAGCAGACAGATGACAATACCTTGCTTCCTCTATTAGTATTTAGTACAACCTCGTAGTAGGGGAACGTCCATAAACTACGTAGCTACATTTTGGCCTCCTATCAACCCTTCCTCCCCCCCCTACGTAACCCGACTTGGCTTTTGTTTCCACCTCGCTCTCTAGAGCACTACGACATACACGAGGGTCCACATAGAAGACCACTCCAGCTGCTGGCAGAAGAAAACTAGTGAGAAAACCACAAATACAGTGCGAAAAGGACGCACTTACACTGTTAAATTAAATTAAGTACAAAAAAAAATACAAAAGTAAAAAATAAAAGAAATATTAAAAAAATAAAAAATATAATAAAAAATAAAAATAAAAAAAAATAAAAAAGATAAATAAAATAAAATAAAATAAGGCTCAACAGAAATGAAACATATAAAAGTAAAACAAGCACTCCCACGGAAACAGCAAATGATAGAAGGCAATGCCAAGACGGCAAGTACTTCTGACAAGAATCTCTTAACCTAAGGGCTAAGGGAGATTGATGGAGCCTCTATATCCCCCCTCCCCGCGTAGCACGTAGCTTATTCCCCTATTTATTCCATAAGACATTTTGTACTCGTTTTCTCTTGTCAGATTATCGTAAATTACATACGGAGATAATTAAATGACGGAAATAAATATTCACAGGCTGTTGTGTGTTCTGGACCTCATTTTAACGGTGACTAACAATATGAATGGAAAGTTACGTGTCTTGGCTTGGAGTACCCCCCCCCCACTCCCCCACGTAGCCCAGCGTAGCTTTTCAGGCAACCCCTCCCCCCTAGGCCGAGTCACGTAGTTTATGGACGCTCCCTAGGTATAAAACGCTTGGTGTCAGCCTTAAAACCAAAGCTCTAAATTTAATCATGCCAATAAAGAGTAAAAACTCATCAAAGACAGCCGACCCTAGTGTTGGGAAAAGGTGGTGAAGAAAAGGAAGAAAACAGTCGGCCATTAGTTTACCGAGGGTCGCCGTTTCGAGTCCAGCATCGTTCATGAGGGTCTCGTTTCGTGTTGTCAAATCAGTGATACTACCGATGAAATGGCAAGTGATGTGAACAGTTGCACGGGTCACTTTTCCAATGCGAAACAGTCCTGTTCGCGAATATAATATGGAGAGGTAAAAATATATTGTGTCGCACTGAATGGTCTATAGTGTCATATCTGGCTTCAGTTCCTGATTTCTAAAAACTGACCCTCGAAGGTGTCTGATGACTATAGGGTCTGAACATTCAACGCTTATGCATTTTCTGTTATAATGTTGCTATGTGCAGAGAAAACCCATACGAAGTAATCTTTCATTGTGTAAATTTCATGACCGAAAACGAACTGTACAGCTGCTGAAATATATCTGACGAAAAGTGAATTATGCATTTTAGGTTGAAATTAAAATGATTGTGTTTCCATAACATGTGGAGAGGGGGAATGATGTGTCAGACAACCTCAAAGGTTTAGTCTGATATGACCATTCCTGCCGAGGTTACTGAAAACATAACACATGAAATTTCAGAAGAATTTTTTGTTCACCTCTCAGTAGAAACAAATAATTTTTTCGTGTTTTATGAATTTAGTACATACCCCTTGGTCGTTAGAAGTTCGTGGAGCTCATAGTCTGAGATTTATTATCTTCCGAGAAAGCATGTTACGAATTTTAAAAAATAAAACTGAAGTGGTCTCTTGGGCAAGTTTGCTGATGGTCCTAAGGCTTTCTATCATCACACACGCTTATATACAACCATTACCTTCAGTTCTCACGCAATGCAGTTAATATTTCCTATTAATAAAATTACCAATATCTAGATTATTGTTTATTAAATACAAAAGTTTCTGAGAACATTCTAAAACTTTTATTATAATATTTTCGGTATAAGTAATTCAATGGATATATTGGTGAATTTATATATGCATCTCTCTTCAAATTCCTTATCTTAACAGAATGTCTGTAGTAATGTGAGTAGCTAATATTTTGACGAAAGTTGTAGCTGGAATTCTAGTTCAGAATATGCGAATCGTAAATTAAAAATAGTGTTAGTTTTTTTGTTTGCTTGTGATGCTAACAAAAGGAAAAAATTGTAAATAGACCAAACAAATCTTTGCCAAAAAAGCATTTCTACTGAATAAATACGAGATTTTTTTCGATAGTATAGAAAAAACTCAGAATATACATGTACTGATTAGAACACATTGGTACCCATATCTGTAGTCGAAGCAAATAGTTACTGGACCAAAACAGAGGGCAGATATTTGCTTTACGAGCTAACTTTATCAATGTAATTTTAAATTGGTACAATTAAAATGTGGGCTTTAAATAGGTCTACATTGTGAAGAATCTAATTAAATCATTAAAATAGGGGAGCACAGTTTTATTAAAGTATTATTCCAATTTTGGAGAGTACGTTAATTGAGAAACATCAAATTCGACTGCTTGACATGCATCAAATATCTGTAAAGGGATCTGGTAACAAAAAGTCTACTGTAATCTCATTATTAAAACGCGTTGGTCTTCAATGGTTGACGGATGTAATACTAACAAACATTAACTTCAATCATCCCGCATATCGTCCACACAATGTTTCAAATTTTTGTGTGCAATTTAGAAATATTTATGAACATAAGTCAGAAATAAAAAATACAGTAGAAATCTATCAGGAACGGATCTAAATAAAATGGTTCAAACTGAATAGTCTATTGCTTGTATTTCGTGTCGAAAAACGAACGTGCGATTGGAAACATTATCAGAAATTCCAGGGAGTAAAAGTTGTAGAAAGAATTATTGTTTACATACCGTTCAGCGTGTCTGCTGCGGTAGAAATAGACTCGAAGAGCCCCCCCCATTTATCAAATGTAAACGGCGCTGTCTGTACTACATTCATCGGCATAGGAGGAGGACTAGATTCATTAAGGTCTCCCCCCCCCCCCAAATTTCTTCGCAATAACCAATGAAATGCCTACAGAAATGTCAAATATTCAGTAATTGATTCCGCAACAGCAAATAACGGGTTGACAGGAGGGGGTTTTCGAAATTTGAATCACCTTTTCCAGAAATTACATGATCATTATTCTTGCACGAGGTTAATTCAAACTTAGATAATTTCTACGCCATGAAAAATTTTCAGTTTCTTAAGTATTAACTTTTATATAAGATTCTGTAAAGTTATCATATTGGCAGAAGTTTTGCTGTATGGTGCAAACGAAATATGTGGTAAATTATTATGATAACAAAATACTGATCCCCGTGAAGCTTCTCCGGAATTGTTTAACTAGTTCAGTACATTTATAGTGTAATAATTTGACTATCCTATAAATGAATAACACGTGCTATATACATGGTGACTGGCTTTGGAGGCAGCCATAAAGTTACCCCCCCCCCCCCCCCCCCCACACACGCACACACAAACTGTCGTGAGAAGTTTAACTGAGAAGATTTCCACATGCCTCTCCCACAGACAGAAGTGTATGTAAATTTTGTTGTTGTATATGTGTTCATAGTTGGGCGTATTGGTGTTGAGGATGAAAGGATGAGGAAAATGAAGAACGTGAAATCCGATACCGCAAATCCTGGCATACTCTTTCGAAAGACGACTAAAAGGTAACCAAATTTACTATCGTCGTTTGATGAATTACTTCATACGTAATGCGGAGAGGTTTAAATGTAACCCAAGACTGTGATACCCAATAAGATAATTAGGCTCCATGTGACATAGTCTCTCCTTTCGCACAACGAAGATACGGTGGTGAAAATTTCTTCCAGCAGCGAGAATCGAACCAGGTATTCCTGTATCAGGCACTGAAAATCATTATGACCTGAGCCAGTTTAGGAATATATCGATTTTTCTTCTAACGTCTGCTATAAACGATATTAAGAGAATATTCGCACTATTTACTGGATCGCATATTTGGGGGTCGAAAAGCTTGTTGTGTGTTTTTTTCCAGATTTTTGTTGTATTTACGGAAAAGGAAATTAATTATTCGCGCTAAGGCAATCCCACATTTGGTGTCAATGACTTTCAATAACTATGGGGCATATAAATCTCCAAATTATGATCAAGAATTGAAATTAATCCCATGAAAAATTTCTATACCTCCAGTTCATAATCTCCGTTGGGTGATTTTTTTTTCCCTTATTGCTTTACGCCTCGTTGACGGCTAAGGTCATTAGAGGCGGGATGGGACTGGGGACAAGGAACGGGAAGGAATTCGGCCATGACCTTTTTGAAGAAAGCATCCCGGCATTCGTCTGGAGTGATTTGGGGAAACCATGGAAAACCCAAATCTGTATGCCCGGACGGGGATTCGAACCCGCGTCCTCCCTAATGCGAGGCCAGAACGTTAACCGTTCACCCACCACTCTCGGTTCCGTTGGGTGCAATTATATTAGTTTTATTAGTAATGTACACATGTCAATAACTTTTTGAGTGGAAAGGGAAAGGAGACAACCAAGTAGCGTTGACAGCTCCTGATGGATCTGTAAACTGCGCGGTGATGACCGAGCTGCGAGGTCAAGGACAAAGACGCAGTAAACGCTAGCGCCAAGTTCCAGTCCGATAAGTAACTTCAGTACCAACACAAGAAACTCTAGGGGGCGGCAGTTCACTGGCTCCAGCCCCGGCATCGCATGGGCTAGCGCGCTGGCCGTGCGCTGCGAGGGTCGCCAGATCGCCACCGGAGAAAGGCACGGACATCTATAATAAAAGACTGTGTTCAGATCTTGTGTTTTCCACACGGTACTGAGATTAACTACTTAGTGAATTCAAATAAATACACTCCTGGAAATTGAAATAAGAACACATTGACGCCGGTGTGTAAGACCCACCATACTTGCTCCGGACACTACGAGAGGGCTGTACAAGCAATGATCAAACGCACGGCACAGCGGACACACCAGGAACAGCAGTGTTGGCCGTCGAAGGGTGCTAGCTGCGCAGCGGTTGGGCACCGCCGCAGTCAGTGTCAGCCAGTTTGCCGTGGCATACGGAGCTCCATCTCAGTCTTTAACACTGGTAGCATGCCGCGACAGCGTGCACGTGAACCGTATGTGCAGTTGACGGACTTTGAGCGAGGGCGTATAGTGGGCATGCGGGAGGCCGGGTGGACGTACCACCGAATTGCTCAACATGTGGGGCGCGAGGTCTCCACAGTACATCGATGTTGTCGCCAGTGGTCGGCGGAAGGTGCACGTGCCCGTCGACCTGCGTCCCGACAGCAGCGACGCACGGACGCACGCCAAGACCGTCGCATCCTACGCAGTGCCGTAGGGGACCGCACCGCCACTTCCCGGCAAATTAGGGACACTGTTGCTCCTGGGATATCAGAGAGGACCATTCGCAACCGTCTCCATGAAGCTCGGCTACGGTCCCGCGCACCGTTAGGTCGTTTTCCGCTCACGCCCCAACATCGTGCAGCCCGCCTCCAGTGGTGTCACGACAGGCGTGTATGGAGGGACGAATGGAGACGTGTCGTCTTCAGTGATGAGAGTCGCTTCTGCCTTGGTGCCAATGATGGTCGTATGCGTGTTTGGCGCCGTGCAGGTGAGCGCCACAATCAGGACTGCATACGACCGAGGCACACAGAGCCAACACCCAGCATCATGGTGTGGGGAGCGATCTCCTACACTGGCCGTACACCTCTGGTGATCGTCGAGGGGACACTGAACAGTGCACGGTACATTCAAACCGTCATCGAACCCATCGTTCTACCATTCCTAGACCAGCAAGGGAACATGCTGTTCCAACAGGACAATGCACGTCCACATGTATCCCGTGCCACCCAACGTGCTCTAGAAGGTGTATGTCAACTACCTTGGCCAGCGAGATCTCCGGATCTGTCCCCCATTGAACATGTTTGGGACTGGATGAAACGTCGTCTCACGCGGTCTGCACGTCCAGCACGAACGCTGGTCCAGCTGAGGCGCCAGGTGGAAATGGCTTGGCATGCCGTTCCACAGGACTACATCCAGCACCTCTACGATCGTCTCCATGGTAGAATTGCAGCCTGCATTGCTGCGAAAGGAGGATATACACGGTACTAGTGCCGACATTGTGCATGCTCTGTTGCCTGTGTCTATGTGCCTATGGTTCTGTCTGTGTGATCATGTGTTGTATCTGACCCCAGGAATGTGTATATAAAGTTTCCCATTCCTGGGACAATGAATTCACGGTGTTCTTATTTCAATTTCCAGGAGGGTACATTGCTACAATTAATGCAAAGCTTAGAAATCAAAATGTTAAAGCGAGGAATGATCTTACAGATGAAAGTTAGCCACAGTCATATCTTTGAATAAATGTGTATTTCATTTGTGCTTACTTGTACAGTCACTGAAAAGAACATACATTGAGTAATAAATATAAGAATATCAGCTTTTAATACTTACATAACATTTATAAAAGTAAAGTAAGTGCGTCACTAGATTTGATCATCAGAATGCACCTGAATCCAGTAATTCTTAGTTTGTATGTACAAGTAGAGTTGTTATTTCCTTTGCTTCGTAGGTACAAGTGTTACTGTATCTTTTTTGATTGATCGTAATGTGTGGTTTTTGTTTCGTGTCTGAGTGTGAAAGAAGAAAGGGGGCTGAACTCGGTGCGGGCTCATCAGACCAACTATTCCGAAGACAATCCAGCGAGGGGCACCGTCTCCATCCGGCGGGCGAATCATCGTCGACAGTGTCATGCCTTCACCTCACATCTAAAGCGGAGAGCCTTAGGCTTTAAGCCAGGCGTTTAGCGTAGTATGCGGTAGTTAGAAATCTTGCTCCACACTTCGCTGATGAAATCCAGAAGTTAAGAATATTTTCTTCATCACAAGAGGTCAAACCAGTTTCCTCCGTGCCTACGTCACAATGTGTTAGGGTACCTTGATCAAAAGTCATATTTTAATACAACATTATAAATTGGCCAAAGGCGTTTAGAATAATAAAATAACTACCACTGAATGTATGCTACGAAATATTATTTCAGAGTATCCTCTCTTGTCTCGTTGGTCGAGGTTGGTACTCAAGAGTTAGCTCGTTTGTTTGTTTGGTGTTAGAGATTAATTTTCACTGTTCGGAACTCGATGAGCAGAGGTGGTGATGTACGGTTCATAATTATCAGTAACGTTCCAAAGATCTCGAATAAGATCAAAATCTCTCCACAGTGCGTAAGGATTGAAGGTATGTGGGGATTCCACCGTCGCTAAGCCGGCGGCTCCCTTGATGCATTTCGCAAGAATATTGTGGAATCGGTAGGCTCCGGATTTCACGTCTTGCTTATTTTATCTCTCATACATAACACATTACACAGAACCAACATACGATAACATTTATGGGCGTTACGGTACTGGTGATGGTATCGGAAACCTCCCCAATTAAGTCCCTCCAAGAACTGTTATGGATAGGTAACACCCTGAACAATACCTGTCAGCGTTTGATCTAGAAAGAGCACCAACTTATTATTATTATTATCATACCTTTTAAAATACCGATTCACTTATAGAATCATCTGAAAATGTACTACGCAATTTAAAGACTTCAGTGATAGTTATATTCAAAGGGAAAAAATGTAATGTAGTTGTTGCCTCACTGTGTCACAGGTTGTCTTCTAAATGTAAAAAATGTTAGTAAATAGCGTAACTGTTTCACTTTCAATATCACAACACGGGGAAAACAAACTGTTAATCTGTGAATACATGTAGCTGCTCGAAATCTTCGTCCTAAAACAACTCGATTATAAGGTGTGCAAAGAATTGCTTGTTGAACACTTGAAATGTAAATATCTTGGAATTACTTTTGATAACAAGCTTAATTGGGCAGGACACATGGGACAGGTGGTAGGAAAACGTTTCAAAATCCTTCATTTGTTGGAGAGAGTGATCAGGCGATGTATGAGAGAAGTAAACGAATTTGGTTGCAAAACTTTGGTCAGAACATTCCTTGAATATGGTGGTGTAGTATGGGGCCCACATTTTGAGTATCAAATACAGGAGTTGGAGAGGGTACCAAAAAAAAAAATGGCTGGTATATTTGTTTCTGGAAATTTTCGCAAAACGCAATCGGTGACACATATGATAAAGGAGATGGAATGTGATTCATTGAAAGACAGGAAGAGGGTGCAGAGGGTCATGGGAGTTTACAGGGCGTATATTTGTGATGGGGCATGAAACGATATTGGTGGAAGAATTAAAAGTAAAGCTTGGAAGGGAAAAGATGACCGTGACCAAAAGATGGCACTCGATTTCAGGCACAAGGGTGTAGGAAGATTCTCTTTTTTAGGTAAAGGTGTCAGGGATTGGAATAAGTTACCAAGAGAAATGATGAATAATTTAGCAAAAACGTTGAGAGAATTTAAAGTCAAAATTTGTAGAGGGAGAATGTAAGTTGGTGCAAGAAAGGAAGAAGATTGGTGTGTAGGGAAATTGACACCGGTGTGTGCTCTCCATTGCAATTTTAATTAAATAAATAACTCATCTAGTTTACGCAGCAGAAATAACCTCTAAAAGGAAAAAAAAAAGTATTCCATATTTAAAGTGAAGCATAGAAATTATTACAAGCGGCACTTCCTCACTTACGGTTTTCTGCAATGACCTCGGAGTTATTAACTGAAAATTCTTTTAATGAAACTATACAGAGGAAAGTTAAATGTAAAAAACGCTAAGAATTTTAAATTTCATTTTTAAGAAAAAAATACGCACTAAGATGTCTATGACGAAAGCTAATATATAATATTTTATTGTGTTGACTATGTATACCTCTAACGCTTTCACATTTATTTGTGATCCGTTTACGGTTTGATAAAAAAAAACAAGAAGTAACTATTTTACTGGGCAGCAGGCTCAAATAATAGCTAAAGAGAAAGTAATGAATTTTTGGAATAAATGGTACATATAATTGACAGGCGAGAAAGCGAACAGTTATTTAAGAAGAATCTGCGACAGCACTGCAAAACATGTATCAATCATGACAAACATGGCGGGTGATGAGTTAATGTTTCGGCCTGGCTTTTGGGAGTATGCGGATTAGTTTATCCGGCCCAGACACCCATCCATATTTCCATGAAATACCGAAATCACAGCAGGTGAATTAGGAGATCGTGGCTTGAAAAGCACTTGGGGGATTCCTTTCAGGTTCTTTGTTCGAAACCCTCTGCAGGATGTTAAGATCAGATCGTCGAAAAGCCGTAAAGTAATCATGATGGCAATGTTTATAATACGAGGAAAAGAAATAAGTTTCTCGTTGGGCATAGAAGAGTGTGATTGGCGTATTAGCGCAGACCTTTCGATGGATTGGTACCGAGTCCTTCGCGTGACGGTAATGCTGAGCTGTGATTCGGGAGGACGCGGGTTCAAACCTCCGTCCGAATGGCCGCACTCCTTCCCTACCTAGTCCCCAACCCCTACTCAGCCACTAATGACTGCGAATAGGCCTCATGTCCGAAACAATAAAAGAAGATATACGTCCCAAGATGTTTGATATTAAAAGTATTTATATTTTACGTATACATCTATGTATTTTTCATACGGCAACTGTTAGCAAGAAAAGAGAAGGATAAAATGAAAACAATAAAAAAACTTTCGAAACTATCTAATGGTTTTGATCTGCTGTTAGGAGTGCATTTATTAACTAGCGGTGTTGGCTACACGTGACATTAAGAACACAACGCGACTTGCATACGGTTTAACTAAATCACTGATCCCGCGGTAGAGGCCTCATGGCTTCTGTGACGTCATCAGCAGAGGAGTAGCTGCGCTTCGGTCATTAGCATGTCCGACTGCGGGACACGGGCTGAAAATGGACCAATTAGCCCGTCTGTCCTCAGGGAACACGTGCGACGGACGTGCTCAGCCGGTATACCTCAACGAGAGGAGAAACGCGCACGATTATAAACACGATTTCAACAACTGCTAATTGGCCTCAAAGCCCGGCAAAACTGACGGGTTTAACGAAGTGTTTTGGCAAGTAATCTCTTTCCAGTTGCTTAAAGAAATAGAATTGTTGTAAAATAAAGCTTAATGTAATTTCTCGCCCTTGTGCTGTAGCAAAACGTTTCAGTTGTCAACTTGGTCCAGTTTACATTTCAGCCTAACCACAATCTCCATAGTAATTGTTGCTAGAAGTCAAAGCTTCAATCACACGCGAATTATATATTCCCTGCATCGCATGTCAGCGTCATCATGGATCGCGATGTAAACTTGATCCAAAGTCGTCACTTGTTCTTACATTCTTCTTTCTTATTATCTATGATGAAGATCGATGTTTTAACGGATGACACAGCTTACATGCGGTTGAAACAACGACCCCAGTGAAAACGAAGGATACAAAAAATAAATCTTAACAACTTACGTTATGCCACGTAATATTTAAATTGCCACGTACTATTTAATTGTGGTTTAGGTCACGTAGATAGCGATCGATTTGGAACTTCTTTCATTCAAACCAAGTAATGATTTCAGTAAAGAAAGCAAGTAAATATTAATATGCCAATTTAAACGAAATACATACTTTTCTTTCAGTGTTCTGGTAATTCATCTCTTAACAATTGTTTAAATAAATAGAATTGTTACAAAATAAAGCTTAATGTAATTCCTAGTGCCTTGCGCTGTAACAAAAGTTTTCCGTTGCCATTTCAACCAAACCGCATACTATGCTAATCTTGCTGCCAGAGAAGCAATACTTCAATCACAAACATATTAATACATGTACTGTATCACAATTTAGTGGCAATAACGCATCGCGATATAAACTAAATCAAAAATCTTCACGCGTTCTTACTTCTGCTTTTTTTATCCGTGATTCAGATCGATATTACAACGGTTGAATGATTAATGCAGTTACATACGGTTGAAACATATCATTAGTAAAATCAAAGGAAGTTAAAAAAAATCTTAACAAATTACGTCATGTCAGGTAATATTAGATTTAATTGTAGTCTAAGCTGTATAGATTGCAATCAGTGTGTAACAACTTTCATTCAAACGAAGTAATGATTTAAGTAACAGGACACTCATGAAAACAATTTACATTATTTAAAAAAATTAATTTACTCATGCCCTCTGCTTTAAAGTTAGTACCGGTTATAATAACAATAACAATGTAATCATTGCTAAACCAAAATTAAAGTTTTTATCTTACATATCTATGGCCAAAGATTTTAACGAATACTTTTACATCAAACGAATATTAAATAAATATAAGCAACTAATAATTATTTTGTCGATTTAAACGAAATACGTACTTTTCCTTTAGTGTTCTGACAATTTATGTATTTACTGACGCTTAGTCAAATAGAATGTTATTAAATAACGAGCATAACCTAGAACAACATTTCTGGTCATAAGATGTGCAAAGTCATAGCACGACGTCATAGTGTGACGTCACCGCGTGACAGAATGTGACGAAATAAGCGTTTTATAAGAATAAATTAAAAACAATTTTTATTTTTGCAAGCAACTGAAGATAAAATGGAATGCAACAGCTACATATTGTTTTAGCAACTCGTCTGATCGTACTACAAAAATGGAACAGTTAAAACTACACTATCAACCATAAAGTAATTCGACACCTGCGAAGATAAATGATTCAGTACGTCTGTTGACTTTTTTGAGACCGGTGTAGAATCATTATACAAGAAGATGGCTCCCCGTACAGAACTATTGCACTTCAATTAGGGCGTGATTGTGGGCTGCCATATCAGTGGTCTTTCTAGCCGCGCGATTGCAGTGAAGATTAAAACGTCAAATCAATGGTTGCATTCGTCCTGCGTAAGTCGAAGATCTATGGGTGTTGTGTCAATGCTGCACTTTCTGGACGACCTCCAGTTTTAATCGACGGACATCGCAGATCCCTGAAACATGAAATTATAAAAAATAGGGCATAACCCATGGCCATCATCCGACAGAATTTTCATACAGCAACAGGAGTATCGGTTTCCGTTGGAACATTGCGTACAGAAGCCCACTGACCTGGATATTTCGGAAGAACAGTTGCATATAAGCGCCACATCAAAACAAGAAGAAAAGCTCAGCGACTCAAGTGGTGTTTGGACCGTCGTAAATGGACACTGGAGCAGTGGAAATTGGTTCTGTGTAGTGACGAGTCGAGGTTCACGTCATTACGATCTTACAGACGTGTGTGGGTGTGGCGCCTATCCGTGGAACGGCTTCTGTCAGAGCGTTAAGTGCCAACTTGAAAATTCGGAGGTGGTGGAATGGTGGTGTGGATCTGTTTTACAGCTTTCGGCGAAGGACCGCAGGGGGTATGAAGAACACAGAGGCCTATTGTAACATTCTAGATAATGATATGCTCTCAACATTGTAGCGATTTTACAGAATGGATCCCTGTTACTTCCAGACTGACAGTGCTAGGTACCAAGTTTCAAGGGCTATTACGCAGTGGTACGCCGGAAAAACATGTTCGTCGAATGAACTGACCTGCCCACAACCCTGATCTCAACAGTAAAGAACACCTTTGGGACGAAATGGACAGACGGGTGAGGGTTCGGCAGTAGCGGTCAGAATCTATTGCCCAACTTGTGGAATGGTTCCGAGATGAATGGCTATGAATCCCAGTGAATATCCTGCAAACAGGTTAGCTGCTGTTATAAGATGAATCTACGACATTCTAACGGGACGACAACCAACAAATAAACATTGTGGATAGCAGGGGCGTAGCTACTATGGGGCTAGTCGGTGCAGTGCACCGGAGCCCCTACGCTCAGGGGGCCCCAAGCATACCTCAGGGGGTCCCCAAGCGCACCTCTGGGGACCCCCAAGGGCACTTCAGAGGGCCCACGGCCCTTCACAGCAAACTGACGACCTTTTTTTTTTTAGCTCTACCGTCTACTTAGTAAGAGACCCTCAGTACTCAGGGGGCCCCAACAACTGCTCAGGGGGCCCCAAGCACAACTCAGGGGCCTCCAGTCTCAGCTCAGCTCAGTGGGCCCCCAGCCTCAGCTCAGGGGGGCCCCTACCAGCAACACAAAGCAAAAAAAGGTCACCCATCTGGCCCGAGGGCCCAAAATAATTTTTTTGCGCCGGGGACCTTGTTGACCTATCTACGCCACTGGTGGATACGTATCCAATTACGTTTTGGTAGACAGTGTATATACAATGTAAGAATGCATAACACAGATCCAAAGAAATTTTTATCATTCGGAATTTGGATAATGGGGTAGAAGAGGTGATGGGACAGTCTTCATCACCAAACGGTGTGCCAAACTTTTGGGTTAAACAGAAACGTCTCCGCATACGATATGACAGCCTACGACACTGCTGATGTGATTTGTCCGTCAGATATAGACATACTTCGGTAGGGTAAGACTGAAAGGGCTGGAACCACGTGTCACCCACTCATTTCTTTCGTTTTCATATACATACTGTGACGAGACAAAGCTCATACAATCAGTAAACAGTACACTAATTAAACTGTGCAAGTGAATTGTATAACTACGAGCTGCCGTTGACTAGTGTCGAGCGACGCGACTTAGGCCGGTCGACCACTGGAACCGAATTTCATGCGAACCGCATTCGCCCGATTAACTTCGTCCACTGCAGCCGAATAACGTCCGACACAATTTGCCGACTCGTCATTGTTGCTTCAACACCAAGCGAATGGGATATTTTTATAAAATGTATAGTGACTTACATTTCGTACAAATAGACTTTACCCTGCCCTCGCGAAATATTACAAGAGTCAGCCCCTTGAGCTGAACCTGTGATGCGCGCCCTGCCCCGCAAATATTTTTAAATTAATCTTCGAGTTTTATATTTATTTTCTAAAAAAATTCTAAAATAAACAATTGAAATTTATTATTTAACTGTAGAATATTTTAGTATATCGTATCTAGAGGAATATAATGTAAACAATAGAAAATCATTAAGATATTTAATACAATGCATTAACATCGCTCTGAATAATTATAGAGTAGAGAGTTACGTCCATGTTGCCAATTTCTCAAAAGTCAATATTTCAATTTTAAAAATAAATGAACATGGAAAAAAAAGATACAAATAGAAGAATTGTAAGAAACAAGCAAATTTTGCTTTCGTAATGCAGGCTCATAGGCTGCAGCCTGTAGTAGCCTATGCCTAAACGAGGTCCCGACAAGAGTGATATGTCATAATTGTTTGAAAATATTCCAGCACGAAATTCAAATAATTTTCTTTACAGTACAAATTTTTAACAAAATAATTATTATAACTTCGTAGACGCAATTGCAATAATTACCATTTCCGTTGATATTTTTATTAAAATATTTATAGTGACTGCTTACCACCACAGTGTATGATAGAGTTTGAAAGAAAAAATACAAATAAAAGATAAAAAATGAAGACTTGTTTATCAGGAGCGCAACATGCGTCTGCCATTCGGCCGAATACGTCCGACTAATCCCCATTCCAATGGGATGAGTCAGTCATTACGCCGTATTCGGCCGAGCAGGTCGTTTCCAGTGGACGCGTGACAATGCCCTTATCTGTCTTGGGATTAGTCGGTCATATTCGGCCATAGTCGGCCGAACAATCGGTCGGACGAATTCAGTTCAAGTGGACGACCGGGCTTAATGTATCTGAGGTGACAATTGATTGTCACTTTTTTTTTTACTTATGGCTTTACGCCTCGTCGACGTCGAGGTCATTAGAGGCTGGACGGGACTGGGGAGTAGGAACTGGAAGGAATTCCACCATGTCCTTTTGATGGAACCATTCGACATTCGCCTGGAGTGATGTGGGGAAACCATGGAAAAACCAAATCGGGATGCCCAGATGGGGATTCGAACCGCCATCCACCCGAATGAGATGTCAGAGCGCTAACCGCTCACCCAACACGCTCGGTGAAGCGACTGTCATCCCCTTGGGAGAAAGCAGGATACATTAAAGGATATAGCAATGGACCCCATATGGACACAAAAGAAACGGATTGTTTGCACAAATCGGTGTCAAAGAACATAATTTTGGTTTGTCTTAATGAAATAAAGGTGATCCGCTAGTTAATTGATCCGATTTCATCCAGGTGCGTATCTAGCACTGTTTCGATATCTTGAGTTTCTAAATTAGTTGTTCTAACGATTATTTAGTCATATACAACAATTATATATCATTGCGAATTTTATGAAAATTTGTTGAAACGACGAGAAACAAACTAATTCATAACCATTGCGTAACACTGAAGAAACTTTCATTGACGGAGACCGTTAACCGCCATTCTTCTTCCCGTATCGATGACAGCATCAAATATGAGGTAGTTTATTCGCCACTGCAATGGCTTTGTTAGTAGCTGATTTGTGTACAAGACAGCAAATGTTTCTCTCTCCCCGCACGAACATGTAGTATCTGGCTGTTCTCCCAGGTATCCCCCATGAGGAAAGAGTATTTTTGGAAATGCCAACTCCAACTCGAAGCCTATTTAACGACTTCCATATGGGCCATGGTTGTTCAGACCCAGGTGGTAGTCCCTCTTTTGGCTTGATCCACTCAGTATCATGTTGCACTCTCTTCTCCCAAGCCAATATTCTTTCTTTGCATGGTGCTCCATTTAGTGGCTTAGAAGTCCGCATGAAGCTTGATAGGAACTTTAGTCTCGATGGCGCTGGTGTATAGCCATGTAGAGGGTGTCGGGCGTCTTCGTTGACTCTAATCCTTGCCACGCAGGTGACAACTTCCCGGCGTATATCTCCAGGGGCGATGCCAGCAAATAATGCCACTTTCCCCTCAGGTGATGGTCTGAGGCAACCTGTGATGAGCCGACATGTTCTATGGAGCGCAATGTCTACTGTCTTAGCATGACTTGATTTTTGACACACAGGACATGCATACTCTGCTGCGGTGTAGCATAATGCTAAGGCGGAGGTGCGGATGTCGCTTCGGTTAGCTCCCCAGCTAGATCCGGTCAACTTGCTTAAGATTAAATAAAATGTAGCCACACATCCTTTGCGCATAAACATCAAAATTAGTGATACTCAGTTAATAACTTGTTGGCTCCGTTGGTTACGGCACCGAATTTCTACGGATTTATCCGTAAATCTACGGATTTTTAAGAAAAGTTAGGATTTTCGGATTTTGTTAAAATATCTACGGATTTTTGACACTTTTTATCATTTGTTGATTTTTCCTTATATTGGTGCTTTGTTAAACTTTGAGCGTATAGTGTTAATACATTACAGAATTTTCAGTAACTGTGAATTGTTTCCTTGCAACGGCTCGTGTGAACCAACGATTTAAATAAAGCTCATATTTTGTTTGGTTACAATTTTTAAGATCTTAAAAGACCGTAATACAGGACTATCGGCGCACTCTGTATGCACGGTGACACGCTCGTTGGCACGGCTTACAAAGCAGTGGCGTCCGAGAAGGCCTAACCAATATCCGAGAATCAAAGGGCTCGCAGTTTTTAACATTTACTGTTATAGAAGATATGTTAAATTTAATATCAACAAAGAAAATGTGTGGTCACTAGGGGAAAATAAAAAAAATAAAAAACTGCTGGGCCTAGCAGCAGCAGTGATGAAATTGACGACGTATCTTTGTATATAAAGATGAATGTATGTTTGTTTGTTAGTTTATTTGTTCTTCATACAAATCCACAGTTTTCATCCGACCTCGATGAAACTTTGCACATTTATCCTCTCAAATAAGGAGAAAAATACTGTCTACATTTGGTTGAAAAATTATCTGTATAAATAACACATGTTATCTCAAAACTTCGAAATACGGCGATAGACAGACACGTTGGATATGGACGTATCCGTACCGTGTTTCCGTGTAGTGAACTGGCAGCTCAGTGGTTAAAGCGCTTGCTTACGAACGTCGTGGTCTCCGGTTCAAATCTCCGTGGAGGATAAGATTTTTTAAAATTATTTATCATCGTAAGAGTCAAGCCTGGGCCGTAGGTTATTCGGATTGAATGTTAAACTGTAGATATTAGAAAGTTAGGGGTGCAATGCGAGGCAAATCGAAGGTAGTCTTACAATGTTGTAGGTGTACTCTTTTCTACGTTATAATGATCCCTCAGGTGTTGTTTGCAGTCAGTGTGTGAGTGTGAACCACAGTGATATTATTATAAATAAGGAAGTAAGTCTCTGTCTTTTTGTTACGTTTTGACGACTAAATGGCTATATCGTTGTGATGGAATTTTATAAGGAAATGTGTATGAAGGGTGCAGGATATTTTTTCCAGTATGATTAACAGTTGTAGTCACGAAATTTTGAGACCTTATCGAATGGTGACAGAAATATGTTGGAAATTGATTCTCTTCAAGAGACAGGTTCGGCGGTACAATGATATAGTGATAGCTTTCCTGTCATATTATTCCGACTCGATATTGTTTGGGACCAATCCTTCGTTACCAACAACTATCTATATTTAATTCTGGCAAAAAAATTCTTAATCCACACGTACGAAGTCGCGGGTACGAGCTAGTAAAATATGTTCAGAGATATTTCTTACTTTCAACGTAGAATATAATTTTTGTAATTTTAAAGATCTGGAAATAAAAAATATTCTTAATTTTGACTATGTCTTACTGTTTCACTCTTTCAGTTAGTGCGTCTCCGGATTTTTGTACCAAATCTACAGAAATTTTAGCGGCCATCTACGGATATTCAAAGCCAAGTGACTGACAGCACTGTGGCACCGTGATGGTGTTCGGCGCTGCTTCGAGCCCTACTGGTGCAAGAAACTTTTTTCAACAGGATTTGGCCGGCAGGTTATGAGAGATTGTGGTGTAAAATTCCTAATGACCAGGTTCTACATCAACGTCCTCTATGTAGTATGTATGGAGTAAGGGCACGTCACACAGTTGACGGTGATCGTACGTCGTATGAGAATATTAAGCCTGACGGCCTCGGTGTCTTTCGGAAGATTAGGCCTGAAAGGGTCGGCAACTGGTTTCACCCTCTCCCTTCTTTCATCTCTCATCCACAACACTGCACTGAACACACATACGGTACTATCACAATCATACACACTTACAACAACTAGTTTTTAATTTTTAAATTTTTTTTTTTAGTTATTGCTTTCACGCCTCGTCGACGGCTAAGGTCATTAGAGGCGGGATGGGACTGGCGATAAGGAACGGGAAGGAATTCGGCCATGGCCTTTTTGAAGGAAGCATCCCGGCATTCGCCTGGAGTGATTTGGGTAAACCATGACTTACAACAACAATTAGTATACAAACACTGAGGAGGGCAATGGGAAGCCACTCCAGTTCATGTTCCCAGACGTTGCCATGGTAACTACCTACGCTCTGAAACGGGCAAAGCGTTCCCAAAAGAAGAATTTAATTACCAACTATAACAGTCACCTGACACCATCATAGACGGACTTAATCTGGAAAACAGTCGAAA
This sequence comes from Vandiemenella viatica, assembly GCA_031002005.1. Classification (NCBI taxonomy): domain Eukaryota; kingdom Metazoa; phylum Arthropoda; class Insecta; order Orthoptera; family Morabidae; genus Vandiemenella; species Vandiemenella viatica. The sequence continues at coordinate 280,884,635 of JARYHS010011408.1, forward strand.
TAACTTGTATATGGGGATCGTCAGTAAACCACGTGGCTCAGTCTATGGGAGACGGGTTGGGTAGCGTCCGCAACCGGTGTGCCGCGGCACACGTGTGCCGCGACAAGGTGAAAGGTGTGCCGCGAAATTTTACCAGTTATAAGGAATTAATTACAATTTTTTTATTAATTGCATTTTCGTGTCATGTGCTGCGAATTGCTACGTAGAATCGTATTTTAAAAAATTAAATGTTATTTGTTTACTCACATTTGCTATTAGTTTTGTTTATTCATTTTTAAAAATATTTTTATTCCTCGACTTTACTGCTGCGCTTTGAGGTTCCGTTATATTTACTGCAAGTTCTGTGTATGTGCTTCTCGCTCAGTCTAAACTGCTGGGATTAGCAGAACTTTCCAAGCCTATTCTTGTTATTATCGATAAGATTAAAGGATTTGAGAACAAGCTGAATTTGTGGTTCCAGAGGACTGAAAATTGGTCGTGTGAGATGTTCCCGACTGTATGGTCACGTGATGACGGTAATAAAATGGTGATGGACTTAATTAAAGAACATTTAAAAGGCTTGCAGCAAAGATTCAAAAAGTACTTTGGAGAAAGTGTTGAAGATTTCGACTGGGTTCGTGGTCCATTTGTTGCAAATTCGGAACATCTTCCAATTAATATTCAAGCGGAACTCGCAGATTTAAAAGCTGACAGAACTTTGAAATTAAAGCTTCTCGAAGCTTCCTTCAGATACGTTTTGGCTAACAATACGGAATGAATATCCAGCTATCTTCGACATTGCATTTAATGTTTTATTGCTATTTTCAACTACTTATTTATGTGAATTGGGCTTCTCGACGTTAAGTTAGATTAAAACATCCAAGAGGAAAAGACTCAAATCCGTCGATAAAGAAATGAGGTTTCCATTGTCAACGATTTCTTCACGAATTATTTACTTTAATTAATATAAAACTGCATGATTATTAATTTAATGCAAACGCTGATTTTTTACTAGTTTTTTTACGCAAAAAAAATCGTGTTGTGAGGGTGTTTTTTTTTTTTTTTTGCTCAACCATCCGTTCGGTAAGGTGTGCCGCGAGATTTATGGTGTGCCGCGTGATGGAAAAGGTTGCGGACCACTGGGGTAGAGACCTACGTTGTGCTACGTGGAAGAGGTGGGGGAGTTCCAAGCCAAGCCACGTTGCTTTTCTTTAATGTTATTTTTTACAGTTAAAATGAGGTACAGAAAGAACAACAGCATGTGAATATTTATTTCCTTCATTTAATTACCTCCGAACGTAATTTACGATAGTCTGACAAGAGAAAACAGTACAAAATGTCTTTTGGAATCAATAGGGAAAAAGCTACGTGCAATGCGGGGGGGGGGGGGGGGATACAGGCAAAAGTCACGTCAGGCTACATGGGAGGGGGGTTTCACAGAAGGCGAAAATGGAGCTACGTGGTTTATGGACGTTCCCCTGGGTAGCTTGAATTTTCATATAATTTAAAGATTTTTTTTAAATAGGTATTTACATTTATTTGTGTAATAACGGGAGTGGAAGTTTCTCAGAAGCACCAAATCTATGACTCTCTCACGACTCTAACTACACAGAATGCCGAAAAATGATCTCTGTTCATAGCAGAATCGGAAACTTGCAGGATCACAACTTGTTTGATATGAAATGACGGAGACAACGGAAAAACAACACAAGTTGTGTGCGTGGAACCTGAATCTAGTTTGGGAGATAGAGAGTGCGGCCGAGTTGATTAGCAGAGATGAAGTGACAAGCAGCCAATCGGAGAGCGGAGATTGGTCCGTGGGTTCATTCCGTTCCACACAGTCGGTACGGTTGATATTGAGCGCAAGGGGTCGATCAATATACGCCTCGCCTGGTCCATCTGCCTCCGCAATGGGCAATACACTGGAAATGCCTAAGTCATACTCTGGTGACGAGGCCAGCGCGGAAATCGGACAAAGAGTTAGTAGCAATGTGTAAAAGGATAAGAACGCCAAACCCATAAATTAGCATCTGATCCCACGCATAATAATGCAGAAAAGTTTTCATTTGTGGGCAAGGAATTCAGGAAAGTTATGACGAATGTACCGCAAACAATAAATAATTCATGTAATAATACCCACATTTGTGGATCTTAGGAAAGCAAACTATTTGATTGACCGCACCAAGCTGTTCAGTAAACTACGTGAATATGGTGTGGATAATAAATCTACAACGATAACACAACATACTGTGACAGAGACAACTTAAAAAGTGATACGTATTTACAGGAAAAATCTCCGAATCGTTTGAAATATAGACGGGTGTAAAACACGTGGATGGATTATCGCCACTCATGTTCAACCAGGTACTAGAAAAGATCATTAACATTTCTGAAAAAGAAATACCTAGGAACTAAGGATATACAGATTAACATTAAATGCTTTGCTTTTAATGATGATCTAGCAATAATTATCCAAACTGTGGAGGAAGACAGACACTCTTTGGAGAAGTTTCACGAGATCGCCACCAAAACCGACCTCCAAATCTCTAAAGAGAAGAACGGTATATGGATTCCAAAAGCATAAACGATAGGCGACTCATGACGAAATTCGGTAGGACCTACTATGTCACAAGTTAAAATCTTTAAGTAGTTGGGGGAAATTATTGGGAATACTGAAAATTAGAAAGAGGGCCACAAAACCCGCACAGAAAAACTACTTAAACCCTATTCAAATACATGGACTACTTGCAGTAAGAAATCTCTTTTGACCAAAGTCAAACTTCATCACCGTCGTTCTTCCAGGAGCACTGTACGTGACAGAGACAGCATTATTAACATTAACGCAAGGGGTATCGAAAAAATGGAAAGACAGATACTGAGAAAAGTATTCGGTCCCAAGATCCAAGATGGCGTCTCAATGCGCACACACTCAGAAGAACAGTATTGCTTGACTAAAGGTAGCCACACACGTGGAGGCCGGGCCGCAGGGGAAACGGACCGCAGGGATTTCATCGAAGTGGCGCTGCACACACACGGGGGGTTAAAATCCTCAAGGGTTTCTCAGTCTCAGAGTTGGCTTCACGATGGCAGCATCCGATGATGTTCACGCATTGACTGCTGTTACTATTTTCTTTATTGAATCTGTCACAGTGCTACCTCTCTCTAAGTCTCCTAGTAAAACTTAGAGCAGCCTTTTTCTGTAGTTCCATATCTTCATAAAAGCTTCCTATCATATTTCAAAAATTTGCCTTGGTTAACCAGGTGGCTCGAATAATCGGAACTCGGATAACCGGACTTTTACAGTAATTGATTTATTCCCATTCGTAAATACATCAACAACATAAAATTAAGTTTAAATGACATAAAAACTAAATTAAAATAATATTAGTTTAAAATCATGTTGTAATTAATATAGTTGATCATGTGATGTAAACTCAAATTCAAATCACATAACATCATTTGCATTATAATTTGATAGAACAATTGCTGCTGTGTCGTTGTTTTGAGGTAATTTATCAAAATCTGCTGGTGGTTTGTAATGAACCTGCTGGTGTTGCTTGAAAAGGTTGTGGGCTGAGACTATTCGATGAGGTTCCTGGATAAAAAAATATCCAGAACTGCTGCCTGCAGAATAGTACAGGCCAGAAGTAGGTAACCATTGCTCACTGTAAGACATTCCTAAACAGCCCATTTCGATTTGAAACAGGGTGTCATTAATTATTTTTTCTGCTATTAGCATTTGATTGGTCGGAAGGCCACGTAATTTTATGGCAACGGTTTTGCTAACAACGTCAAAGTGATCTTCTTGCAGCACGGTTTTTTTAATGTTCTTCAGCAAATCACTTCGCAAAGATTCATTTCCTGATGGTTTAATGTTGCTGTTTTTTTTTTAATATTTATTCCTTTTATTTTTTTGCATTTGGTTCATTCTCCTTCAATATTTATGCCAGCTTGGCGTAGGTAGCTTCTCGTTTGTTTGTGTCGTTGTATTCCTGGTACTTCAATTCCTATAGACAGGGCTCACTATCATACATATTTATAAACACGGAACATCACGAAACGGAACATTAGAAACAAATCAGAGAAACAAAATCGCAACACACGCAGGCACTCGCAAGAAATCCTCGAAGGCCGACTGACCGCAGGAGACACACGCTGAGATTCCCACCCTCCCTCCCGGCCTTCGAGGAAGTAAGAATTGTTTTTCGGTGGGGATTTGGCCGCACTGGGGTGCGGCCACGGCCTCAAGCAAGTGCCCACACACGTGCGGGATCCCGCAAGGCCGTGACCATTGCGTCCAAATCCCTTGGGTTTCCCGCACGTGTGTGGCGGCCTTAAAAGATTCACCTCACTCGCACGGAAAAGTTATATGAAGTTCTCCAGACATATAACACGAATGGATAACTTGCGACTCGTGTATATTCACACTCAGATTAGTTAACTTCTAAGACGTAACACAGAATTAATGTAGATATTTTTTTCTTCGTCGTAGCAGTTTCGATATCACAATGCTTAGAGCGGAAAAAAAGACTAGATACGTGTTTAATTCAGAAAAAAATGTAGAATGGCATTCAGTTGTTGACTACTGAATGATCTACATGTAAACAATTTTCTTATCTCCATTACGATCTACGTCATCAAACCTTGATTGAAACAATGTAATCTTTGTCTTTATCAGCTGTCATTACTTTCAGTTTCACCTTGCTGCTAACTAATCCAACAGTCGTTAATCTCTCGAAAACAGACACACAGTAAATATATTTTCTATGTAAAAAAACTCATCTTTATGCAAAGCATGTGATTTATTCGTGATTACTTTAAAGTCTCCAAAGGATTTATTATTTTTCCTCACGTCTCCTTTGATGGTGACCCATATTGTTATTACCATCAGACAGTTCACAGCACAACTCGTTCCATCTAATCATACAGGAATAGGATGTATATAAGTTGACACTTGCGGTATAAATGCGTAGCTAATCCATTGCCATTAATCGGGATGTACGGGAGAAGTAAAGGAATTGGATTACAAAACTTTGGTGAGACCATTGCTCGAATATGTTAGTGTAGTATGGGACCCTCATTTTACGTATCAAATACAGGAGTTGGAGAGGGTGCACAGAAGGGCTGCTAGATTTGTTTCTGGAAATTATCGCAGAATGCAATCAGTGACGGATACGATTAAGGAGCTGAAATGGGATTCATTGCAAGACAGGAGGAGGATGAGGAGGGTCATGGGAGTGTACAGGGCATATACTGGCGATGAGGCATGGAAAGATATTGCAATAGGTATGAAAAGTAGTGCATGGAAGGGAAAATATGACCACAAGCTGGCACTCGATTTCAGGCACAAGGGTGTGGGAAGATTCTCTTTTTTCGGTAAGGGTGTCAGAGATTGGAATGAGTTACCAAGAGATATGATGAATAATTTACCGAAAACTTTGAAAGAATTTAAAGATAAATTTTGTAGAGGGCAAATGTAGGTAGGTTCAGGATAGGGGGAAGATAGGTGTGTAGGGAAATTGCCACCGGAGCCTGTGCTCCATTGCAATTAAATTAAATTAAATCTGGTAACGTATTACCATTGGAACTGAGACAAGTAGTATGTTATGGAAAATATTACTTACTGAGTAAACGTGTGAGCTAGTCTTCAGCAGTAGTGTCCTGGTTCTGAAACAGAATGATTTTATTTTAGTTTAGAACAATATAACCGTTTGCTGGGATACAGACATACACAAGGATATAAAAGATTCTCGACGTCAACCATACAAGAAATCACAATGTTATTCTAAGTGCTAAACACTATATAAATATAAATCTGTAATTGTCCGTTTCCGCGAATTTTCTTTGTCCACGCATCATGTAAAAACCAATGAACCGATTTGGATTGGGTTTTCGCTGTCTGAAATCTTAGTGCTGCAAGCTGCTTAATTCGGAAATAATTGCTCATCGTGACGTACTCCGAATTGTACGTCGTGTTGTGGGTAGTTGACCCTCTGACTACCCACAACAAAGTAGCCGCACAGCTCTTACTTTCAGTACCCAGCACTTCATTAATACCGTGCACTCACAATAATAAGGATTTCTTAATATATCGTCAAGAAATCATAACATAATTCCATTAATTCTGACCATTAGTTTAATACTACTGAATCGCAATCTCAACATTACAAACATTATATTCTCAACGAAAAAATACGTTCTCTTGGAGCCCATATGCGAGCCTTCCCGCGTAGACACGTGACCACAACACTGAGCCAAAGATACATTATTACAAGACTTACAAGTTAAGATACTATTTACATTAATTGTAATCGAAACATTATTAATCACATATAATTAATTTCAAATTAATTATTTAATAAGTAGAGAAAAGAAAAAGGAATTAACTACTGTCCAAAAAGGGTTAGACTTGAATGTCACAGTGCCTAACTTAAAAACTGAGGTATGTCTTACAACACTACATGAACCATGGAGGAAGGAAATGTATGGAGACGAAGCAAGAGACCTTCACCACGCATTGAAGTGAAGCAGGGCGGAGGAGGAGTTGGGGGGGGGGGGGGGGGGGGGGGCTAGGCCGTACCCATACAGACACGGGGTATATGTACAAAAACCTCAAGGGGACTCTAGGATAAACGTGACGCCGCAATCTGGTGATGGATTATTAAGTAACTCGATATGACAAATAAAAAATGAAGAATAAATTTTTTTGATATCCTGCTTAGTTTTCGAGATATTCTGTCCCAAATGTGAAATGGTTTTGGTTGAAATTCAGAAGAAAAAATTGGTAAAAAGTCAAATTTGATGATGGATTCTTATTTAAAAAGACGAGTCAAATCAAAAATAAAGAACAAATATTTTCGATATCTCACCTAGTTCTAGAGATATACTGTATCAAAAGTGAGGTGTCTTGAGTTGAAATGGAGAAGAAACATTTCGCAAAAGTCAAATTTAATGATCGATTCTTATGTAACACTACGAGACAAATCGAAAATAAAGAATAAAATTTTTCGATATCTTGCTCAGTTGTCGGGATATACTGGGATGGGTCGATATGCGACCTGGACTAAAAATTAATTCTGCCAAAGCCACAATGAATTACATGGTGGACATGCAGAATGGATATTTCAGTTGTTTTTACTACCACTTGTGGTTAGGTTGAAATGAGGCCTAGACCAGAATAAAAATAGTTATTTTGTTACCATACATCTTAAACTAAATTGGGAATAGCTGGAAGTGGAAGTAGTTTCCATCGCTATAACGTTTTGTCACTAACTTGGTTCTCATGAAATTACTAACAGTAATAGATAAATTCTTTGTCCCTTATGGAACAACAAAACCATTCTGGTACAGACTGCATTTAGACCTAACCACAATCTCCATTAAATTGCCGTTACAGAATCAAACTATGTAGACATACCCATACACGCGTATTTGAATCGCAAACTGTATTTGCGGTAACATCGTTTGCTTCATCAAGATTCCTAGATTGCATAGCATAATTTAACACATTTCATTTCATCATACAGTATAAACTGCAACGTGACGAAAGAAAGCGCAATGCTAAATTCACTGAATCGCGATGTAAAACACACACCCTTAAATCTCATTTTCAACACTCGTTAAAAAGTAATGCTAGTCTATTATGTGCAAAATAGCAAGGTATGCTGATTTTCTACGTTACACCAACAAAAATTTGAGAACAAAGTCATCCCATTGAGAGCTATGACTAAATATTTATAGACAGGCAGCGAAGTTTGCAACTTCTACAGCTCACTTCAACAATGATAATTAGAATTCAACTTACTTATGAAATGATATTCCAGGTTCTTTCCTGTCTGGCCTATTTGTGCAACCGTACGCAACATAAGATGACATTATAAAACACTTATACACATTACAAAATGAAATAATCACTACATCTAACACAATGTGGACATCGCAATTGTTTGGAAGCGCAATATCGCCGCTGCCGCCACTGCGCATGCGCGAGCCTGCTTCACCGATTTAACGTCACTTCTCCTCCATATATTTCCTTCCTCCATGACATGAACAGTGCTTCCTCCATGGAATAGTGCGTGGAGCAATAAATGATACTAGAGATCGCCCAGTGGTCGAAATTCGACCATAATTCATTAAGTTAATTAGTATTTTTTGTTTGTAACACAGTAATAATTATTGCAAATAGTTTCATGAATTTGTTCTATTGCGTTTGAAAAATTGTCCTATCGGTATCAAGTTTAGTACATACATTCCAACGTAAGCTTCGAATGCGTGGAAATGAGGAAAAATCACTTCAAATGTGAGTAGATGCACACATGTTATTAAGCAAGAAATACACGTTATTACATGTCGATATTATTTCTGCGTGTTACTTACTCTTAATTTTTGGTCCAGGCTGCATTTCAACCTAACCACAACTGCTATTAGTTACGGTAGACGCCATATATCTTAGCACTGAAAAACAATATGTCAGCCCGCACAGAGAAATCGTAACTGTTACATGATTTTCTATTTGCATGTGGAAAGCAGTTTTTATTCAATACTGTAGACTTAAAAACATGTGGAATAAATGTCAACAGCTATGAACCTGTATTTCTTGCGTAATAATATGTGTGCATCTACCCACATTTTTCCTTATTTCAACATATTCGAAGTTTACGATATACACTTTAAATCAAATATTATCGCCTAAGGAATGTGTGTACCAAATTTCAGACCGACAGGACAATATTTGTAGGTTCCGACGTAATGCTAAACTCAGCATATAAAGACTTTGCTGCCATTCATGTAATCACTTTTTTTTTAACTACCAGATTTCGTTCAAATGGTGGCTCACCATCATATTACAGCTACATCAATTTGAACTGCATCATTGTAACATCGTATATCTAAATCACGATTTAATGAATTCCGAATATACTTCGAAATGTTGCTTCTATGTAAATTCAGAGATT
>JARYHS010011408.1:280894567-280937525 GCA_031002005.1 Vandiemenella viatica
AAGACATTCGCCGAATGAAGATATAACCAAAGGATTAGTAAGAGAAAAAAAATATTTTTAAAGATTATAAAAAATGTTATCGTCTAAGAATAAAATGAAACAAAATTTTTTTTTCCTTACTCTTAATAAAATACTGTAAATTTACAATACACGCTACAGAAAACGGTAGGAATATAGGATGGAATTGGATATTCGTGTATCTAAACCCCGTATAACACACGGACGTTAAAAAGTGATTTGTTTTGTAAAATGACGCAATGGGGATGCTTTAGGCTAATTTAAGGCGATCGCTTTTCACCACTCGTCGAGGTATATTCTAACACACGATTTTGTACTGAAATTTTTTACTGCGCTTGGCAGATATTTACATGCAATGACTACTTTCTACTCACTATTTAAATTTTGTTATTTGTAAATGTGTCAGAAAGATACAACCGAACTGTAAAAATAATTCATATTTTCACAACACAATCGCCGCTGATAATGAAACATCGCGAGGCCTTTCAAACATTCAAAAACAGTTACACCGCAGTTACTGAAAAATGAAATTTAGCAATCAACTGTGAAAATGGCGTTTTGAACCATTACACAGATGCTAAAAAGGAAGGAGGAATGGTTAAAATAAGAAAGTAACACGTTCCAGAAACGGTACTTGAACAATGGCATTTATCAGATAATCTAGCAAAACAAACAAAAAAGGTGGTTGAGTGGCTCATGCACTTTGTGTTAGTGAATTCTCGTTTTGAGTCTCTAAGGAGGAGATTACGTGGTTAACGCCACGATAGAGCCATATCTATCTTCCGGAGGTGTTTCCTCCTCGATAATCTTTGAGCAGCAGCTTGAGTGAACTTGGTGAGCCGATCCGGACGTTCTGCTCAAAAAAAAAAAATTTTTCGTCTTCATCAGGAATCGAACCCCGGCCGCCCACGTCATAGGCACGTTTTTTTTACTTATGGCTATACGCCTCGTCGACGTCGAGGTCATTAGAGGCGAGATGGGACTGGAAAAAGGAACGGGAAGGAATTCGGCCATGGCCTTTTTGAAGGATGCATCCCGGCATTCACCTGGACTGATTTGGGGAAACTATGGAAAACCCAAATCTGAATGCCCGGACGGTGATTCGAACCCGCGTCCTCAGGAATACGAGGCCAGAGCGTTAACCACTCACCCACCACGCTCGGTCATAGGCAGGTAATCTACTTACGGAACAGCACCGCTGCCTTTCAAGGATACATACAAATTCGTAAATTAGCAAAGACAGGATACTGTAAGGAAGGAAATTTACAGAAAACGATTTAAGTACGAAATTTATACTTAACCCGAAAAACACATCATTTAAAAAAAATTATACGAACGTTGGCTTCCATATTTCCAGTGTTATAGCGATTGTTTAGAGCAAGTACAGAATACCGATCATCTATACTTTATAGGAATGAATACCTTGTTCCATGAAACTCTACTTTTGGTACATTTGAGGAAGTTATTTTGAAATGGAAAAAGAGACGCACGCAATCTCTACCGCAACTCAAATTTTGCACCTTTCAGTATTATTTCATCGCGAAGTACAGCCAGAAATCTCGGGAAGCCTGACGGATCAGGCGTATATTATGTTAGACCAAAAAAGACTATATAACACGAGGCTACCATCATTTCTGAAAACTGAAAAAAAAAATCACTACACTCATACAGTATGTCCTGTTGACAAATAACTTTTCTCATTTTCGTGTCCTGATCCTTTGATTTTCGCACACTAGCGGGTTACGCCAACTGCAGCCTAGTATGCAAGCAGCGTTGCACCAACCTATCTGCCAGACTGGTCACACTAAATGAGCTAGCATTGTCAAGTACGAGATACTCTCCCGCACTGATGGTTCTGTACAGAAATTATGTGTTGAATTCACTACACAAAAATTGTAACATATAAAAGAATTGTTTAATAGAGTTCTTCATAAGCATTGCAAAATTGTCTGTTAGATGGTATATGTAAATCAAACCAATAAATATCTAAAACACTCGGCGCCTTGGAAAAGTTTTTAAAATGTTTAAAAAGTATTTTTATGGAATATTTATCGTCCGATTTATTGAAATTCGCAATCCAATGAAACACGTTATTTGATGCATTGTCAAATTTGCCAAAATCTGTCATTTAGTTATTTCGCGAAAACTGTAAATTACAGAAAGACCTCTACAATTTTGCTGTAAGATTTAGCAGGCTGAAAGTCATTGTAAATTTTAAAATAATTTTCTAATCAACAGATTCAGAGATATAGGGATGAAATGATATATATATTTGGCAAATGATTTCACATTTGAAACCCTTAAGATTATCTGAAGGAATTGATTAATTCAGCCCCCACTAAGCCTTATATAAATATTTTCACTCTCCGTGTTATTTGTTATAATCGGTTAGTAAGAACTAAGCTAGTGCAGAATCAAAAATTTCTAAGTTATATAGCATGATAATTATGCTTCCGCGTAGTCGTAGTGACCTGGTGACAAGGTTTCTATTCGCTGCGCATTCCGCCCCTGTCATAGCGGCCTTAACCTAACCCGGCAATCCTACCGGGTACAGGGGACATACAATTTAACGTGTAATCCGAACCACGGAAGCATTTTGGCGTACTTCACATTATACAGCAAGCTGTGCCAGAGGTGAAGGTCGGGTTAAGGGCCAATGAAAAACCCCGTCGAGACAGGGATTCGAACCGGGGACCTTACGATCTCCAATCAGACACCTTAACCATTGAGCCACCAGACCACACAGTTATGTTGTGAGTAGCTACGACGGTTGAAAACGTGGAGGAATAGCTGACAACTGAGTATTAAAAAATACGGAACCATAAAAAGAGTGTAAATATGTATATGAGACCACTACTGTTGCAGAGACCATTGCTGTTGCAGACATTTCCTACTCGATACAAATTTTTGGCTACATTCTCCAGGCCGTTATGGATTTTAGTCAGTGGCAATCAACTGTTATCGCCTTGAGTAGGCTTGTGGTGGCCTCATTGAGTTAGGATGCTGAGGTCCCCCAGTACAGGATGTCGGTCCAACTTGGAGGCCGGGGGCGGCTGGGCGAGGGTGGTATCGACCTCACCTGCAGGCCGCAGCAGCCACCCCGCGGAAAGGTCAACCACTGTGCACCGGCCGCTTCTGGATACAAGATACACGCCAGTCCTTCCACTACAACAGGATTTACAACCCTGGGCAGGCGTAGGAGATTTGACAGGAGGCGTGGCATGTTAACAAGGGAAAGATACATACGAGGGGGTACCCAAACAACATTATTTTTTAAAAGCTATATATTTACAAATTTTTTACAAAACAACCTTACCTCCTTCAAATACATTTGTCCCACCGGTGCTTCCATTGTTAGAAACATTTTCTGTAGTCATCTTTAGAAATGCCTGACAGCTTATAAGATTGTTCGTGGTTTAATTAATACGATAATTAAGTAGTCCACAACGTATTTCAGTTTAGACATGTTTTGATTCTCAAAGAAAACACGTCGTCAAAAGTACTGGTTACAAGCACTCATACAATCCACAGATTGCGTACAACACTTCCCCCACAGACAATACAGTCGGCCATCGCAAACTGAGTTGGTGAAAAACTTTTCCGAAAAACTCCCTAAACTGACTTGGGTGATCGCTTTATATAAACTCTGCCGAAATTTCTAGAACACTTCAAAAGCTTCCGCCAGATATTTCTCGAACATTAACAATACTTAAACAATTGAAACATATTAAAAACATTCAGAATTAATAGATAATCATATACAGTCATTACAAAATGGCCAGAAATGGAAATTAAAGATACTCAAACACAAAATTATTCACAGAAATCATTTTAAACTATAGCAAATTGTCCTTTAGACATCGTAACTTGCATTAACACTTGGAATTAAGAACATTTAAACAATTCTCTTGCACAATTCTGTTCTTAAACATATTAAATGCCCTTTAAATAATTTCTTTTCATAAAACAAAGTCTATATACACTGATTTACAGGAAATTGCAAAACAAATAAACCAGGTCATATTCAACCAAACTCTAGCTTACTACCAATGATTTATAAAATACAATTCCACTTAATTTTAGGTTTGAGGGCTGTTACAAGCTCCTCCTAGTTCTTTTCTTGACGTCTTCAATGTTGTCAAATCGGTGTCCTTTCATGCCTCTTTTCATGCGTGGAAATAAGAAAAAATCGCACGGAGCCAGGTCAGGCGAGTAAGGTGCGTGGGGCAGCGGAACTATGCCATTTGTAGCCAAAAACTGCCTAACAGAGACAACTGTGTGTGCAGGTGCCCCAGGAACAAACTAAGCAGCAACCCTTTTCATTCCCAAATCTTCGGTTAAAATACGCTGAACCGTGCTCTAAGATAACCCACTAATCTCTGGCAGTTGACCAATTGTCTGTCGACAAGCTCTCAAATTTTTTCAACATTTTCGTCGATTCGGGCAGTTGATGGTGGTCCATCAATCGACGTGTCGCCATTTTCAAAACCGAGCGAAACACTCGTACACTTGAGTTTTTTCCCATAGCGTCATCTTTGTTAGCAATTTTCAACATCAAAACAGTTTCAGCAGCATTTTTACCGAGTAGAAAACAAACTTTCACAGCTGCACGTTGCTCACTTCAACTTGCCATCATCAAAAACGAAACAATAACAAAACAGCGCTAGCAAAAACAATCACTGCAGATTAACAGTACAAACCAGGTCAACAACACAAGAGGCACTGAAGTGGCAATGAGTTGCACTGTAAACGCCTAGCGGCAGAAACGAGTAGTACACAAGCTCCGCCCACAGCAGTGCTGTTACGGTTATTTTTGGGTACCTCCTCGTAAACTCAGTACATTTATAAATGTATGAGAAAAAGTTCAAATAATGAATTGCTGTATTTGTTCACTAATATGCTTGATAAAACCTCATAAAACACATTTTAAGTTTTCTTCACCTTAAAGGCATAGTTTTTCTATATTTCAATACAATATTATGGGATGGGGAGAGGTAACCCCAAATAATATTTCAAAGGGTTTGCGCATGCCCTAAATTTCCTAAAAAGTCGAGAATCCCTACTCTAGATCAACGGGAAATACCATTTCCTTCTAGTATTTTTCACACCTGTGTACAATCATAAGACTGTTGAATATGGCTATAACAGTATGAATAAAGATACCTTTGGTGAGGATGAAAAATGAGGTACGAACTTCCCCTAATCTTATTGATAGACAACAGCAGAATCACCATTGTTGGCATCCAAATCGCATGGAAGAACTAATATCAGCAATATCGTATTCGCATTCTCTGTATGTTCTGAAACTTCACTGATTCCTCTGGTATAAAATCTGCTGATTAAGACTAGAAAGCAAATGAAAACAGATTCCACACCTGTACAATTTCCGGCTGCGCGCCTAATACATAATCGCTTCAAAATAGAGGGAGTCGAGAAAGTGTCGTTGTACCGTTCCCTCTTCTGTGCTATGTGCGACAGACAAAATAATATCTTGTGTGGTAGACTGGATGTCTACGTACGTCAAATGGCCTCAACGTTAACAAGATGTAGAGCTCGAATAAAAAGCTGGCTTGTAGTACGTCACAATTATGTTGGCATACGATCGACATCTGATTCCCAAAATGAAGTAACCAAAACCGACAATACTAAAGTTCTAATCATTATTCTTTTGATTTTACACCTCGTCGACATCTAGGTCATTAGAGGTGTGAAAGGACTGAGGCAAGGAACGGGAAGGAATTCGGCCACGGCCTTTTTGGAGGAACCGTAGTAGTATTCACCTGGAGTGATTTGGAAAACCATTGAAAAACCTAATCTGAACGGCCGGAAGGGCAGTAGAACCAAACTCGGTCTGAACTCCTAATTCTGGTTTCCTAGGCAGAATGGGCTGCGTTACAGGACTCGGAAATCATCCCTGGTCTGATGATTTCCATTCTGCTGAGTTCAAGGCTCCGGGCCAATACAGGGATTATTTTCAGAGTCTTTGTGACATTTTCCGTAACTCCATGGTCGCTATATTTCTGAAGAGGGATTTTCCGCAACCTGTGGTTTTAATTGTAATTTGCTGTCATTTCTGTGTGAAGAAGTTTGATTAGGTGGAGCGTGTGGTATAGGTAACGATGATGTTGGAGATCCAAATAATCCACGCTCCTGCTTCACTGTCGGAGTTTTGTGGATGAGTGGTTAACGATAGGATTTGACATTTTCCAGGACGTGAGTTACAGCCGAATCCATTTCGGTTTTCTATATTTAAGTCGCTCCGGGTGAATACCGGTCTAGTTCCTTCAAAAGGCCATGGCCTAATTTTTTCCGATTCTTTGTCTCAAATTCCTCCCCACATCAAATGGTCTCAACGCTAACGAGGTGTAAAGCTCGAATCAAAAAAGCTGGCTTGTAGTACGCCACAATTATGTTGGCATACGAACGACATCTGATTCCCAAAATGAAGTAACCAAAACCGACAATACTAAAGTTCTAATCATTTTTCTTTTGATTTTACACTTCTTCGACATCTAGGTCATTAGAGGTGTGAAAGAACAGAGGCAAGGAACGGGAAGGAATTTGGCCATGGCCTTTTTGGTGGAACCGTAGTAGTGATTTGGGAAAACCATTGAAAAACCTAATCTGAATGGCCGGAAGGGGAGTAGAACCCACATCCTCCCGAATGTCAATCCAGAACGTTACCGCTCACAAACCAAACTCGGATTGTACTCCTAATTCTGGTTTTCGAGGCAGAATGGGCTGCTTTTCAGGACTCGGAAATCAGCCCTGGCCAGATTATTTCCGTTCTGCTGAGTTCAAGGCAAGAACAGGGATTATTTTCCGAGTCCTTTGTGACATTTTCCGTAACTCCCTGGTCGCTATGTTTGTGAAGAGGGATTTTCCGGAGCCTGTGGATTTAATTGTAATTTGCTGTCATTTCTGTGTGAAGAAGTTTGATTAGGTGGAGCGTGTGGTATAGGTAACGATGATGTTGGAGATCCAAATAATCCACGCTCCTGCTTCACTGTCGGAGTTTTGTGGATGAGTGGTTAACGATAGGATTTGACATTTTCCAGGACGTGAGTTACAGCCGAACCCATTTCGGTTTTCTATGATTTAAGTCGCTCCGGGTGAATACCGGTCTAGTTCCTTCAAAAGGCCATGGCCTAATTTTTTCCGATTCTTTGTCTCAAATTCCTCCCCGCGTCAAATTGCCTCAACGCTAACGAGGTGTTAAGCTCGAATAAAAAAAAATTGGCTTGTAGTACATCACAATTATACTAACCTACCACAATCTTACCTGAACCAAATTCTTTTCTTTCGGTTTAGCGACAAAAAAGCGTCTGCAGGATCCTCAAGATAAAGTTCACGTAGCTACATAATTGCAGAAAGTCTTACCTAGAACATTAGTACCAGATTGAATTCCAGTAAAAATTTGGAGACCCCTTTGTATCAGGAAGACAACTAGCTAAAAATAATAATAAAATGGTGTATCTGTTACTTTGTCTATAAAGTGCACATATTCCAGAGGAAAAGTGTTGATGTATTAAAACACAATATTTTTCCTTAAGTAATTTTCTTTTTAACAAAGAAAGTTTTGTTTATGTTGGCTGGTGCTAAACTACTGTGTTAGTGGTAGGAAATTTCTTCTCTTCAGGCCGTATACATTAACCTGCAATCCAGACTATCAGGCTACCTTTCTTACACAAATAAACTTTTCCGGAGATAAAATTGCAATGTCGGATTTTTCGAGGCTACGCTTAACGATTTACATTTAAATGACCATTCATGTTTCGACATGTTTGAGTATATCAGTACCGCTAAGCTCAATAAGGAAAAGCATCGGATGCCTTTGTCTATCCTCAGTCACATGGTGATACATTTCTGTACCCAGTATCTCGAGTTGAAATGCTTCTTTTTGCATGATCTCTGAATAATGTCTCCAATGGGTGAGCCCACATATTTACTGAATCTGCGAGCTACCATTACGAGTAGCCTTTCTGTCTGTCAAAACCAATAGCTCGTGTTTCTTAGACTAATAGCATCATCGTTCTTGAAAATATATCCCGAAATCTCTTTTGGAACAAAGATATAACGTGCTATATTGTCCACCAGGCACAGTGCTATCTTAACGGTGTCCAAACAGTTGGAAATATGTACGCGTATCTCGAAAAATTAAATTCTTGTTTTACGCAAAAACCAAGGCAAAGCTGAAAAAAAAGTTTTTTTTCCTTGTGGTTTTACGCCTCGTCGACGTCGAGGTCATTAGATGCGGAAAATGACTGCGAGCAAGGAATGGGAAGAAATTCGGTCATGGAATTTTGATGGAAACGTCCCTACATTAAGACAAAAGGTATAATGAGAAACAGCCTTCAGTCACTGGAATACAACTTTTATTGTATTACACAATGCATTTCGGACCCTGTGGATCCATCTTCAAGTGACTATGGTATTTACATTTGGATTTCAATTTTCCTTAAGCGAGATTCGTGCCTAGTAAAGTTTGTCCCTGCGCTGAAAAATGATTTCAAGTAAGTGTCGTGAACACTTTTTATTATTCAAAATAGATGAATAATAAAACGTGTTCACGACACTTACTTGAAATCATTTTTCAGAGCAGGAACAAACTTTACTAGGCACGAATCTCGCTTAAGGAAAATTTAAAACCAATGTAAATACCATAGTCACCTAAAGATGGATCCACAGGGTCCGAAATGCATTGTGTAATACAATAAAAGTTGTATTCTAGCGACTGAAGGCTGTTTCTCATTATACCTTTTGTCTGATTAATAGTCACGTCAATATAGAGAATTAGGGATAAAATTTAGTCCCTAAATTCGCCTGGAGTGATTTGGCGAAAACCATGAAAAACCCAAATCTGTATGCGCGGACGGGGATTCGAACCCACGTCCTCCAGAATGCGAGGCCAGAACGTTAAGTTCAAAAACTAATTGTCAAGTCGCAGTGTTATTTTTAATCGTCATAGGTACTTCTTGTCGCTTTCATCGGTACCGATACTACGTTTTCACAGCAGGCGATACTTTTGAGAAATAATTCACATTAATTATTTATATGCCCATCCTATATAACGTGAACAGAGCATGAGTGTATTTACATTCCATATTGTATTCTCCTGAATGAGTGCTGTAGTGCAGCGGCATGCGGCATAGCATCCTGCCTTTTCGGCGCATTATTCGTCCTGCTTAGTTGTAAGCTGCTTACGGCGCATTTCCACTTCCTGTGGTAGCCTGACAATGGGCCTCTGAATCTCCCCCCAGAGAGTGATGACATATATAGTCGTCTTTTTAATTTCCGGCTCCCAGTCACGTATCAGTCGAACACTAATTACTAATATTCAGACAAAGCTACAATTCTGAGCATATTGGTAATAAGATAGGAGCAAATGCGTTGTTTTCTTTCGCTGTGTAATTACGATGATAATACCACTGCTTAATTGAAATACATAAAAGAAACTCTCTTTGTTGGAGCAAGGTAAGTTTTAGATTACAGGTAAACGAAAATATCATTTTAACTTCACCAGTGTCTGAGTCTCTGCAAATACACACAACTGATTAACAGCAGATTCATCACTTTAATACTCGATAATCCCGTAGAATTACTTTATTATCATAATTTGGTACTCTAACAGTATAAGAGATATCGAAAGGTGTGTGTGTGTGTGTTTGTTAACAACCTTTCAAAAAATGTCATTACAGGTTATCTATTACTTTGTCCGCGAAATATTTGAGCTTTGTGGTAATGTAACTAGTGCTACCACTGAATAAGTGCACTGATATGCAGAACTTAGGTACTGTACCAACACCAGGCTAGATTATTACGAAAAACAACATAAAACAGAAATCACGTTGACCGCAACGCAAACTGGGGAAGACTGTGAATTTTATTCGTTCGTACATTATGGCGTCCGATATATATCGATATCTTAACGACCTCAACCAGAGTCTGGATGGCACAGATTTTTTTGTAGATAAATTGCTATCACACTTTTCAATCTGCTCCCTAAAAGCCACGGGTCCAAATACAAAGCTAATTATAAATAACAGAGTATTTTAGACCGTAGATTGGAAGTTACTTCCTAAAGAGGGAAACAAATGAGTAAGTTGGTAGCACTGACTGATACGACATTGCAACTGCCAACTAATATCAGTCATTCAGCATCAAATGAACAGAGTTATTTGTTGCATGAATCAAATAGCAATGATTCCAACCGTGGAACAATGCATTATCATCAAACTACTTATACAGAAAAAAATGAAAGTGCAACCGAACACAGATCTCAGAAAAATTTAAGATAGATTCTTCGAACATATCTAGGAGACAAAAAAAGTTTAAGAGTGAAGCAATACTTTCAGGGATAGCCCAAAAAGTGTCGGAAGTTGGATAGAATGATCATTGCTTGTGTGGATTGTTTCGATTTTTACTCTGAACTAGAAGGTTTTGCTTTAATGGATAGTTATGCCACTTTAATGAATTGTTGCATAATTCGTTAGCGTTTGAATTAGTCAGGAGTTTATTTATGCACAACCACCTAAAATTTAAAAGACAGTGTAATGTGGAAATGTTATGAGACATTTAATTTAATTGCAATGGAGCACACGCTCCGGTGGCAATTTCCCTACACACCCAACTTCCCCTTATCCTGCACCCACCTACATTTGCCGTCCAAATATTTTAACTTTAAATTCTTTTAACGTTTTTGGTAAGTTATTCATCATTTCCCTTGGTAGCTCATTCCAAACCCTGACACCCTTACCTAAAAAAGAAAATCTTCCCACACCCTTGTGCCTGAAATCGAGTGCCAGCTTGTGGTCTTTTCCCTTCCATGAACTACTTTTCATACCTACGCCAATATCTTCCCATGCCTCATCGCCAGTATATGCCCTGTACACTCCCATGACCCTCCTCCTGTCTTGAAATTAATCCCATTCCAGCCCCTTTATCATGTCTGTCACTGATTGCATTCTGCGATAATCTCCAGAAACAATTCTAGCAGCCCTTTTTTGCACCCTCTCTAATTCCTGTATTTGATACGCAAAATGTGGGCCCCATACTACACTACCATATTCGAGCAATGGTCTGACCAAAGTTTTATAACCCAATTCCTTTACTGAAATAAATTGTTAGCAATCGGAAACATGACACCAGCGAACTGGAAAGTAGAACAACATTTCGAAAAACAGTAATAGCTACATTATTTATTTCATGTTGCTTTTTGTATTTTTGTCTACCTCAAAATCTAACTTGTATAGGTTCCTGGAACGACTGCAGCTGGAATATGAGACCTGTACGCTGGGAACGGTCCGCGGAGGGACAACGTGTTTGAGGGGTTTCTTTATTCCCACAGAGCTCGCTCGCATATGAACACAGTGTTTATAGTCTTAACGTTGAAATTACTGCAGCTAAAGTGAGTGCAGGCAGCATTAATTATACAAAGCATGTGAATTACCAGGTGTTTACTGCACTTTGCTGTACAAAGCACACAGTTTGTTATGAAATGTCAAGATTGCGCAACGGTATTCCGATGAAAACCTTTAATTGCCGTTTCACTAACAACATTATCTTATAAACAGTGTAAATTTTTTGTGGGGATTTGACTTGAAATTAAATTTCTGATTGACAACAGTTTGATCAAAAGTTCCGAGAAATTTCTTGCCAGTTAGATATCTGTGAAAATTACTGCTACATACTGGAGAAAATCAAACTTATTAGGTTACGAGCAGGATCTTATTGCTTACACAGCTATATGTTCTGTACTCTGAATATTAACTTAAAAACCTTGGCATGAGTTTCCAAAGAGAGGTACTATCCAAACACATATGTACGATTTGCGAATGACATCATAGAATTTAATGTATGAGCCGTTTCATTTAAGGGAAAAAGGACAGGCATAATTTTTCTTATTATTGTTACGAGATTTTTATTTTAGAAGTGATAGCTCCTCTTACAGGTGTAAAAAGAGAATAATATGAGCCGACCTCAAGATTACACGCCGTGATTCGACAAGAATTGCCCTTAGCAGCTCACAGTTCATTTCCTCGCAGCTGCTCAGTTAAATAAGTTATTACTAAATAACGCTCATAATCTTAAAAATGACGTAATGTGGCTCATATTTCTTAGTTTACAGTAACAGCGATAAGAAAATATCTAGATCTAGTGAATCTTCTATTATATTTTGAATACCCACTCACTAATCTCGATAGCTATTAGCTGGAGAGCGGTGACGTCACGTGCCAGCTTTTGCTCACAAATTAACAGCAACCAGGGATATTTTTAGAAATTAGAGGGCATGTGAATAGTTTAATAGCTAAGCAACTACTATGGAACTAATAGCCAGAATACATTCATTAAGTTTACTTGTCGTAGCATTTCATTCTTAAAAAAAAAAAAATTACTGCCGAAAAAAACGTGAAACTACTTTTCAGTAACATGTCACTAATGAAAGCAACAAATATTTTTTTTAAAAATTACTCATGACTCTGCTGTAACAACGAATGCCAATTGTAGCATAAATTTCAATTTAATTAAAAATTCCGCTAATGACAACAAATCTTCTAGGGTTTGCAGCCGGATTTTATTATAAAGCGACAAGCTTTCGGCTACTAGCTCAGTAGCCACCTTCAGGTCGATTATGTATCGGCGATCTTGCCTTGATACGCCTGGTATCCATCAAGGCAAGATCGCCGATACATAAGCGACCCGAAGATGGCTACTGAACTAGTAGCCGAAAGCTTGTCGCTTTATAATAAAATCCGGCTTTACGTCTCTCAACAGCGAGGTCTTTAGAGACGGGAAAGGATGGGGGGTCAAGGAATGGGAAGGAATTCGGCCATGGCCTTTTTAAGGAAGCATCCCGACATTTGCCTGGAGTGATTTGGAAAACCATGGAAAACCCAAATCTGGATGCCCGGACGGCGATTCGAACCGCCGTCCTCCCGAATGCGAGGCCAGAACGCTAGCCGTTACACCACCACGCTCGGTTATGATCAAAGACTGGCAAAGTAACTATAAATGATATTCTCATAATATTTTTGCCAGCCGTTCCAGTTGCTGCAAGACGGGATTTGGTCTTGCGTTGGCCATGAGTCGTATCTCCAGCATTTCGACATCGGAGGAACAAAAGAGAAGGACGTCTAGCAGTGATTACAGCGCAGTCCATTAGGCGGGAACGCACAAAGCGCTGTTCTAATGGCTGCCTACTTGAGACACGTTCTTGACCAAGCCTGGGGAACTGTCCTCAAGGCGACATTCACGCTACAAGGCTGGTGTGAAAATAAAAAATATATTAGTAGTAGTGTTTTATTTGTCCTCTGAATCATATACATGTACATTATATATAATGATTTCAGACACGTCTATTATAAATTAAAATATTAACATTAATTTTTTTCAGTTAGTACATTTCAAATATTCTTCTCCAGAGTAAAAGGAGTGGTATTGAAGATATGACATCAACAATTTCTCAAAATGTCCCCAATCTCATGTTGCTTTTATATTATGGGGTAATTTATTGAAAATCTTAATCCCTATGTGAAATGTTCCATTTTGATAAATTTTTGTTTTTGTATGCCATGTGGCATAAGTTTTCAGGGAGAAAAAATCAGTATGCTACGATTTGCTGATGACATTGTCTTGTTAGCAGAGAGGGCTGAGGATATTGAGAAGTTACTGAATGGCATGAACAAAATACTGAAGGAAGATTTTGGACTGAATACAAATCAAAGCAAGACAAAAGTGATGAAATGTAGCAGAAATGATACCAATACTAGTAGATTAAATATAAAAATAGGATCGGATGCAATAGGAGAAGTAAGTGAAATCTGTTACTTGGGAAGTAAAATTACAACCGATGGCCGAAGCAGGAATGATGTTAAAAGCAGAATAGCACTAGCAAAAAGAGCATTCATGAAAAAGAGAAATCTTATAGTTTCAAATATTGATCTAGGAATTAGAAAGAACTTTTTTAAACTCTTTGTGTGGAGCACAGCACTTTATGGTAGCGAAACATGGACTTTAGGAATACCGGAAATAAAGAAAATTGAAACATTTGAAATGTAGTGCTACAGAAGAAAGCTGAAAATTAAGTGGACAGACAAAGTAAGAAATGAACGAGTTTTGGAAATGATGGGTGAGAAAAGAAGTTTGTGGAAGAAGCTTACAGAAAGAAGAGACAGGCTGGTAGGTCATATTTTGAGACATGCTGGATTGGTTAATTTATTAGTGGAGGGAACAGTCGAAGGTAAGAACTGTAGAGGAAGACAGAGATTAGAGTATATGAAGGAGATAATTGAGGACGTGGGCTGTAAGGGGTATGTAGGAATGAAGAGGTTAACACAGGATAGGAAGGGATGGAGGATTGCATCAAACCAGTCGAAACACTGATGACGGCAAAAATGTATAATATGCAGATCTATTGTTTCCTAGTGAAATGTTCATGTCCTCATTATTTTTTTTTCAGAGCTGCATCTTTACCTATGAAATTATTTCTAAAAAACAATGGTTTCAAAGGTGTAGATGCTTGGTAGCAGGTATGGATAATGATAATTCTCTCCCTACGCATAAAGTGTATCTTCAGAGTGAGCGTGGTAGACGAGCGGCAACGCTCTGGCCTCGCATTCGGGAGGACGCGGGCTCGAATACCCGTCCAGCCATCCAGATTTAGATTTCCCATGGTTTCACGAATTCACTCCAGGCGAATGCCGGGTTGGTTCCTTCAAAAGGTCATGCCCCCAATCCTTACCACCTCTAATTTCGACGAGGCCTGTAAACAAATATGTAGTCTATCTTTCGACAAGATGCCATGTTCCTGGGAAATTAGGTTTCTGTATATTGTATAGAAAGAGACTCGTTGTGTAAAAGCGACACCTAAGTTTCCAACACGAAATTAAATTAGCGCCTATAACTACCAAATACACTACTTTATTTTTATTATGGTTTTACGCCTCGTCGACGTCGATGTCATTAGAGGCGGGAAAGGATGGTGGCTAGGAATGTGAAGGAATTCGGCCATGGCTTTTGTACGAAGCATCCCGGCATTCGCCTGGAGTAATTTGGGGAAACCATAGAAAACCCAAATCTGGATGCCCGGACAGGGATTCGAACCCACGTCCTACCGAATGCGAGGCCAGAACGTTAACCAATCACCCACCACGCTCAGTATATATACCACGTTTATTTCACGTGGGCTTATACTGTAATTTTTCTTTTTGCCTGCAAGTACAGGGTGACAATTATTGATCTATATGAAATGAAACCATCATAATTTCTGAACGGTTTGCGTGCTGAAGTTTAAACTTCATGGTTGACTGCAGGGAATGATTGGAATTTGATGCGAATATGAGTTGGTTTAGCAACGAAGCCCAGTTTCATTTGGATGGGTTCGTCAACAACAAAACTGGCTCATTTGGGGGACTGGTAATCCGCATTTCGCGATCAAGAAGTCTCTCCACCCTCAACGGGTGACTGTGAGGTGTGCAGTGTCCAGTCACGGAATAACCGGTCCGATATTCACGGTGACTACTGAACGATACGTGAATGTTTTGGAAAATGGTTTCATCCCCATTATCCCAAGTGACCCCGATTTCGACAAGATGTGGTTCATGCAAGATGGAGCTCGACCCCATCGGACCAAGAAAGTGTTTGATGTCCTGGAGGAGCACTTTGGGGACCGCATTCTGGCTCTGGGGTACCCAGAGGCCACTGGAATGGGACTCGCTTGTCCGCCACATTCTGCGGATCTGAACACATGTGACTCATTTTTGTGGGGCTACATTACAGACAATATGTACAGGAATAACACAGAAACCATTGCTGAGCTGAAAATTGCGATTCAGGAGATCATCAACAGCATCGATGTTCCGACACTTCCAGCGGGTCATGCAGAATGTTGCTATTCGTCTGCGCCACATCATAGCCAATGGTGCAGCCACATCGAACATGTCATGACCTAAATCCGAATCTCTGTAGTGACATTTACATCTGGAATAAAGTTTGTGCACTTAGTTGTTTTTAAATAATTTGCGTTTTATTTAATATATTTCAATAATTGTTACCATGTAAATGATGTAGCAACAAGCTCTTTTGCAAGCGTATCGCTGTACTAAAATATGAGCTTCCTATTATTGACCTCGATGTGCGTACCCGAAATGTGAGGGATGGAGACGGATGTCCGGAATGTGTCATTGGTTCGAAGAGAGAGGAAGAGAAAAAATAAATAGCGGGCGGTGTTATCTTTGAAACATGGATAACCGGCGATAAAGGGGAAAAAGTGAAAGAGTGATAGTAGGAGTGAAGTGTTTAAATTAGTTCTTTGCTCGCGTGTGGAACGAACAAGTAGCCGTTTCTGAACATACCCAGATCGCTTCCATCAAAACTTCTCGAAATTATTGCTTTTATTTGAACTGGACCAAGTTTTTGTGAAGATTGTTTAAGGCCATTCATGCAGGTGCTGGTCTACCATTACAAGAATCAGGGTGAATGGGATATGAAGTTAATGATATAGAATACTTATTGGGATTCAGGTATGCCTTGATAAAATTTCTTTTGTAGAGAAATACGATGTTTTTCTTAATCTCTTTATTGGCTTCATTTACCTTTCCAACTATTACACAGAAATAAGTGGCCAAATTATTAGACTAAAAGTGCAATATGCTACTGATTTACAGGAGGGATTAAACACACTATCGAGTATCGTTATAATATTTTTATGCTCTCGCCATGTTAAGATAGGAGCTTGCAGTATTCCCTCGCCTATAAGAGTTGTCGGTTCGAGTACGGCATAGAGCATGGATGGTTTTAACAGTAGGTGATTTATTTCTCTATTGTTGCTCGTACAGAAAATAATAAACTGACGGTTTATACTGAAACCAACAGAAACACAGACGGTTATATGGCTGACATAGTCACACATTTTTTGGAACCTAATCTATTTTGACACTCATTTTAAAAACGCTTTATAATACTAACATGATTATTAAAATTTTCTGTTGGACTGTGATTTCTGGTTCTATACTCCATTTATTTATTACAGTGTTTCTGAAGTTCCCTTGTTAATGTTTTGGAAAAACATTACCCTTACACTTAGTTGGACAGTAGATCTTTCACAATAGTCAGTACTTTAATATAACTGCAGTTACTTTCCCCACCCATCGACAATACTGTCCATGAATTTTATAAGTTATGAAGTGATTCGAATAACCATTTGGTAAGCAAATATAGCTTAAATACTTCTGGCCTCACATTCGGGAGGACGCGGGTTCGAATCCCCGTCCGGGCATCGAGATTTGGGTTTTCCATGGTTTCCCCAAATCACTCCAGGCGAATGCCGGGATGCTTCCTTCAAAAAGGCCATAGACGAATTCCTTCCCGTTCCTTGTCCACAGTCTCATCCCGCCTCTAATGACCTTAGCCGTCGACGAGGAGTAAAGCAATAAGTAAAAAAAAAATGCTTAAATTTTATTCTTGACGTATTTCCAGTGCCGGATAGAATATGTTGCAATAGATGAATAGGACAAAATTGAATTAAAATAAATGCACAGAAATAGTCTAGTTATTGGATACACAGATACAAAAAGTAAAGGTTTTCTACAATTAAGAAAAAAAAAGTAATACGGGGCTAACTGATTGGATATTTAATCTATTATTTAAGCGGGTTCTCACGGCAAAATTAAGAGCTTATTGGATCTCAAGAGCCATTTTTACATTATTATCCATCAAAGTCACAAAATCCCAACAATATTCCAAACCAAACTAATTATTTGAACCGACCTATAATTGGTATTGAAATAAACTACAGGGAAAACTTATGAAATACTTCAGAGCCAGATTAGATGTAAATAAATAACAGTGTAATAGAAACTGTTATACTTTTGTTGTAAATTTTCTACTGCAAAAACTACAGGTTTTAAAAAATACAGCAACTATCATTAAAAAATGTTTTAAAGCAACTAGGATTACTAAGCTTACGGGAATACGTCGTTCTTCGTTATAATTTCTTGTTACACCATGAAAGACTTTTAGAACACATAACATTAATATGTGGTAATACGGCTCATGTATGGTAGCTGAATTTGTAGGGTTTGTGGAAGTTTCTACAAAATTATAATAATTTGCCAATACCTTTTAAATGAGATAAAAAAAAAGTTTTGGGGATTTGGGATATGAAATAAGAGTAATGATATATTATTATGAAGGGGAACTCTACGAAAGAATACCTCAGTCCTGATTCGACTCCACTATCCCAGAAAGGTTTTATTACTGCTCGGAAAATACCAGAAATTTAGTGAAGAAAAGAGTATGAATCCGGGGTCATTAAATTACCATAATCATATTCCTGATGGTTAATCTCGATACCCTTTTTATGTTGACGACAGAAATCATTGTAAGTTATGGTGGGGGGAAAAAAAGGATTAGAATTATTCGTATAGAAATGATTACGCTTAAACAAAAAGTTGCAACAAATATTGCATTCGGTCTCTTGAGTTTATCCTTCAACAATGGTTGTGCTGGATAAAAAGTATCAGAGAAGAAATAACGTTGAATAGCGCTAAAATGTAACACGCCGTTGTTAAGATTTGTACGTTTGTTTTCCTCATCTCTCCACCGTATGGACACCGAGACAGCTGAGATGAAAAACATCCGGGATGACTTACGACGGAGCCTGCGATATGGAACTGCCTCTGGTTTCCCTGTGGACGGAGGGCATCAGCCTGCCGTCTCCTGGGAGACCAGGCGGGGTCGCTGCGAAAGGTCACCAACACGAGTGCGTCACACCGCAAATTTCCGCTGTGTAATTCCATAGGACGGGGTCCACCAGAGAACAAACTGTGTCACTTCCGCTGTATGCTTCGCTATGTTACTGGCGAAATAGCAGCGTAGGCACATGCAAAAAAACAAGCGTCAAGTTTCTGCCTGGGTATCCATATAGTCATGATCGTGCCTAGTACACGGAATAACAGTCACTAAAGAGCATGCAAGTTATAATTTATCTATTTATGGGACTTAACGCCCTGCCGACTAACTGGGGTCGTTAATAACGAACTGAACTGATGGAGGCAGTGATTGTCGTTTTGTCCGATTCGTTTTAAACTTCGTGGAAATGTTCACTGGAGTTCCGCTGTTTGTCCGCCCATACAGGCCTCTAGTTCCTAAACGGAATAAGTTTCAGACTTCAAATCTGAACATGTTATGAATTTTGCTGTCCCAAATATCTTATTTAAAATTATATTCTGAGGGGTTCCGCAGAAGTAAATTGAAAACTTGTCTTATCCTAGTGTGTTGGCTATAGTTTTTTTAGAGCTTATAAAGTATTAATGTTTTATTTTTTCTATTTTGTTTTCAGTACGTAAACAGCGGTCAAAACTGTCAACTTAAGACCATTTACCAATCTACCCCAAAAAATTAAATTAATCCCTATATCGACCATATACAGACTTAAATGGTAAATATTAAAAATACTCACACTTGATACAATTTTTAAGCTTTTACCTTGAGATTACTCTGACATACTGTATATTAATACTATTTTAGTGAAAGCGCTCTTCATTAAATCATATTATTTTCTAACGGATTTAGGTAGTAAAATTTGATTAGAGCTTAACTGATTGCATCTAAGCGGTCGCTGTTGATGTTTTCTTGGTTCTCCAGTTGGAGTAGCATCGATTTTTTGAAACCTGATGTTTCAATCATCTTGATGTGGCCTTCTTCAGAATTATTGCACTAGCGATGAGACCGACAACATAATTCGTCGCTGGAGAGTCATGGAGTGCGGCAAGTACATGTAAAGGTAATTAGAGAATGAAACCGTAATAGCGGGAGGCTTGACATGCACTTCTTGTAGTTTCTGAGGCGAAAAGTGGATTACCGTGATAGAAGTTAGAGCCAACCGAGGTTATTCGTTTGACGGAAAAACATGCTTGGTTAAATTATCAAGGAGGACCTGAGTTTGCACTATCACCCATCCGATTTAGATTTTATATCATTTCCCAGAATCACTGCAGGATAGTGCCGGAAGGGTTTCTCGATGAAATCCGTTGCCGATTACGTTATCATTCTTTGTCAACAATATTATCTGGGTACTAACGACCCAGCTATCACGTCGCTGTAAAACTATAATAAAAGATATAGTCACTGAACATAAAAGCGTTGGTTGAAACACTTCCGCTTCGACCAGTGTCGAATATCGAAATCTATATATTATTATTATTATTATTGCAGCTATATCGATCATTTTTTCAGGATGTAGCCTCTTTAAGCCTAATGAGCTATATATTAGAATTTAATTCTACATAGTGTTGCTGTAGTTCTTTCCAGGCCGATCGATCCTGAGCCGCCCTCTTCCAGTTCACGCCTGTAACTCGACGTATATCCTTATCCCAGCGATCCGGGGGTCTTCCTCTTGCTCTTTTCAGGTTTCTCGGTATCCAATCCAGCACTACCGTAGTCCATCTTTCATCTCTTTTGCGAGCAACATGACCGGCCCATTGCCATTTTTGGGCCATGACTCTTTTTAAGATGTCTGTTACTTTAGTTATTGAACGGATGTGCACGGCCCTTTTCCTGTCTCTTCTTGTAAACCCTAGCATTGCTCTTTCCATACTTCGCTGGGCAGTTCTCAGTTTTTGCTTCGTGTGACTATTTATGGTCCAAGTCTGGCAGGCATATGTGAGGACCGGTAATACACATTGTTCAAATACCTGTTTTTTAAGATGTATTGGCATGTTCGATTTAAAAACTATGGAATTTCTTCCATATGCTCTCCAGCCCAGCTTTATCCGTCTGTAGATCTCAGGCTTTGAGTCACCATTCATATTGATCAGTTGGCCAAGATAGATGTACTGATCTATATATATATATATAGACGTGGGTGTCCCTATATTTCCCCCTCAGCCACCACTTATTTATTTATCGTATGATTATTTATGAGGTACACAATACGAAATGTACATATCACAAGCTTGTACAATTTCATATCTCGAGATCTAATGTTTTAATCCAGTCAACTGCACTGATCGACGCATCATGGATTTCCGCCATTGTTCCCCTGTAGGCCCGAAGAGGACAGTCAGAAACGATGTGATTGATTGTCTGTAAGGTGGCTCCACAATCACAATTTACAGAATCTACCCAGCCCCATTTGTGTAGTAAGTAGCCGCATCTGCTTTGTCCTTTTCGAATCCAACTGATGATTCTTCACTGCCGCCTGGGGAGATCGAAACCTTGTAACCTTATTGAGGGGTCCTCAACTAGATTTTTATTGGCTACTGATTGAGTTGTCCACAGCTTATTGGTGTTGAAAGAGGACTCTGTAAGGTTGATTGCTGTGCGCCATGGTGGTTTTCTTGATTTCAAGCGTTGATGTTTTGTTTGAATCATGTCTTGATGTACAGCTGAGGGTTCTTCAGGATATTTTTCCAGATTTTTAAGAGAGCTTCTGATCTTAGTGCTGGGGGTGAGATGTTGCATAGCACTGGAAGCCATATGGTGTTCGTACTGTGAATACATCCCGTAATTATCCTCATTGCCTGATTGAGTTGCACATCTATCATCTTTGTATGGGCACTATTGATCCAGGATGGGCAGCAATATTCAGCAACCGAGTATGACAGAGCTAAGGCTGTGGATCTTAGAATGTGAGCACTGGCTCCCCATGAAGTACCTGCAAGCTTATGGAGAATATTTCAGCTACCACTACCCAGCGCAGACCAGTGGTGTTTGTGTGTGGTAGTAGCATGGAGGTTCCCAACGTGCACAAAGTTGGCCGAATGCCGATAGCTGTGGGGGTGTGGGAGATATTGTGGTTGAAAGTGGTCGATATCATAGACATGCGTGTCCCTATATTTCACTCCGCAGCCAAAACTACCTTGCGCAGCCCACTGGTGTTTGTGTGTGGTAGTAGCCTCGAGTATCCCAACGTGCACTATGGTGGTGTCATGTCGGTAGCTATGAGGGTGTTGAATATATGGTGGTTGAAATTGATTTTCCTATTTCGACCAAAGGCATGTGTGTCCCTAGATTTAACTTTTCAGCCATAAATTCCCTGCGCAGTTCACTTGTGTTTCTGTGTGGTATTAGCCTCAAGTCTCTCGTCGTGCACCATTGTGGTTGCGTCTGTAGCTATCAATCAACATTCCTTACAAACACGAATGAATCCGTGGGCGCCAAGCTACCTCAGCTTGGTTCCAAGCATTATGGTCTTTCTCCTTGATCAAATCAGCCCTCGTGCTATGACTTAACAGGTTTTGGAAATTAGTAGTAACTGCGATTGTCTTCATCTACAACAATAACCTGCAATGTGCAGCGAAATACTTAGCACAGGAACCTACATCGAATCGACTCTATTTAGCAAACGAGGAGGAAATATGACATCTTAGGAATATATTGCAAAAGATTTGTCTAGTGTCAGTGGGTCCCAGATGCACCAGCGAGACTCAAAATTACACATTTCCGAGATAAGTTTTACGAAAAAGAAACTATTTAGAATGTACAAAAGGCCCATTTTGGAAAAACACGAACATCCACTTGCCCCATAACAGAAAAAGAGGTCATCGAAAGGTATTAGCAATCTGTTCGGCAGTTTGAAGCGTGCAAGATGGAAAAGTTCTATTGTTAAGGTACTACGAGGATGATTACGGCCAGAGAATTGAATTTTGTAAGAGGCACCAAGTAAAATGTATAGATGATAATCTACATCTACATATATACTCTGCAATTCACAAAATTGTGGGTGGCAGAGGGTGCTCAGCACCAAAGCTAATCTCTTTGCTGTGCATTCCAATCCCTAATCGTACGAGGGAAAAAAGAATTCATATAAGAATCAGTCCGGCACCTTATTTCTCTAATTTTATCTTTCCTGTCCTTCCGACTCAAATAGGTTGGTGGAAGAAGTATTTCACTACACTCAAAAGTGAAAGTGGGAGTACGCATGTTTACCAATAAGTTTAAACGAAACGTGTGTAATAAATTCCCATACAGGATTGCTAGGAGTCATAAAGCTATTTTTAAGTTAAATAGTTTTTTTTTAATCGTCACAACTGCACCTACTGCGCAGTTGACAATCCTCACGTGTCAGCGGAACACCATGTGCCCTCACCATAAATTACAGTGTGTTG
This sequence comes from Vandiemenella viatica, assembly GCA_031002005.1. Lineage (NCBI taxonomy): Eukaryota > Metazoa > Arthropoda > Insecta > Orthoptera > Morabidae > Vandiemenella > Vandiemenella viatica. The sequence continues at coordinate 280,917,694 of JARYHS010011408.1, forward strand.
TGGTTTGTCAGCATTTGGTTTACTGGATCTTTATTTTTCAACATCACTGTGAACGGTGCAACTTACTTTAACTTGCTACAGGAATCCGCCTTGACACGCATCGAAGAGATGTTTACGAATGGTATTTTCAGCAGAATAAAGCACCTCACCATTATTATCGGTACGTGAAGGTCTATGTTGATGGCCACCTGCATAACAGATGGACGAAACGAAGAGGTAGTACGGAGCACCCACCACTCTCACTGGATTTAATCCAAATGGATATATATATATATATATATTTTTTTTTTGTGGGGACAAGTTAAGTACAAGGTTTATAGCCCAAGACCAGCTATAATCAATGGACAGTGCTCAAATAGAATTGAAATGATAAGAAACATTTTGAATTACACTGGTCAGCGTTATCAGCTGGTGTGGAGGACAATAACAAACAATTCGAAAACTGGATGGTTTCTTCAGTTGATCACGTTATTTTGACTGTTGAAACTTTTCTGTATCATAATAATTCTCAAGTTAGAGTCATTCAAAGAGAGTACGAATTTTATTGGGCAATCTGCATGAGGCGATAAGACTCGGAAGCAGTTCCATCATTTAAATGGAAGTCTTTTTTTTTATCTCTTCTCACATTTTTTTAAACGGTCATTTGGTTTTGTTATCATTCAGCCAGCTATAAGTTTTGATACGCATCTCAGTAATTAGTATATTCTACGGTATGGACGAAGTAATGTGTACTTTAACAAAAGCGTCTGTTCCAGGCGCGACTAGAAGCAGTGACCGTTGCAGCTGAGGCAAAAACTCCTTCGCTTACGGAGAGCGAAGTAACGGAAGATAATCTTCAGAATGATCATTGCATTTATTCATAACAGGCCGAAGGTCTCTGCGGCCAAAAACAAAACTGGGATTGCGTATTTGTCTCATAAATAAGCCCCGGATTCTTAGGTTCGAACCTATTTTGTTCCCAACCCAATATTCACGAAATTACAATTTTCTTTTTTCTCTTTTCTATAAACTAATAATATTTGTTAATTTAATAGGACCTAAGAAAACCAAATTTCTATGATATGACCCAAAAATACCTAGTTCGATTTTCAGAACCGAATAGGACCTAATTGGATGTGCTCATCCGGTCCAACTGTAATTTTGTTACTTAAATTAAACAAATGACAGACCGGATTAGTTCAGTGGTATGAGCCATGGGCTAGTAATTTGGACTCGGGAGACGCCATGGGTTCGAACCCCACCGTCTGCTGTTCTGAAATGCTATTCGGTGGTTTTCCTATTCACCTCCAGGCAAATGCAGGCTACAACTGCTTCCTTTCCCTCCTTCCTTCTCAAAAATTTCCTTTCCTTCTATATCGATCCAAGTTAATGTCACATGGGCGATCCGGTCAGTCACCATCCCTAGCTGTATCTATTACTACGTGAATCCTAAGCTCCAAGACACTGCAAATGTAAGCAGTATAGGAATGATCCCTCGCAGAGTCCCCAGGGTGAAGCCTAATCTAGAGGGTAAACGGACTACGTTTACGTGTAAAACAAATGGATTTATTTTAAAATTGGAATAACTATTCACGACAATATTAAATGATGCGTTTTAACCTCATTGTTGACGGTAATATTGCGAAAAACTGTATCAATGCAGTGCGACAACTCAGCGTAGTTTTTCCACATTCAAGAGAATTTTAACGGAAGAGAATTTGCCCCTGAAAATATGTCAAAATATTTCATTGTTCAGTGTCATATTAGAAGTTTTAAATGAGTGGTTTACAACCCACAATAAATACTAAATGTTTTGAATATAATAATGGTTTTTGTCGCATGTTGTAATGTGAACGAGCGATGTCACGTTAGAAGATTTGAAGTAGTACTTGACATTGTTGTATTATAAAGTCACAAAGTATATATTGCGTGTTTTAAATTTTGTTTCCTTAAAAATGTGTAAATTCCTAAATCAGAATTTTAAAGACCTATAAAAACCTAAAACGTGTAACGTCTAGTTAGTGATGTTATTAAAATTAGAATGAAATAATGAGATGCATTCATTAATAAGTTAATTTGCAACATTAATCCCGGGTAGGCGCCAAGAATGGAAGTGTTCTCTATCCGAGAGAAGCGACATTCCAATTCTGAAATACCTTTAATCAAAGCAATTGTAATTTTAAAATAACATTAAAAAACACAAATCTTCATCTATTCAAATGATATACTGGTACATTGGAAAGGAAGTTATTGAAAGCAGGGTTTACAACACTTATTATTTTCTTTGAATATAAAATTGATTGGTTTATTGAACAGAACTGAACATTAAAAGCTTCTTTTGAACAATTTAGAGCATGATTCTCATCTCAGAGCGTTGCCTAGGGTCTTTACCGTAGCAGATGAGTTGCGGAGAAATCAGACGGACCCTGTTGGTCAGCTGGGTGCAAGGTCACTTGGCGAGCTAGCTCCCCGCAGGTAGTCACCTCTCCGGCAATCTCCCGTGGTGCGCCGGTGCGGATTGTTTGCTGGCCAGAAACAGAATGTCTTCTCTCTCGCTTGTTCGCTCCGTTGAAAACTTGCAGGCTCCCGAGTTTTAGCAGACGCGGGAAATTTCAGCGAGTCGCAGCGTTTGGCGGGTCGTCCATGATCTCCATTGGCGCTCCTCACGCAACATAAAAAACTTATGGTTTCTAAAAGTTCGTAACACAGTTTGATTCGCTGGTTCCCAACAGAGGTGTTCCGCAACCTGACTTTTTCTCCGAAGCATCGTTTCTCTAGTTTCAACTTTCTACTGAACCAGGAAATCCTCATTTCGGCACAGTCCCTATATTGTCCTTTGAATTTCATTGAATGCGTAAAGCTTTTAACTTTACGGCTTGCCATAAATCGTTCGGTCTTTCAGCGCAGGTATGAGTCACCTGGCTCTCGCCGATGCCAAAGAAATGTGGAATTCACACGCATAAATTTCCCGTCACCAAGGGACATTACAAACGTGACATGAATAAAGCTAAATTTAGTTGTTTAGATCCTAAAAATCCGGGGCTTACTTATAAACTCTACACCTGGTAGATGCCGTTGATTCTTCATTATTTTCAGTATGACGGGCTTATAGGGTGAGGATTGAGCATGGTGCGTGAGTCGGCGGTTCCCTGGCGCCCTCGTGCCGACCCCAAAATGTGGGTCAAGCGCGCTCTATGGCTTCTCAAACGCCGACGGCGTCTTCCCGCGCCGATACGACAAACGACGATACCTTCCTCCCATTCTGTAAAGCGACCAGTTCAGCAAACAACAGTGCAGCACACCGATTTTCATTCTACATGGTTTCTGCAATGAGCTGTATGGCAACCCTGCTGAAAACCTTCAGTAGAATACGTGGTTGGTTATCAACTCGTTCCTTCCAACAAATCCTCTGTCAATTCGGTCGTCGACAAGACGTAGAATCCTAGAAAGTTGCGCGTTTAGGTGAAAGGAGGCTTAATGCATATTTCCTGAGAATTTTGATCTGTAAAAATTCACCTGTATGGTGGGATGTCACCATAATGATTGTTGCCCATGGAATTTTATCTTGGAGTTTGATGAAACACTGAAAAATCGTTCTTTTACACGTAGTGCCCATGATCACATCCAATAAAAGGATCGTGATATGAACCAAGAACTACAGAGGCAGTACTTCCGCAATAGTACCCTTACAACCTTGTCTGGTTCGCATCTATAGTTGGCGCTGGACTAGTTACAAACAAAATAACCACTGAAGGAAAGGATAATTACCTAATTTCATAACAGTAAAATCTTACTCCCAGTTGTTATTACCTCTAACGGTTGACATTTAGCTGTCTTTGAGCAATAATTAAAACAATAATTAACATCCGACTAGTTCAGCTAAAACCCAGTAAGATGCAGAAACAGTAATTTTCTGCACAATATTTTCGCTTGCTCATCTTTCAATTTGTTGAAATATACCGGCCCAGTGTTGAATGTTTTCGCGGTCTCTATCCCTAACACTTAGAGTCTTGGTATTGCATAATTTTCCTACATGGCATATGAAATTATAACGAAAATAAGAGTGTAATTGTAAAGTGTTTTTGCTTCAAATTTCAACGAAAATCAACAAACAGATATAAATTCCAAAACACTCGTTCCCAGCAGCTATGGCAGAACCAGCAAAAAGGTTTCGATATCAAAACATTATATTTCACTGAAATAAAGATTTGGAAGTTTGCACAAAAACTGATTTATTTTTCATGCTGTCGTACAAGGTGAAAGGAAAATACCCAAGAATTTAAAAAGGTGAAATAATATTCCTTTCCATCGACCTTCTTTGACAACGAGCCTTCGAACACTATAACAACTACCTATACATATACACCAATACATATTACCTTGATCATACCTCCAGCTTTGGATCTGATGAAATGTTTATTTGGAAATTTTATGAATGCTTTAATGTCAGAAGATGGATTGATTGCAAATGTAGAAAAGGTTAGTCGCTTTTCAACCTCCAACCATACCCGCCAATTGTTAATTATCTATAGCTCAGCATACTATATAATCTTTTCTGATCTCTAAATCTACATTCACACCCGTCCTTTGACATTCTCAGTGATCTGAATGGAAAAATTGTTACAGTCTCTTCATTATCTCAACCCATCATGTAACCCAGAAAAATTGTATCAAGTCTCTAGATCTTCATCTCCTTTCCTAATCTTATCTGTTCTTTATACAACGCAAACAAGATGTTTGAAGAATTAAAAAAAAAAAAAACGTAGAACAACGAGTACTTTTCTGTAACATATCGCTGATGAAAGTAACATATAAAACTTTTAAAAACTTAAATTACTCATGGTCTTTGCAGTAAACACGAATGCCAATTGTCATTCCGGCCTAGGCTAAATTTCAGTTTAGTTAAAATTTTCAGGAATGTTGTTGCTTGACCAAAGATTATACATTACGGTTTATTTGCATTTTACGTATTTTACTGAACACTTTCGTTAATGGTCTTTGTTCAAGTTCGCTGTACGCGAGTTATTAGGTTATTTGAAGTGAACATCAGACCAAATATGGTATCAAACCGAATATTCTGGCAATTCATTTCTTCGGAGTTGCTCAACTATTTAATCTGGAATCTATATTAGTTTTCTGGCCGTTACAGACACTATGACCAATGATTACATTATCAATGTTTTCCCAGCCTCGATGAAAAACAACGTGATTCTTTCGAAGCAAACAGGAATTCTTCAAATTTTGCAGAGTGAACTCTTAGGATGAAACATAGGTCAAGTTCGTATTTGGCCAGATCAGGTCAATCTGTCATAATCTCTGACCCTAACTACTGGAACTATTCTAGACCCATGGCGATACGCAAAGACAGTCACGGGCTTACACTAGTGTACTGATAATCGAGTTTAACTGTCCAGGTTATCCGTAAGATCGTCCATAGAAATTAAGGTGGTCCAGGTACGCTTCTCTGTGGAAGTCCCAGCCGGGAGGCCCGTACGTACGCCGACTGGGCCGAGCGTTCCCGAGCATTGCCGAGTGCGCCCGAGGATCGATGCCATGGCGCTGCACTTACCACGTGCTGCCTACGTGCCGGATGAATAAACCAGACGAGAGGCCGGCCATTCGGCATGGCTTTACGGCGCCACTGAGCCAAGCCGTTAACGGACTACTGCACGGCTATTTCGGTGAACATCACTGGGGATTGCTGCATCCCCCACGTCCCGAGAGGCGAAAGGCGATTTGTTGTGCTGTCAGATATACACTGAATTATTTACTGAACATAAAGCTTAATGCTCGTTGTTATACATTGTTAGAGCAAAATACCTATAGCGGGCAACTGATTTCAGCTTAATGCCGAGAGTTGTTTGTTATTGTTTCTCCACAGTAGAAAAAATTAGACTTCTTTTTTCATAGATAAATTTTTGCCTAGAGTAGTTTTATCGAATTTCAGCTACACATGGAGCTCTTGTCTATACAATTACTGGACAATGTGTCTCATAATTAGAGCAGCAACATCCAGTTAATCGAAGTTACATAGGGTATTAATGACACACAATGACAATAGTGGAAGAGAAACTACTTACGAAAAATTAGATGTGAATAAAATAAAAACAACAAAATTTTAAAACCACAAAACAAAAAAGGTTATAATCGAGTTTTGCTCTACAGTGATCGACATGTCAGGCATTCCACAAACAATTACACAAATGCGCTAGGTGTTTCTCTAAACAAGTTTCCACAGGACACTAACCCTCCCGGAAATATAGTATTATCGTAGCAAACAACATTAACAAACTTAAAATAATACTGTTTTTACAATTATAATCAAATAAGAGTTCTTGCTAATTTTAGCCTACTACCTACACCTCATATTTACGCTCCTCGCAGAGTAGGGTGGGAGGGGAGAGGAAATGGCAAGCAGCCCTAAAAAAGACGTTTCATTTCCTTCGTGCGGGTATTATCCAAGAGATATCACACTTTCTTTTTTTTCTTTTTTTTTTTTAGAGTTTCATACCCGGCGGGAAATGGATCTGACGCTTTGTTGTCTTGTCACTCTTAAACTGAATAGGTTTCATACTTCATACCTTCACATGTATTATCGGTTAACTAGAAATCGTATGTAGTATAAAATTTTTTTGACTATGTCGAGGGTATTTATTTTCTACAGCAGCTTGTGGGAAACAGATGTTTAGAATTGGCCAACTAGAGGACTACGATTTTTAAATTAATTTCTTCAATCAGAACTAAAGACCTGATCGGAAGAAAACATTTGTCAACTTTACGGAATTTCGTATTATCTTGGTCGTCTAGGTGGCGCCGCGTCAATTTATTAAAACAACATTTCAGTTATCGTGATATGGCCTTCCTCTGATGAACTGCGTAAGAATGCGCAATCTTTACACCATTTGTGTTACTAGTTCAATCTCAGAAACACTTTACCTATGAAATTTAAATTTCTTTTCAATATCGACAACATTCTTTATTTAAAAGAATAAAGCTAAAAATACCTCTAATATAATTTTTATATTGCCAGCGGAAGTTACTCAATTTTACGTTTGCATTTATAAATGCTATTTTATAAAAGTGCTCTTAATTCAGAACGCATTTCGTCGTAATTCAACGGGGAGTGCATATAACAAATTTCAATGATACTGAACAATTGAACTAGCTGCAACATGGCGTGGATTTGAAGATTTTTTTAAAAAAATGTCCTGGGATCATGCAATAGGATAATGGCAAACCACACGTTACCTTGAATTGACCAAAGCCGTCGTTATTACTAAACAGATACCATTTTGTTCGTGCTCTGTATGTCTGCAGACCAACTTATCTCGAACTTGTCTGTGACATAATCACTTCCCAAATGGCCAATCTAGATTTTATGAGGCAGTGAACAGTCGAGTTGCATACAAATAGATTGTGTGATGTACGGCAAGACGTAGAGTAGTTCTTAATACAATGTAAATTAAGAAATACTGATCTCAAAATTTAATCAACTATATAAAATTATATCAATAAGGCGTGATACAAATTTAGTTTTAATTGGATTGAGCTTAATTTGATATAATACGTTGAAGCACACGCTCTGGTGGCAATCTTCCTACACATTCTTCTTTCCTCTTCCCACCTTCTTTTGCCCTCCACTAATTTGAAATTTAAATTCTTTCAGTGCTTTTGGTAAATTATTCACCATTTCTCTTGGTAATTTATTCCAATCCCTTACATCCTTCATTACAAAAGGAAATTTTCCGACACCCTTATGACTGAAATCAAGTGCCAGCTTACTACTACTATTACTCCGCGATTCACTGAAAGTGTGTGGCAGCTTGTGGTCATGGTCATCTGTACCCTTCCATGCATTACTTTTCATTCTTACACCAATATCTTTCCATGCCTCATCAGCAATATATGACTTGTACACTCCCATGACCCTCTTCACCCTCCTCCTATCTTCCAATGAATCCCATTCCAGCTCCTTTATCATATTTGTTACCGATTGTGTTCTGCGGTAATTTCCAAAGACAGCTCTAGAAGACTTCTTTGCACCCCCTCCAACTCCTATATTAGATACCCAAAATATGAGTCCCATACTACACCACCATTTTCAAGCAGTGGTCTAACCAATGTTTTGTACCCCAATTCCCTTAATTTTCTAGTACATCCTCTCATTACTTTTTCCAACAGGTGAAGGATTTTGAACCCTTTTCCTATCACCTGTCCAACGTGTCCTGTCCATTTAAGTTTGTTATCAAACGTTATGCCTAGGTATTTACAATTCGAGTTTTCAACAAGCAAATTGTGCCTTGTGGTATTCCATTTTGGCACATTATACTTAACATATGTTTGAGCACCATGTATATATCAGCTATCATCTGGTTTTACGCAGCTACGTATACACCAACAGCACAAGACGAATATTCAGTCCAAATCACGGCTGATTGGTCTGTTGACTTAATGGCTAAGAGATGTCTGCGCATAGGGTCCGTCTACCACTGAAGATTCCAGAAGAAAATCTGATAAAGTGACAACTTTTGTTAACCATTTACTCCAGTGACACCGTGGGCTTGCAATAGATCAAAGTCTCAAGTTCCACCATAATATTCAATTGCTTATATATGAGTTTTTGTTGCTAGGCTGATTTCTTTGTACTGTACATAAAATAACTGTTTTACGTTTGTTTTCGTTTAAAGGATTTCGAAGACACTTCAATTCTTAGAAATTTCATCAATTAAAGGAACAAAAAATTTCATTTCATTTGAGCAGTCATGCCTACGGTCAGTCTAAAAGTGCAGTCACACTTTTTTGTCCTTGTTGCCTAAACCAAAAAAAAATTTACACCCGACATTTTTACATTCCTTAAAAGTTAAAATCATTTCAATCGGAATGAAATTCAATACGTATGACAGAAACCATTACTGATTTTGAACCTACCGTATTGTTTATTTTGTACGAAGACTGAACTGACTTGCGTTTATTTTTTCAATCGATAATTACCTTTTTATAAGTTAAATAATGTTTTTATTTTGAACATTCAAGATTCATACCGATATAAACATTAAGACGAAAACGAAACTACAAAAAAAACCGTAACTGTGAAATGCTTGCAAATTTTATTGGCAAGTGTTATCAGTTGCAGAAGCAGAGCCAACATCACTGCCAGCCCTGCAGCTTCGGTGGCTGGGACTTTGTCCTTGTCTTAATTAGGGCCCTTAACGACTCTAGGAACCTACGCCAACTTTATACGAGATTAATACATTATTGTCTGAAAAATCGTTATCAAAACTCGGAAGAATAAAAAGAACGAGGAAGCTGTAGATGAACGTCGGGTCTGAATAACATGTACATGATATAAAATTAATCGGTGTTTGTCTTAATGATAATGGTTGTTTAATACATACTGTAATGGTAGCATGGCACAACATCTTTTGAAGTATAGGGTAGTGAAAATTTTATTCTTGCTAGCGTTTATATGATCCTGATCGGGGAGACTATATTTTTTACTATATTGCTTAAAAAAGTGAAAAAACTTATGGACCTCTACAGTGTTGAAACGTGATCAGCAATTTTCTATATTAAATAGCGCAGCTGCGGTATTTAAAATTGTAGTTTATCCTACATGTTTAAATATTGCAAATCAAGTTAATTTACTTTTGATTAAATCAGAAATCCAGTTCTTTAAGTACATGTGCACCGCTGTAAATGTTTTGTATTTGCTACTGTTATAGCTTTATCGTTTTGTGGAATAATAGTTCAGGGGTGTGTAAACGAGTATAAGGGCAGTTTGGCTCGGTACCCTAATTTTAACTTTTCTAAGAATTATACTATGATTTTTGACAGCTGTAACTTATGTCATAGCTTGACAAGGCAAAATAATAATTTTATTTGGTAACGGCGTCCTGAAGTGAAAATGAAAGTTGTATGACTCCTATATGGCGTATTTCACACAAATAGAAACGTGTTCGTGGACTAGAAAGTAAAACATTAAAACACATAATCCAGTGCGAATACCGTAGTACCTTAAATATGGATAAGTAGTTTATGCAAGTCTTAATTACTTAATTCATTTTGGTTTATTTATCTCTAGGCAGATTAGGTATCACAAGAAACAAAAAAACAAAAATACAAATGGTTGCAACAAAAAGCATCTGGGTGAAATATATAATGTTAAGTGTAATATTAAGATGACGGTACTGAAAAGTTATAACCTGCATGTGGTACCTAACCTGATAAATAGTTTTGCGAATTTAACACAATAGAAAATTGCCTCATAATATTGATTTGCATTTTCAACATTATAATATTCATAAACGTTTCTCGGGAAACAAAGCGAGTGATGTTGTTATTAATGCACAATATTTCGGCGACTTTATTCTCCGTCGCCATCTTCAGGTGCAGTTGCAAGTCTTGAAGTCTGACTTCAAGGCAGACTTTATTCTCCGTCGCCATCTTCAGGTGCAGTTGCAAGTCTTGAAGTCTGACTTCAAGGCAGACTTCAAGACTTGCAACTGCACCTGAAGATGGCGACGGAGAATAAAGTCGCCGAAATATTGTGCATTAATAACAACATCACTTGGTTTGTTTCCCGAGAAACGTTTATAAATAAACAACGCCGAGAAAGATTACATTTATTTATACATATAATATTCACTTAAATGTTAACGCTTGCATTAATAAGGTTTTCCGAAATACTCTAGACCGACTAAACTAAACTAACAAGCTGATTGTTGTAAAAAAAAAAATGGGTTAGCACATATTCTGCCGCAGTTGTTTATAAACGTTTAAATTAATTCCACAGGGAAATATTCTTTCGCATAGGCGTTTCAGTCTTATGATATAGGGCATCAAACATTATGTTGTAGCTACATTTTGTATATTGATATGGGAGAGTGCATAAACCACGTAGGTCAATTTTGGCCTCCTGTGAACCCCCCCTCCCCCACGTAGAACGTAGGTTTTTTCCTTTTTGATTCCAGAAGACATTTTGTACCGTTTTCTCTTGTCAGACGATTGTAAATTACATACGGAGATAATTAACTGAGGGAAATAAATATTCACATGCTGTTGCGAGTTCTGTTCATTATTTTAACTGTGAAAAATGTTTTGAAAGGAACGCTACGTGGCCTGGCTCGGGCTCGGAACCCCACCCCTCACCCCACCCTCTCCCCACGTAGCCAAGTGTACCCTAGCGTAGCCTTCCAGCCAACCTCCCCCCCCCCCTCCCCGGACTGTGCCACGTAGTTTGTGCACGCTCCCTATTAAGTTTGTAACACTGTTAACAAAATGTACATCTATGAAAATCCATGCACATGGGCTAATATGCTATTCGAATAAAGAGATACGAAAATTTGGGACTGGAATAAGTTATTGACAGAAGTATTGAATACTTTTTCCATGAACAGCGAAGAATTTAAAGTAAAAAAATCGCGTAATGCAAAATTAGTGTGCACAGAAATTGCTTGCGGGTGATATACTCCATTATAATTTATAATACTAATAACAACGAAATAACCAGATAGAACAAGCAGGCTTACGAAGAAATCTAACACTTCCTAAGAGATATGGAAACTTTACGCAAGTAGAAACTGGAGTTGAGATATAAAATAAGCCATTTTGATATCAATCAAACTTTTTAATGTCTGAAAAGTGCTCAAATCCAGTCCCCTGGTATTATACTTTAAAATCCTTACTGTTAAGTTCTATTACAAACAGCCTTTTTTTTCTTTTGTTTTGCTTTGGGCTTTTCGGAATCATTAGACCCTCTAGAGCAGTGTTTCCCAACCTTTTTTGGGTCATGTCCCACTGTCAACATTTTTTTGCCCCCCATACATAATTTTTATAAAAATTTTAATAAAAAAATTATTTGTTATTAAAGAAACTGATATAGGATGGTTTTTGAAAGAAAGCACTTTAATATTATCATAAAACACAGTAAGTAAAATTAAAAAACATATAATGAAATACTAAAATTCAAATTCAAAAGATTTATAATATACATTTATTATGGCAATTTAGTGTGATTCTTATAAGAATTTATTTTTTTGCTATATTTTGTAACCATATCTGGCATTGTGTTTAAATAACTCAAAGAGAAAGCGGTAAAGTCGTATCAAGTCAATTTCTAAATTGCCCCCCTAAAAAAACCAAATTGCCCCCCTGTGGGGCATGGGCCCCACGTTGGGAAACACTGCTCTAGAGGATAGGGGACAGGGAACAGGAAGGAATTCGACCATAGCCTCTTGAATGAATGATCCCGTTATTCGCACGGTGTGATTTAGGGAAACCAAAATCTGAATGACCGGCCGGGTATTTGAACCCACGTACAGCCGATTGCGACGCCCGAGCGTTGCCAAACAGAATACTGAACGGACCAACATTGTGGATGTCATAGAGAGATGAAACATTGCATGAAAAACCTGTTGCGACTCACCGAATACTTTTTGTTGTAAGATCTTTCGTAACACGATTTTTCAGAATTCATCATTTTCCTGTGCATCTTTCATCGTTAGCTTTTCCTTTCTTTCCGATTAAAATGATTCATCATATTCTGCTAAAGATACAAGTTCTGAAACTTATACGGTCATGAATTTAAGCGGAGAGACATGTGAGTGAATAACCCTGCTTCACTTCTAAATGTCGGAATCAAGTGATTGTCTTTCAGTGTCTGTGGACCTGGATGAGAAATTCACGTGCCGTTGACAAAATATACCATAATGTTTGTCCAGAACCCTTTTTTTGATAATGTATACGGACTAGGGGGCTCGAACAGAAATTCCATACTTCGGAGAAATGATGTACGTTAATGTTAATGATAAGAAATGATTTTCGATTCTGTGTCATCCTCGCGAATAAAATACAACTAAGCGTTAAAATTAAATAGCGAGATCGGTGGTTTTATGTAGGCTATTAATTGAAATATTGAATCGAGTGGCCGTGGAAAAGACATCATTTCACCAATGCTGTATCGACGTATCCAGCAAAAAAACTCTAGGGACAAAACTTCAAATTAAATCAAAAATACAATCTACAATTCCAAATTAACAATCGGTCGGAAGGGGAGAATTTAATCTTTACAATAGTACCTTATTTATTGATTTTGGTTACGATAGTAGATAGAAAAGCGGTTTGTATAGAAAAATCAGTTTCTAGAAATAAAATATCAGAAGATAATCTCCTTCCTTTAGACAGCAAACATTTCAGATGAAACGGTATCATCATTTGTAAAAATTAGTTATAGAAATATTGATGAGGTGAATAAAATTTTTCATTGAACCATTATCTAACAGTGCAAGCAACACAATTATCAAAACTTGAATAAAGCAGTACCAATTTTATATTTATCAAGTCAAAATGTGTTCATGAAAGATGTTCTATTTTTATTATAAAACATAAATAATTAATCTTGACGAAAGAGGGTATAGATTCACGTTTAGTAAGTTTGTTCATTTAGGAGATAAGCTGTTGAAGTTAATGTAATTCTCTCCAGTTTAATGTTTTGACATGGCCTGATGAATAAGAGGATCCATTTGTGTTTATGGCTTGGGCATGGCGGTGAAATTAATGTTAGATAAGGACAATTGAAAACAAATCGAAAAGAATTACAAAAATTGTAGAGCCAAAGGTTGACAGTGTCAAGAAGATTTAGGCAAATGTGGTACAAAGTGGAAATCTCAACCCATTCATAATCACAACACCGGAATGGAGGCTTTTTATCTCTGGAGGAGTTTCATCCCCTTCGGGAATACGCGTTTGACAGTACACTAGGTTGTTATTAAAACAGAGAGTATGTGGTATACCGGAAGGTCAGCTTTAAACTAGGATGAGTTGTTCATTTCTCAGCTATTCGCATTTTCAATTTAGCTACTGGCGGTGGGGTGGTTTCTATACAACATGGAAAACTGAAGTCTGTACTAGTTTTGTTCTCCGAAATACAGACTTGAGAGTTGACTACCACAAGCTGTTGTTGTTGCTGTTGTTAGAGCTGCACGGCTTATACTGTGGGAGGTGGACCCAACTTCCGATTGTGTAAACAACAGAGCACCGGAAACGGGCAGCAACGCCGGTGATGTACAGACCGGATGAAAAGCAACAGACAGCGATTTCTCTTAGACAAGTACTTAGAAACTTCCCCGGACTGAAGCTGATGTTCGTCGAGCGTAAGGCCTTAAAAGCAAACCATTTGGAGGAAACGATGCAGAGGAATATGAAGCGGAACAGACGTTAAAGCTCCTAGGACACAGGTTAATAGGAAAAGCAATAATCAGATTGAGTTTAATGTAAAAAATGCGGTGCCTAAGTTTTGTGCACTCTGGCAGCAAATGTGATAAATATCAGAAAGGAATTATTACAAATAAACAAAAAATTAGAAAAGAGGTTGCAGGTTTTATACCAAATTGCTACAGCTCATGTATGACTGGAATTTAGTACAGCTGCTGATCTGGAATAATATACGATGCGGAATACAGGACGAGCATATTCATTTTTGTTGTGCGTTGCATCCAAACCCGTCTGCGGGGTGATACTTGTCGCGTGAAGACGTCTTAAACCATGTTAGTTTCTGCATGTTCTGCAACGAACGAAACATATCGCACGAGCTTACTACCTGTTTTACTCCGAACTTTATATTAGAATATGGACAATCCGGGCTCATACTCTTCTTTGTCTCCAGCCTAACTTTAGAAGAATTTCAGACGTTACAATATTTGGACCACCCGCAATACAAGAAGCTCTTTATTGTTGACAGCCTTCTGACTGAAGTATTTTGTGAAATTTTAACTTAGCACAAGGTTATAGTCCGGCTTATGACGATGGGTTTTCTCAGACTAGAGGATCTTAGCAATCAACATCAGCACTTGCCAGAATGTTGCGAGGATAAAAAAAAACAACCCCCCCCCCATATATATATATATATATATATACAGGGTGTTACAAAAAGGTACGGCCAAACTTTCAGGAAACATTCCTCACACACAAACAAAGAAAATGTGTTATGTGGATATGTGTCCGGAAACGCTTACTTTCCATGTTAGAGCTCATTTTATTACTTCTCTTCAAATCACATTAAACATGGAATGGAAACACACAGCAACAAAACGTACCAGCGTGACTTCAAACACTTTGTTACAGGAAATGTTCAAAATGTCCTCCGTTAGCGAGGATACATGCATCCACCCTCCGTCGCATGGAATCCTCCAGGGCTGCATCAGCGCATCAGGAATGGCGTATTGTATCACAGCCGTCCACAATATGAGCTTTTTGTAACACCCTGTATATATTTCAACAACAGAGTAAAATGCTAAATAGCAATCTCTGGTATTTACAACCGTAATGTTTCTAATGGAGCGAAAATAAAACAAAGTTATTGTAAAATGTGTTAACCTGCATTGAAAAAGAACGATATGGACTGGTTTGATACTAAATAACCCTGCGATACTTCAGAAAGGCATAGCTGAAATACTTGCCTCGTGTCCTCTCCCGCGTCTAAAAACCTCGGTGTCAACGACGCGGAAAGCCCCAACAAAAAAAAAAAAAAAAAAAAAAAAAAAAAAAAAAAAAAAAAAAAAAAAAAAAAAAAAAAAAAAAAAAAAAAAAGGCAGCTTTTCGAGTTGCTGTGCATTTTTGATTTTGTATTGGTTGGACCCATAGTTTAACGTGTTTTCTAAAACACGGGACTTTCATGTAAGAACGAATGGAATCCAATCAGAAGTCTTCCGAATGTAAGGATTGTACGCTCGCCCAATACGCTCAGTAATGATTTCTTTAGTCTTAAATGGCTAAACCCGTAAGCAACCAGCTAAACTACTGTGTGAACCCGCTACTCGTGGAAAGAAAATGAAAGCTTATCTGCTCACGAGCCACTCTGTAGCACCCTCAAAAGTAGAAAGATAGCTCTTAATTAATTTGCTATACTAAAGTTCCTCAGTATGTTTATTTCAATTGGATACGTACTACAAGTCTACAAGTCTAGACGTCTAGACGTCGTAATCTTTACCATACGTTGTGAGATTGTGTTATGTCAAGGTCACAAGATACTGTCGACTTGCAAAGCTGCAATTTCGGACTTGAACACATGCCTGAGGGCAGACTATGAATGGCGATCTGAGTTCGATTAATCGAAGAATCGATATTTTGGAAATAAAAATCGATTTTTTAAATCGATTTATAACACTGAATGAGTCCAGTGAATCGATATGTCACTCGTGAAAATCGAATGTGAAAAAGCACTTTCCACAAGTAATGCACTTGCACGTGAAAGTCGGGTTTTAAACGAAGAATTTAAACACTATTTATCGCAAGCAGTTGCGCACCTGAAGTATGATTCTATACTTAACTAGCAAAAAAAAAAAAAAAAAAATCAATTTATTATCACGTTTACTCAACAGCCAAGATGTATACCTGTATAGTGAGATCATCAGTACCTTGCGAGCGGCTTTTTATTGCATGCATCATCGTAAGTGATGAGCGAAACCGCTTGGATCCTAGTAGACTGAAGAGAATGTTGTTCCTGAAAAGCTTGGACATTAATCATTGGGAACTGTAAACTATATCATTTCAAAACTGTTTTATGTAACCAACAAATTTGTGAAATAACTTTTTTATTGTATACCTGATACTTTGATTTAGATGTAAAACAAAACTTTAATTAGTTTTAAAATGATAAAACAGCGATTATTATGGTGTGCTTTTTGATTTCCATGATTGGAATTGTACTGAAAATACAAACACAAAAAACAAATCGAAAAAACATCGATTTTCTAAAAATCGATCTTTTAGACCTTGGTTTTTTTTATTCGATTTATCAAATTTCGATTCGAATGGATTCAAGAATCGATCTTTTTGGGAAGAATCGCCATCCCTAGGCAGAACACTGATGATTATACGAGTCGGTGATCTTGGCACAGGACATCCAGCGCAGCCCACAAACCTTGACCAACGAACGGTCAAATGACCCAGTATAATGAGAGCTTTTCCATTGCTAAGACCGATTTCTTTGCTGTTTCGCTGGTTTGTGGCTTAAGTAGAGATGCAAGCTGATGTCAATATCGATATTTATATCGACACCAGGTAGATATCGATAATATCGGCCGCATCAAGCCGATAATATCGATATTTTCCGATATTTATGTATATTATATTAGAAATCAGAAATACATATATAAATCAAAATCAGATAATAAATTTGACGCAGTTTATAGAAAAAAATTAGATCTGAAAATATTCAACGTCAACAGATCCTGAAAATAAAAATACTTTGCTAACCTGTTCCCATGAAGTCTGTTCCTAGTTTGATTGACAGTGGCTGCAGAATACCTGCATCACCGCGAAACCTTGAAATATTGTTATATGTAGAAGTAGAGCTAGATTGTTTAAACGGCATTGTTCCCATTCTTAGTTTCTTTTCAAGCAGCTGCCGTTGAACAAACCGGATGTGGTGAGTATGCGGATCTGATAGAGGAACAGCCGCAATAGAGAGAATAATTTTGATTCCCAAATCGACACCTTCTGAAATATTCTTCACAGCTCATATTCACATAAACACGATATTTTTCATTATAAGGCACCCAACATCCAAATGTATTTCTTTTGGTGCAGGCCAGAAGTAATCAGACGAGAGATATGACAGGAACTGAGACTGTCTGTGAAGAAATTAATTCCTGCTTAACTCACCACTGCACACTGCATCCTGAATACAACTAAACCAATTCTGCACGTATCAGCCAAATCCTCAGATCCTCGAATTCGTTCTTGCGATTCTTCCAGGAAGAAAATACGGAAATTTTCTTATCGGCTTCCAACTAGTCATTCCGAGATGCTAATCACATTGTGAGACCTGACCAAAGCATAGCAGACACCTGAACGTGTTCGATTCCTCGGGCTTTGCAGCTCTTTAAGCTGATTCGCGCTAGGCTAGTAATTTAGTCGACTGGTGAATATTTAAGTAGCTAAAATACTCGCTACTGCTTAAAAATCGTTCGCACTACGGTCGAGTACGATACACAAGTTTCGTGGTATTTCGCCAGATGAACAGGCTGCAACGCAATAAAGTGAATGAGCTGATAAAGCTTAGATTAATGGCCATTTTAGAAGAGATGCGATAAAAGCAATGGGTACGAAAATGGATTATTAGAGGAGATGAACTATGGGCTACAAATTGTCTTCTGAAGGAATTAGCATTATAATATCTCTAAGAATAGTTTGAGAATGTCCAAAAGTTATGTAAATTTTGTGTTAGTGAAAATGCAGTCGCAAATTCAGCGTGAAAATACCTATTTAACAAGTGCAATTCCAGCAATTACAAGACTACAGGCAGTTCTCAATTGCCACCGAATGTAGTTTAATGACAGTCACACATATACAGGTATTTATACACGGAAAATCAGCTAATTCCTAGTTCATAACAGAAGTCAGTGTAGGAATCTACGAAACATTAAAGGAATTGAAGTAATGTTTCGTAGGGATGCATCCAGTAAACTGAATTGTTTTACTGAAGGATCGTAATCTGTTTCAACCCCTTCGCCCAACTTTTGGACTCCTTTTTTTTTTAACTTCTGCGAGTAGATCATTCAAAAATAGATTTTTATCACCTCAGGTAGCACTTCTAATGTCAATAGTAATAAAAAGATCTTATTGTTTAATCTAGATGCTATTGTAATAAAATAATTAATAAAATTGTTCACTAAGCCGATGTGTTTCATGTTCAATTTAATTTACTTCTCACCAAATCCAAGTATGTTCATTGTATTTTGCAAATCCATGTGTGCAGATTGCTTCCTTTGTTGTTTCTATAGTGCGGGGCTTAATATTCTACTAGCATTCATGTTATACATATTTAGAAACAAATTTTAAAATTGTTTGTTTGCTCCGGCGAAACGTCATTTTTGCGGCAGCTAAGGGAGCGTCCATAAATCACGTATCTCCATTTTGGCCCCCCCCCCCCTCCGTAGCACGTAGCCTTTTCCCTATTGATTCCAGAAGACACTTTGTACTGTTTTCTTTTGACAGACTATCATAAATAACATACGGGGATAATAAAATGGTGGAAATAAATATTCACAAGCTGTTGTGTGTTCTGTATCCAATTTTAACAGTGACAAATAATATGAACGAAATGCTACGTGGTCTGGCTCGCAACCCCTCCCCCCTCCGGCCACGTAGCCCAGCGTAGCTTTCCAGCCAACCCCTCCCCTCTAGACCGAGCCACGTAGTTAATGCACACTCCCTAACGAACTCTACTAGACGACAGGTTCAGACTTGTTTAGCTGATGATCCAGTAAGCAGTAACGCGTGGTTGGGGCGGGGTGGGGGGGGGGGGGGGGACCGCTACTCGCCCGATATAATAGAACAAAATGGATCGACTCGACTAAACTACTAGCTAAACTGTTCGACCAAATTTTTTGCTGTTCAGACACGTTGTTACTAAATTACTCGGTACTCGATTAAATTACTAGCCTAGGGCGAGTCAGCCTTTAGTGACAGACTGTTGTGAAAATGGATCTGGAAAGAGTTCGACCATGAGCCATGTAGACGTCGAGATATCATGGTAAACCGGACCTGGGGTAGAATCCACGTCCGCTCGATTGCGAGGCCAGATCCGGAACTACAGCAGGCGAGACCGCGGACAGCAGCAGGTGGCTGTGTGCTGGTGATAAGATAACGCGCGCCCTGCAGCCGCCGAGCCCGATACTGTTGCGCGAGCAATATCGGGCGCCAGCCTCGCTCATTACTCGCGATCGCTCCAGTGTTTGCTCTGCCCTCCACCGCTCTCGCTGATCGTCCGCCACTGCACAGCAGAACCATTTTTTGCGGTTCCGAATACTGGATTTGCTTCATTGTTTTAAGTTAATGCTGCCGTCTTATAT
>JARYHS010011408.1:280938525-281054245 GCA_031002005.1 Vandiemenella viatica
AACACAGTTTGTTATGAAATGTCAAGATTGCGCAACGGTATTCCGATGAAAACCTATCATTGCCGTCTCACTAACAACATTCTCTTATAACAGTGTAAAGTTTTTAGTGGAGATTTGACTTGCATTAAATCCCTGATTGTCAACAGTTTGATCAAAGATTCCAAGAAATTTCTTGCAAATTAGATATCTATGAAATGACTGCTACATATGGGAGAAAATCCAACCAATGAGGTTACGAGCAGGATCTTATTCCTTACACAGCTATATGATCTGTGCTCTGAATATTAACTTAAAAACCTTGGCATGAGTTTCCAAAGAAAACTACTATCCAAACACATATGTACGATTTCCGAATTAATGTAATTTAATGTATGAGCCGTTTAATTTAAGGGAAAAATGACAGGCATAATTTTTTCTTATTATTGTTACAAGATTTTTATTTTAGAAGTGATAGCTCCTCTTACAGGTGTAAAAAGAGGATAATATGAGCCGACCTCAAGATTACACGCCGTGATTCGACAAGAATTGCCCTTAGCAGCTCCCAGTTCATTTCCTCGCAGCTGCTCAGCTAAATAAGTTATTACTAAATAACGCTCATAATCTTAAAAATGACGTAACGTGGCTCATATTTCTTAGTTTACAGTAACAGCGATAAGAAAATATATGCATCTAGTGAATCTTCTATTATATTTTGAATACCCACTCACTCATCTCGATAGCTATTAGCTGGAGACCGGTGACGTCACGTGCCAGCTCACAACTTAACAGCAACCAGGGATATTTTTAGAAATTAGAGGGCATGTGAACAGTTTAATAGCTAAGCAACTACTGTGGAACTAATAGCCAGAATACATTCATTAAGCTTACTAGTCGTAGCATTTCATTCTTAAAAAAAAAAATTACTGCCGAAAAAAACGTGAAACTACTTTTCAGTAACATGTCACTAATGAAAGCAACATATTTTTTTTTTAAATTACTCATGACTCTGCTGTAACAACGAATGCCAATTGTTGTAGGATAAATTTCAATTTAATTAAAAATTCCGCTAATGACAACAAATCTTCTAGGGTTTGCAGCCGGAATTTATTATAAAGCGACAAGCTTTCGGCTACTAGCTCAGTAGCCATCTTCAGGTCGATTATGTATCGGCGATCTTGCCTTGATGGATACCAGGCGTTCAAGGCAAGATCGCCGATACATAATCGACCTGAAGATGGCTACTGAGCTAGTAGCCGAAAGCTTGACGCTTTATAATAAAATCCGGCTGCAAACCCTAGAAGATTTGTTGTCATTTATTCGCCGGGAAAGCCTGCATTCGCATATAATTCCGCTAATGTTTCTGCTGGACCAAAGTTTATACATTACAGTTTATTGGGTTTTTACGTATTTCATTGAGCACTTTCGTTAATCGCCTTTGTTCGTGTTCACTGAACGTTAGTTATCAGATTATTTTAAGCGGACATCAGACTGCAGATATGTTACCTAAACGAATATTCAGCCAATTAATTACTTCGGAGTTGCTTAATTATTTAATAAGCCGGAATCTGTAGTAAGTTCTCTGGCCGCTACCGACACGATCACCAAAGATTACATTATGAATGTTTGGCCAGCCTCAATCTACAGCAGCATGATGATTCCGAAGCAATTTTTGCTGCGATGCATGATCTCACTCCCTTGAAACTAAACAGAAATTCTTCAATTTTTGAGATTGAACCTTTAGGGTCAAATATAAATCAAGTTTGTATTCCAGACAGTTCGAGTCTCGATACAATAGCGCGGTAGTCTCTGTCCGCGTTTAATACGTCTATTAATACTTTAATTTCTTCAAGATCAAGAGATTTTATTCAAGTTTTGCACAGTGAACTCTTAGCGTTGTATTATAATACAATAGGGGGCTGCTCGTTGGTGAGCAGCAGAAGGCGTGAGTTGCCAAAAACGGGAGGGTGGAATTATTATTATAATCCTGAAAATGAAAAACATATAAATATGCTAATTTATAATGATGCTATAAGGGGATCAAATAGGTTACTAACTAGAACCATGAATTTCAGACACAAAATAAAACCTCATTTATTGAGTCTTATGGCCTTACAACGTAGTAATTAACGTTACGTTAAACACAATTAGATCAGCAAACAAGCAATACCCGACGTTTACAATTCGCCGGAGTAAGCAAACAAAACTGAATGAAATATCTCAAACAAATAATAAAAACAGCAAAGTTAACATTGAAATAACGTGGCAACACAGGCCATCAAATGGAGGCTAACATTTTACTGTACAAAGGAAAATCCCAGGGGGCGCCGTATAAAGTGAATGAAAAGCATCAAAAATTGAATTAACAAACAGCAAGATGCTTAAGAAAAAATTGAATCGAAATATAAAATCAGCTAGCTCAGAATTTAAGTGACGGGAGCAGAGTCTTAACCCAGGCGTCGCTTAAGGGCTCATAAGTCTGTTAAAATCCACTGAATAGTGACCGTCGTTTCTGGTACATTACCATGGAATCATCGCCGTGATGGTGAGCGACAAACACAATGCCACTGCAGCCATGGAAGCTAAATAAGCGGCTACGACCGCGTTATTAGCATAACTTCCAAATAATGGCAAGCATGCCACTCAACATCTCGCTTTCCCAAAGCAAGAAATGATCAACCACAATGATCATCAGAGAGCGTGCCGGCTGACACGTCTGTTCACCAGCTCGTCTTGGACCCAAGTGAAGTCTAACAAAAAATGGCTCCTTCTTCTTCCTCCGCTAGTTGCACTCCACATGTAAAAGAACTCCATGGAATTAGTATTGTAGCCCCCAACAAATGTTCAGGATTGGCTATCTACACATTTCCGTTGTCACGTGTTTAATATCACGCATCGCGTTCGCCGACTCCTTCGCGCGTTTCCTACGTGGCCTTCGGGGTAGCGGCAAGGTGGGGTAGGTCGTTGTCCGAATTCGAACGGGACTCAAGCCGGGCTGGCCCGGCGCCACCAAGTCGCCTCGCCTGCTCCATTGTTCCTCCCTCAACCGCCGAAATGGCAGTTCCTAGCCTTCGAGATTCAACCGTTCTGAGCCATGCGTTTACAGAAAAATTGATTTACAATAAACTATACCTTTGGCCGCCCTGGTTTAAACATACATTCAACCTATTCAGACAACCCTCATTATTTACAATTTATTTACACGTTGCAAGATTAAACAATTAATAAACTTGAATATAATAAAAGAGAAAAAAGAGAAATTATGAATATAATTAATAATAATTTAATTATATTCATTGTGGGTGACGCTGTCACACCACAATATACCTGCTACCCAATCAAAATAAAATTATGCCAATAATTTTATTTGAACTATTGTAACTCTACAGTTGCATCAAAATCATTGCCTACACTATAGTTTCACGGTTCCAGTTCACTCAAACTATCGCATACATGTGACCCTTTTAAATATGTAAGTACGACACGTGACTCTGGTTGACATAAATATAATGAAATGTCTTATTCTAATATGCAAAGAAAACATCATAAAACATTGACAGGTACATAGATGTAAATGAACAACATAATAGATCTGTTCAATCAATAAACAACAAAAAAAAAATGATGTAAGCACAACATATTAACATTAAAGCTAGACAACTCAATTAATTATTTACAACGAACTATGCAAATTCAGCACATGTGTTGAAGTTAGATTTAGCAACAATAAAATAAAGAATGCACCGAATGTCCATTATCAAAGTCGACACAAGTATGTCGAAACCACATAACATGAAAAACAAATGGAAAAGAAAAAATCTTCCGCGAATTTACATAACTATCCATACAATACAAAAAAAAAAAGACAGTTCTCGCAAAATGAACGACATTACACTTTCCAAATTTCTACACTCGTAGCAAAGACATCATAGCGGTGAAACTAAGCGATCAGCTGTTTCCACTTTGTCCGCTCTGTTGTTGTCAGCAGGGGCAGTACCGTTAAGCTTGCGGCTCAGGCTACCTGCTTCTCGTTTAACCCTGATTGCAATCTTTCCAGGAAAACACTGCCACCGGCACATCTGTTATTCCAATACAGCTGAGTGTCCCTACCTGTTCTCGCTGTGTTAGCGCTAAGCTTGTTATGCAATTACGTGTTTCAGGACTGACACTCTTACTTCCTAAACACATGCGTCTCATTACAAATTCATGCATATGCTCTTAAATCATTTATTTTACATTTTTATATATTCATTTACAGACGACGTCAGTCGCTGCCGTAAATTGTTCGTTATTCAGCGTGTGTCCGTTGATAAATTTTCTACACCCCGTTGCTTCATGTTGCGCGTCTTGTTAGATTGTCAGGACCGCTAATTGTTGTGCAAGTCATTATAGTATCATTATCACAGGTATACCATTTGGTATCTCGCGTGGCATCACGGAATTTACGGCTCTACTTAGTGCTTAAGAATTCCTCTATTCATTTGATCAGTAAATTTTTCTTCACGTTTCAACGAAGAACTGGTACTTAACAAGAAACTGCCGAACGATGTGGACCAATCCCACAGTCGAACATATTTGCCTCGGAAAACATATGCATAAAACCCTTGGACTCATTCATTAACACAGCCGAAGGAAGCATCGCAACCTATTCTATGGAACACGACCTTTATAAAACCTTGGACTTACGCATCAAGATGACCAAATGGGTAAGAATCGCAACTTATTTAGTTCAACGCATTCTTAATACATTGATAGAGCAGTCAGCTCATTGTTTGGACCAAAGTATTCTCCTTGATTAGGATGAGTTTTTATGCACAAACCAAACTCTGAAGGTTCCTTCGTACTTAATAACCGTATGCCGTATTGATTCGCTTGACGATTGCGCGACACGCATACCATATCTTTTATCATCTTGATAATGACTGAAAGAAAACGGTCATCTTCTACGTTCATTAGACGCCTATGTTGACAAACTTCTCAACATTTTGCGGTGACCATCAAATCCTTTTCGTTCGCTCATGAAGGCGGTAAAATTCTTCTACACGGCTGTAAGGGACTGTGCACAAACTACGTGGCTCGGGCCAGGGGGGGGGAGGGGTTAGCTGGAAGGCTACGTGGGGGGAGGGGGGGTTCCGAGCCAGGCCACGTAGCTTTCCTTTCATAACATTTTTCACAGTTAAAATGAGGAACAGAACTCACAACAGCATGTGTACATTTATTTCCCTCAGTTAATTATCTCCGCATGTAATTTACAATAGTCTGACAATAGAAAACAGTACAAAATGTCTTCTGGAATCAAAAAGAAAAAAAGCTACGTGCTACATGGGGGGGGGGGGGGTAGATGCAAAAGCCCCACGTAGGGCTACGTGGGGGGGAGGGGGGGTTCACAGGAGGCCAAAATGGAGCTACGTGGTTTATGCACGCTCCCTAAGGGTGAATCTGCGGAATCAGCGATTCAACGCTGAATGAACGTTTCCTTCTTTACGACTCCATAATTCGATATGTCCAAGACCTCGCCCGTTTGTCATCCTTTTTTCGGCATGCTTAATAACTCGATAACAACATCTAAAAGGTGAACTTGAGTCGTCCATGGACCTTCTTGTGGCAAATGAGCCTGTTTGCGGAATATGCGTCTTTGCCGCATTCGACAGAATCTCGGGTGGCTCGAAACTTTTGACTTACAAGGTCCCAAGCTTCTCTTTGCATCGACCTGCCAGCCAACGGAATTTCTCGAAACACCGTTTTGTAAAGCTGCAGGTGTTTGGTAGCGGATTCGGCAGATGGTTTGGTGTTTCCGGCACATGTACAGTTACTCAGGTCACCGACACAGCTGACCACGAGGTTTCGCGTACTCGGTGCCACGTCACAAACCATCTCACTCCGATCAATTTCAATAAACCACTCAGAAAAACATTTCAAACCCCGCATTTGTAAGCGTGAATTCCCTGAGGGCAAGGAGTGAACAAATCGATCCCTTTTGCACTCAAAATTGCGGACGGAAAATTTCCACCCGACGTTCAGAGATCGCGAACTCGGCGGATCGTTTCGCTTTTCTCCAAGCAATGAAACTTTTATGGACACTTCTCTGGCTTGAAGGAAGCACGTGTACTGCAAATCTTTCGCCTCGTGCCCTAGGAATGTCTTGTATTTTCTTGACTGACGTTCCTTTTCTTTCGGCCAATGACCACGCAAACAATCGAAATTCCTGAGCTCAGAAATTTTTGCCTTTAAGCAGCAAATTTCCTTTATGAGACGCTGAGTGTTGAGTTCATCAAACGTCTCATTCGCAATCTGCAATTCTTCCTCAGATTGATCGTAATGAACATGCTCTAATTCTACATCGGCTTGCTCGTGATTTTCAAGGTCAACGGCGGCAGAATGACTTATTTCCGTCACCTTTGATTCCAAATGCGCCAGCTTTGAGTTCGTGTTCTGAACGAGTGTTTGCTGCGACGCTTGCAAATCCTGCTGCGCCGTTTGTACTTGTTCAACCGAACTTGCAACCTCCGACACCTTTGCATTTACAGCCTGCAAGCTTCTTTCAGTATTGCCCTTAATCTCGTGGACGAATTCCGAGATCTGACCGAGACTCTGGTGGCTTTCTTGCCGCACGTGCTCGACAGATTTTTCGGTTGCGTCCAAACGCTTCGAGATTTCCGCGCTTGATTCCTGCAATGCAGTGCATGTTGCCTGAATCGTATCTGTGCGTCTCTCCAACACTGAAACATTCGCTCGCATCTCCAATTTGAATGCATTCATTTCACGGGTCATTTCCTCGCGAAAAACGGACAATTTCCCGTCCATGCCCTTCAATAAAGCACTTTGTGATTCAAATTTTTGACTTAACTCCTCCCTTAATGAATCAGAATTTTGACTTTGTGCATCTAAACGCTTATTTATGTCCTCCCTCAATGAATCAGAATTTTGACTTTGTGCATCTAAACGCTTATTTATGTCCTCCCTCAATGAATCAGAATTTTGACTTTGCGCATCTAAACGCTTGTTAAATTCTCCAGTTTGCGAAGCTATTTGTTTACTTAACTCCGCCAGCATGTTAAATAGCAGGTTTTGGTCTTGGGGTTGTGCGGTCGCAGGTGGCAATTCTGCCGTGCTTTGCGACGCACGTGTTTCAACTTCTGCCCGCATGGGTGGATTTTGAACGGTTTCATTGTCTGGGGTTGGAAAAATTCCTAACTGTTCCCCATCTAATGATGCATTTGAGTGAATGCTGCGTGTACTAGGAGTATCATTGCACTCTTCGTTCGCCAACGGCATTTCGTGTACTTCCGGTGCTTGATCCATCGCGTCAGTTTGCTCGGAAATTTTATGAACAATAGATTGATCTGCCCTATTAATGGTACGCGATCTCAACTTCATAGATTTGAACGTAAGATACAAACTCTCAACTCCGAACAATTACAACGATCGACAACAAACAAAATACAACCGGCACGAGTTTACTCAAAATAAAA
This sequence comes from Vandiemenella viatica, assembly GCA_031002005.1. NCBI lineage: Eukaryota > Metazoa > Arthropoda > Insecta > Orthoptera > Morabidae > Vandiemenella > Vandiemenella viatica. Next base: position 280,945,974 of record JARYHS010011408.1, read on the forward strand.
ATACAGCATTAAACAAACCCCGCGCATAAATCCCTTCAACATGAAATAAACCCATCCAAAAGAAACAACAAGGAAAAACAACGATGTTTCATGCGACACAAATACCTCTACACATGAGCAAAATCAGCATAAAGAAAAATCTTAATTCTTACCAGGCATGAAATTTCAAAAGCACTGACTCTATCTTTAATTTTAAACTAACCATGCTTGATGCAAGTGAACGAAAATATACTTGAACAACTGATTGAAATAAATCACACATTTAAATTTAAATCAAGCATGGCAAACAAAATTCAACACAAAACTTATCCTAAAATAATAAAATGAATCAACACAGGTCACATCCATGGATTTTTTTTTTTTTTTTTTAAGACTTGTAAAATTCTCAAAATAATTTCGACTTGGGAAATTAATTTGTTGGAGCCCCAGGTTGGCAGCGCCAATTGTATTAAGTATACAATTAGGGGCTGGCTAAATGGCCTAAAAGGGGATCCACAAAAGCCCGAAACGTTGGGTGCCAACTGTATTATAATACAATAGGGGGCTGCTCGTTGGTGAGCAGCAGAAGGCGTGAGTTGCCAAAAACGGGAGGGGGGGAATTATTATTATAATCCTGAAAATTGAAAAACATATAAATATATGATGCTATAAGGGGATCAAATAGGTTACTAACTAGAACCATGAATTTCAGACACAAAATAAAACCTCATTTATTGAGTCTTATGGCCTTACAAGGTCGGGTAGTAATTAACGTTACGTTAAACACAATTAGATCAGCAAAAACAAGCAATACCCGACGTTTACAATTCGCCGGAGTAAGCAAACAAAACTGAATGAAATATCTCAAACAAATAATAAAAACAGCAAAGTTAACATTGAAATAACGTGGCAACACAGGCCATCAAATGGAGGCTAACATTTTACTGTACAAAGGAAAATCCCAGGGGGCGCCGTATAAAGTGAATGAAAAGCATCAAAATTGAATTAACAAACAGCAAGATGCTTAAGAAAAATTGAATCGAAATATAAAATCAGCTAGCTCAGAATTTAAGTGACGGGAGCAGAGTCTTAACCCAGGCGTCGCTTAAGGGCTCATAAGTCTGTTAAAATCCACTGAATAGTGACCGTCGTTTCTGGTACATTACCATGGAATCATCGCCGTGATGGTGAGCGACAAACACAATGCCACTGCAGCCATGGAAGCTAAATAAGCGGCTACGACCGCGTTATTAGCATAACTTCCAAATAATGGCAAGCATGCCACTCAACATCTCGCTTTCCCAAAGCAAGAAATGATCAACCACAATGATCATCAGAGAGCGTGCCGGCTGACACGTCTGTTCACCAGCTCGTCTTGGACCCAAGTGAAGTCTAAAAATGGCTCCTTCTTCTTCCTCCGCTAGTTGCACTCCACATGTAAAAGAACTCCATGGAATTAGTATTGTAGCCCCCAACAAATGTTCAGGATTGGCTATCTACACATTTCCGTTGTCACGTGTTTAATATCACGCATCGCGTTCGCCGACTCCTTCGCGCGTTTCCTACGTGGCCTTCGGGGTAGCGGCAAGGTGGGGTAGGTCGTTGTCCGAATTCGAACGGGACTCAAGCCGGGCTGGCCCGGCGCCACCAAGTCGCCTCGCCTGCTCCATTGTTCCTCCCTCAACCGCCGAAATGGCAGTTCCAGCCTTCGAGATTCAACCGTTCTGAGCCATGTGTTTACAGAAAAATTGATTTACAATAAACTATACCTTTGGCCGCCCTGGTTTTTAAACATACATTCAACCTATTCAGACAACCCTCATTATTTACAATTTATTACACGTTGCAAGATTAAACAATTAATAAACTTGAATATAATAAAAGAGAAAAAAGAGAAATTATGAATATAATTAATAATAATTTAATTATATTCATTGTGGGTGACGCTGTCACACCACAGCGTAAAACAAAAGTTCCAAGTATGTATTTGGCGAACTAGGTCAATCTGCCATTACGCTTTGACCCGAAAAACAGGAACTGTTATAGACCAGTTAGTGACCATGTGCGAAAAACGACACGACTTAAACTAATTCATAAATAAACTAACAACGAATAAAAAAAAATATGTTAATTTAAAAACAATACATTATTTTCTTTCAGTGTTTCCGTATTTTATTTCTTCGGAATTGCTTAGCTAAATAGAATTATTATTAAATAACATCTTTGACCTCAATTAGTACGGTAACAAAAGCCGAAGTGACCTGTACTATCGGTGTGGTCTCGCATTAGGGAGAATACGGTTTCGAATTCCCGTCTGGTCATCCTGATTTGAGTTTCTATGGTTTCTCCAAATCACTCAAGGTTAATTCCGAGATTGTTCCTTAAAAGAAAAAGGCCATGGCCGAAATCCTTCCCGTTCCTTGCCACTAGTACTTTCCGGCCTCTAATGACCTCGACGTTGCGAACCTCGTGTGTCACGAAAGCGTTACGGACACAATGGCACAGTGACGAAACGCCCAAATAAGACTTTTATATAGATAGATTTCGACGGAGGATATCCCCTCAGTTTTGCTTGTGATCTGTTCTCATTCGTTACAAAACTCGACTCTCCAGTTCAAATGAAATGTACCGTGTTAAGAACACTTTATAAATATTTTCAGCTAGTCTTTTAGTATCTTGCTTTCAGTGTCAAAATTAGTAGTTTTTTCTTCTTTTACGAATCTCTCTTCAGTAACTGATACCAAAGAAGCTAAGAATTCAAATTCACTGCTTGCCGTTACTATTCTTGATTTAATGACTATTTTTGAAGCTCACTGGTTCAGAACTGAAATTATAGAGTTTGTAAAACGGTTTCACTAGTAAATTAAGTTCTGCCACGGTCAGAAGCCATATAAAACTACTGTTAATTATAGTTTTATTAAATCAGTCGCTAATATGTTTGACCCACCTAATGGATGGTACCGAGACTTCGTTTTTTTCCCCTTTCTTAATGCGGTCGCCATGGCTGGCTGGTAAGCGTGTTTACGTGCAATTCCAACTCTTTAAATAGTTTAACACACACACACACACACACACACACACACACACACACACACATACACACACAAGTGGTCAACTGATGTGGATACTCAAGCTTTAATTTTAACAGTATAACTGATACAAACAAGCCGACCACCAACCGACAAATAATTATATTAATCCGAAATTTGCAAGTCCTTCCAAGTGAAAAGTCAAAGTTCGAGAAAGTCTGTACAGTAATTAGTATGGTCAACCTCCAAACAACAATCACACGGCTACTAAACACATGTTAATTGCACTCCAAGAACGTTTTTAAACAGGTTCATGTCATCTGGCTTATATGACGGTGCGAATGCGAAAGCCACCACGGTTAACGTTCTGGTCTCGCATTCGGGAGGATGCGGGTTCCAATCCCCATCCGGGCATCCAGATTTGGATTTTCCATGGTTTCCCCAAATCACACCAGGCAAATTCCGGGATGCTTCCTTTAAAAAAAAAAAAAAAAAAAAAAAAAAAAAAAAAAAAAAAAAAAAAAAAAAAAAAAGACCATGACCGAATTCCTTCCCGTTCCTTGTCCCCAGTCCGATCCCGCCTCTAATGACCTTAGCCGTCGACGAGGCGTAAAAAAAAAAGCCAGCATTCATTTTCCGACGCGGCAGCACGAAGTGTACCTGGCAAATCTCTATAACACACTTGCACACTGATTCACTGTATCACTGTTACTCCGTGACTGCAACTGTTGTACTGCGAGACTAGCACAACTATGTACCTATTGACTAATCGATCCTCTCTTTCTAATACCATCGATACGTATATCTTAATAAAAGGTCACTAGCCAACTGTATTGAGAAAAGTTCCGGTATTTTACACAATCAAATATCTATTTAAATTTTTCTGATCGAAGACTGGCAAAGTAACTATAAATGATATTCTCATAATATTTTTGCCAGCCGTTCCAGTTGCTGCAAGACGGGATTTGGTCTTGCGTGGGCCATGAGTCATATCTCCAGCATTTCGACATCGGAGGAACAAAAGAGAAGGACGTCTAGCAGTGATTACGGCGCAGTCCATTAGGCGGGAACGCACAAAGCGCTGTTCTAATGGCTGCCTACTTGAGACACGTTCTTGACCAAGCCTGGGGAACTATGCTCAAGGCCATATTCACGCTACGCTGCTGGTGTGAAAATAAAAAATATATTAGTAGTATTATTTTATTTGTCCTCTGAATCATATACATGTATATTATATATAATGATTTCAGACACGTCAATTATAAATTAAGATATTTACATTAAATTTTTTCAGTTAGTACATTTCAAATATTCTTCTGCAGAGTAAAAGGAGTGGTACTGAAGATATGACATCAACAATTTCTCAAAATGTCACCAATCTCATGTTGCTTTTATATTATGGGGTAATTTATTGAAAATCTTAATCCCTATGTGAAATGTTCCATTTTGATACATTTTTGTTTTTGTATGCCATGTGGCATAAGTTTTCAGCGAGAAAAAATCAGTATGCTACGATTTGCTGATGACATTGTCTTGTTAGCAGAGAGGGCTGAGGATATTGAGAAGTTACTTAATGGCATGAACAAAATACTGAAGGAAGATTTTGGACTGAATATAAATCAAAGCAAGACAAAAGTGATGAAATGTAGCAGAAATGATACCAATACTAGTAGATTAAATATAAAAATAGGATCGGATGCAATAGGAGAAGTAAGTGAATTCTGTTACTTGGGAAGTAAACTTACAACCGATGGCGGAAGCAGGAATGATGTTAAAAGCAGAATAGCACTAGCAAAAAGAGCTTTCATGAAAAAGAGAAACCTTTTAGTTTCAAATATTGATCTAGGAATTAGAAAGAACTTTACGGCAGCGAAACATGGACTTTAGGAAACAAAGAAACTTGAAGCATTTGAAATGTGGTGCTACAGAAGAATGCTGAAAATTAAATGGACAGACAAAGTAAGAAATGAACGAGTTTTGGAAATGATGGGTGAGAAAAGAAGTTTGTGGAAGAAGCTTACAGAAAGAAGAGACAGGCTGGTAGGTCATATTTTGAGACATGCTGGATTGGTTAATTTGTTAGTGGACGGAACAGTCGAAGGTAAGAACTGTAGAGGAAGACAGAGATTAGAATATATGAAGCAGATACTTGAGGACGTGGGCTGTAAGGGGTACGTAGGAATGAAGAGGTTAGCACAGGATAGGTAAGGATGGAGGATTGCATCAAACCAGTCGAATGACTGACAACAGCAGAAAAAAAAATGCATAATATGCAGATCTAATTGTTTCCTTGTGAAATGTTCATGTACTCATTATTTTTTTTTTCAGAGCTGCATCTTTACCTATGAAATTATTTCTAAAAAACAATGGTTTCAAAGGTGTAGATGCTTGGTAGCGGGTATGGATAGTGATAATTCTCTCCCTACGCATAGAGTGTATCTTCAGAGTGAGCGTGGTAGACGAGCGGCAACGCTCTGGCCTCGCATTCGGGAGGACGCGGGTTCCAATACCCGTCCAGCCAAGCAGATTTAGATTTCCCATGGTTTCCCGAATTCACTCCAGGCGAATGCCGGGTTGGTTCCTTCAAAAGGTCATGCCCCCAATCCTTACCACCTCTAATTTCGACGAGGCCTGTAACCATAAACAAACAAATATGTAGCCTATCTTTCGACAAGATGCCATGTTCCTGGGAAATTTGGTTTCTGTATATTGTATAGAAAGAGACTCGTTGTGTAAAAGCGACACCCAAGTTTCCAACACGAAATTAAATTAGCGTCTATAACTACCAAATATACTACTTTATTATTATGGTTTTACGCCTCGTCGACGTCGTGGTCATTAGAGGCGGGAAAGGATGGTGGCTAGGAACGTGAAGGAATTCGGCCATGGCCTTTTGTAGGAAGCATCCCGGCATTCGCCGGGAGTAATTTGGGGAAACAATGGAAAACCCAAATCTGGACAGGTATTCGAACCCAGGTCCTTCCGAATTCGAGGCCGTAGCGTTAACCAATCACCCACCACGCTTGGTATATATACTACGTTGATTTCACGTGGGCTTATACTGTAATTTTTCTTTTTGCCTGCAAGTACAGGGTGACAATTATTGATCTATATGAAATGAAACCATCATAATTTCTGAACGGTTTGCGTGCTGAAGTTTAAACTTCATGGTTGACTGCAGGGAATGATGGGAATTTGATGCGAATATGATTTGGTTTAGCAACGAAGCCAAGTTTCATTTGGATGGGTTCATCAACAACAAAATTGGCTCATTTGGGGGAGTGGGAATCCGCATTTCGCGATTAAGAAGTCTCTCCACCCTCAACGGGTGACTGTGTGGTGTGCAGTGTCCAGTCACGGAATAATCGGTCCGATATTCACGGTGACTACTGAACGATACGTTAATGTTTTGGAAAATGGTTTCATCCCCATTATCCAAAGTGACCCTGATTTCGACAAGATGTGGTTCATGCAAGGTGGAGCTCACCCCATCGGACCAAGGAAGTGTTTGCTGTCCTAGAGGAGCATTCTGGCTCTGGGTTATCCAGAGGCCACTGGAATGGGACTCGCGTGGACGCCATATTCTCCTGATCTGAACACACGTGACTCATTTTTGTAGAGCTACATTAAAGACAATGTATACAAAAATAACCCAGAAACCATTGCTGAGCTGAAACCTGCCATTCTGGAGGTCATCGACAGCATCGATGTTGCGTCACTTCCAGCGGATCATGCAGGATGATGCTATTCGTCTGCGCCACATCATAGCCAATGGTGGCAGCCACATCGAACATGTCATAACCTAAATCAGAATCTCTGTAGTGACATTTACATCTGGAATAAAGTTTTTGCACTTAGTTGTTTTTAAATAATTTACATTTTATTTCATATAGTTCAATAATTGTCACCATGTAAATGATGTAGCAACAAGCTCTTTTGCAAGCGTATCGCTGTACTAAAATATGAGCTTCCTATTATTGACCTCGATGTGCGTACCCGAAATGTGAGGGATGGAGACGGATGTCCGGAATGTGTCATTGGTTCGAAGAGAGAGGAAGAGAAAAAATAGATAGCGGGCGGTGTTATCTTTGAAACATGGATAACCGGCGATAAAGGGGAAAAAGTGAAAGAGTGATAGTAGGAATGAAGTGTTTAAATTAGTTCTTTGCTCGCGTGTGGAACGAACAAGTAGCCGTTTCTGAACATACCAAGATCGCTTCCATCAAAACTTCTCGAAATTATTGCTTTTATTTGAACTGGACCAAGTTTTTGTGAAGATTGTTTAAGGCCATTCATGTAGGTGCTGGTCTACCATTACAAGAATCTGGGTGAATGGGATATGAAGTTAATGATATAGAATACTTATTGGGATTCAGGTATGCCTTGATAAAATTTCTTTTGTAGAGAAATACGATGTTTTTCTTAATCTCTTTTTTGGCTTCATTTACCTTTCCAACTATTACACAGAAATAAGTGGCCAAATTATTAGACTAAAAGTGCAATATGCTACTGATTTACAGGAAGGATTAAACACACTATCGAGTATCGTTACAATATTTTTATGCTCTCGCCATGTTAACATAGGAGCTTGCAGTATTCCCTCGCCTATAAGAGTTGTCGGTTCGAGTACGGCATAGAGCATGGATGGTTTTAACAGTAGGTGATTTATTTCTCTATTGTTGCTCGTACAGAAAATAATAAACCGACGGTTTATACTGAAACCAACAGAAACACAGACGGTTATATGGCTGACATAGTCATACATTTTTTGGAACCTAATCTATTTTGACACTCATTTTAAAAACGCTTTATAATACTAACATGATTATTAAAATTTTCTGTTGGACTGTGATTTCTGGTTCTATACTCCATTTATTTAGTTACAGTGTTTCTGAAGTTCCCTTCTTAATGTTTTGGAAAAACATTACCCTTACACTTAGTTGGACAGTAGATCTTTCACAATAGTCAGTACTTTAATATAACTGCAGTTACTTTCCCCACCCATCGACAATACTGTCCATGAATTTTATAAGTTATGAAGTGATTCGCATAACCATTTGGTAAGCAAATATAGCTTAAATACTTCTGGCCTCACATTCGGGAGGACGCGGGTTCGAATCCCCGTCCGGGCATCCAGATTTGGGTTTTCCATGGTTTCCCCAAATCACTCCAGGCGAATGCCGGGACGCTTCCTTCAAAAAGGCCACAGCCGAATTCCTTCCCGTTCCTTGTCCCTAGTCCCTTCCCGCCTCTAATGACCTTAGCCGTCGACGAGGCGTAAAGCAATAAGTAAAAAAAAAAAATGCTTAAATACCGATTGAATTTTATTCTTGACGTATTTCCAGTGCCGGATAGAATATGTTGCAATAGATGAATAGGACAAAATTGAATAAAAATAAATGCACAGAAATAGTCTAGTTATTGGATACACAGATACAAAAAGTAAAGGTTTTCTACAATTAAGAAAAAAAAAGTAATACGGGGCTAACTGATTGGATATTTAATCTATTATTTAAGCGGGTTCTCACGGCAAAATTAAGAGCTTATTGGATCTCAAGAGCCATTTTTACATTATTATCCATCAAAGTCACAAAATCCCAACAATATTCCAAACCAAACTAATTATTTGGTATTGAAATAAACTATAGGAAAAACTTATGAAATACTTCAGAGCCAGATTAGATGTAAATAAATAACAGTGTAATAGAAACTGTTATACTTTTGTTGTAAATTTTCTACTGCAAAAACTACAGCTTTTAAGAAATACAGCAACTATCATTAAAAAATGTTTTAAAGCAACTAGGATTACTAAGCTTACGGGAATACGTCGTTCTTCGTTATAATTTCTTGTTACACCATGAAAGACTTTTAGAACACATAACATTAATATGTGGTAATACGGCTCATGTATGGTAGCTGAATTTGTAGGGTTTGTGGAAGTTTCTACAAAATTATAATAATTTTCCAATACCTTTTAAATGAGATAAAAAAAAAGTTTAGGGGATTTGGGATATGAAATAAGAGTAATGATATATTATTATGAAGGGGAACTCTACGAAAGAATACCTCAGTCCTGATTCGACTCCACTATCCCAGAAAGGTTTTATTACTGCTCGGGAAATATCAGAAATTTAGTGAAGAAAAGAGTATGAATCCGGGGTCATTAAATTATCGTAATTATATTCCTGATGGTTAATCTCGATACCCTTTTTATGTTGACGACAGAAATCATTGTAAGTTATGGTGGGGAAAAAAAAAGGATTAGAATTATTCGTATGGAAATGATTACGCTTAAACAAAAAGTTGCAACAAATATTGCATTCGGTCTCTTGAGTTTATCCTTCAACAATGTTTGTGCTGGATAAAAAGTATCAGAGAAGAAATAACGTTGAATAGCGCTAAAATGTAACACGCCGTTGTTAAGATTTGTACGTTTGTTTTCCTCATCTCTCCACCGTATGGACACCGAGACAGCTGAGATGAAAAACAGCCGGGATGACTTACGACGGAGCCTGCGATATGGAACTGCCTCTGGTTTCCCTGTGGGACGGAGGGCATCAGCCTGCCGTCTCCTGGGAGACCAGGCGGGGTCGCTGCGAAAGGTCACCAACACGAGTGCGTCACACCGCAAATTTCCGCTGTGTAATTCCATAGGACGGGGTCCACCAGAGAACAAACTGTGTCACTTCCGCTGTATGCTTCGCTATGTTACTGGCGAAATAGCAGCGTAGGCACATGCAAAAAAACAAGCGTCAAGTTTCTGCCTGGGTATCCATATAGTCAAGATCGTGCCTAGTACACGGAATAACAGTCACTAAAGAGCATGCAAGTTATAATTTATCTATTTATGGGACTTAACGCCCTGCCGACAATCTAACCTGAGTGAGTGTCGTTTTGTGTGACTCGTTTTAAACTTCGTGGAATTGTTCACTGTAGTTCCGCTGTTTGTCCGCCCATACAGGCCTCTAGTTCCTAAACGGAGTATATTTCAGACTTCAAATCTGAACATGTTATGAATTTTGCTGTCCCAGATCAAAATATCTTACTTAAAATTATTGAAAATTATATTCTGAGGTGTTCCGAAGAAGTAAATTGAAAACTTGTCTTATCCTAGTGTGTTGGCTATAGTTTTCTTTAGAGCTTATAAAGTACTAATTTTTTTTTCAATTTTGTTTTCAGTACGTTATAAAGACATAAACTGCGGTCAAAGCTGTCAATCTAAGCCCCTTTTTGTCTAGCTCTATCTCAAAAACAATCAACCCCCCAAAAAAAATCCCAATATCGACCATATATAGACTTAAACGGTAAATATTAAAAATACTCACACTTAATAGATTTTATCTTGCGGTTATTCTGGCATACTGTATATTAATACTATTTTACTGAAAGCGCTCTTCATTAAATTATATTGTGACGGGACGTCATTTAGTATAATATTTTGGTATCGAAATCATGTAAGTTTTCGTAAGTTTCTGCAGCCAGCACGTCCTGTTGTTCGACTTTCTCCCGATCGACAGTTCAGGTTGCAAGCTACACGTGCAGTGCTGAGCATGCAAGCCAATACTTTTCCGGCAAGCTAGAATACATTTTTCAGTCTCACTTCTTGACTGACGAGCTACAAGTTACCAACCTTACCACTCTCTGTTGGTTGTGAACTGTTGGGCTAAGTTTCATTCCTAGGATCAGGATCACGGTTTACGGGATACCTCCCTATCTTGTACAACATCGACTGTAGATGATTTACGGTTCAGTGCAGATTTCCAGAAACATTGTTTCATTTCAAGTAAGTCATAACCGTCCGCTCCCTCTCCTAGTTTCAAGTTACCCTCGATGCTCATGTTTATTTACTAGCACAAGAGAAGAAGAGGATAGGTTCAAGAGAGAAGATTCTAAGAGCAGAAGATACATGAAAAAATTCGGCATAAGTCATAGGGCATCGTAGGGTAACCCCTTAGAACCCAAGTGTCAGTCATCCTGGCATACCCAATCAATAGTTTAACACGATCCTACAGTTAGGGTCGGCAACAATATTTCCTAACGGATGTACGTAGTAAAATTTGATTGCATCTAAGCGGTCGCTGTAAATGGTTTCTTGGTTCGCCAGTTGGAGCAGCATCGATTTTTTGAAACCTGACGTTTCAGCGATCTTGATGTGACCTCCTTCAGAATTACTGCACTAGCGATGAGACCGACAGCATAATTCGTTGCTGGAGAGTCATGGAGTGCGTCAAGTACAAGATAAGGTAATTAGAGAATGAAACCGTAACAGCGGGAGGCTCTACATATACTTCTTGTAGTTTCTGAGGCGAAAAGTGGATTACCGTGATAGAAGTTAGAGCCAACCGAGGTTATTCGTTTGACGGAAAAACAGGCTTGGTTAAATTATCAAGGAGGACCTGAGTTTGCACTATCACCCATCCGATTTAGATTTTATATCATTTCCCAGAATCACTGCAGGATAGTGCCGGAAGGGTTTCTCGATGAAATCCGTTGCCGATTACGTTATCATTCTTTGTCAACAATATTATCTGGGTACTAACGACCCAGCTATCACGTCGCTGTAAAACTATAATAAAAGATATAGTCACTGAACATACAAGCGTTGGTTGAAACACTTCCGCTTCGACCAGTGTCGAATATCGAAATATGTATATGTAGACGTGGGTGTTCCTATATTTCCCCCTCAGCCACCAATACCTAGCGCAGACCAGAGGTGTTTGTGTGTGATAGTAGCATGAAGGTTCCCAACGTGCACAAAGTTGGCCGAATGCCGATAGCTGTGGGGGTGTAGGAGATATGGTGGTTGAAAGTGGTCGATATAATAGACATGACTGTGTGTCCCTATATTTCACTCCGCAACCAAAACTACCTTGCGCAGACCACTGGTGTTTGTGTGTGGTAGCAGCCTCGATTATCCCAACGTGCACTATGGTGGTGTCATGTCGGTAGATATGAGGGTGTTGAATATATATATGGTGTGTAATGGTAAGTTTTCCCGGCGGATCTGATGTTTGAAGATCTCTCGGGCGTGCAGCCGGGTCATTTGGTCGTAAATGTACGAATTTTCGATGGCGTACCGTGCCATCATCTTCAGGTAGCGTCCAGTGGTCGGCGTGAGGAACGCAGTCCAGAACGCGACTGCTGGACTGCTCCGCGCGCATCGATATTTATACCCTCCGACCACGCCCTCCCACTCCCGCCGGGTGGCTCCGATGGCGGTGGTGGGGGCGGTGCGTTACAGTGCGTCGAGCAGTTACAGCGGGAGTGGGAGGGCGGGGTCGGAGGGTATAAATATCGATGCGCGCGGAGCAGTCCAGCAGTCGCGTCCTGGACTGCGTTCCTCACGCCGACCACTGGACGCTACCTGAAGATGATGGCACGGTACGCCATCGAAAATTCGTACATTTACGACCAAATGACCCGGCTGCACGCCCGAGAGATCTTCAAATATATATATATTGTGGTTGAAATTGATTGACGGAGGGCATTTTCCTATTTCGACCAAAGGCATGTGTGTCCCTAGATTCAACTTTTCAGCCATAAATTTCCTGCGCAGTTCACTTGTGTTTGTGTGTGGTATTAGCCTCAAGTCTCTCATCGTGCAAAATTGTGGTTGCGTCTGTAGCTATCAATCACCGAGCGTGGCGGTGTAACGGTTAGCGTTCTCACCTCGCATTCGGGAGGACGGCGGTTCGAATCCCCGTCCGGGCATCCAGATTTGGGTTTTCCATGGTTTCCCAAATCAATCCAGGCAAATGCCAGGATGCTTCCTTCAAAAGGCCATGACCGAATTCCTTCCCATTCCTTGCACCCATCCTTTCCAGTCTCTAAAGACCTCGCTGTTGAGAGACGTAAAGCAGTAAAAAAAAAAAAAAAAAAAAAAAAAGCTATCAATCAACATTCTTTACAAACACGAATGAATCCGTGGGCGCCAAGCTACCTCAGCTTGGTTCCAAGCATTATGGTCTTTCTCCTTGATCAAATCAGTCCTCGTGCTATGACTTAACAGGTTTTGGAAATTAGTAGTAACTGCGATTGTCTTCATCTACAACAATAACCTGCAATGTGCAGCGAAATACTTAGCACTGGAACCAACATCGAATCGGCTCTTTTTAGCAAACGAGGAGGAAATATGACATCTTAGGAATATATTGCAAAAGATTTGTCTAGTGTCAATGGGTCCCAGATGCACCAGCGAGACTCAAAATTACACATTTCCGAGATAAGTTTTACGAAAAAGAAACTATTCATAATGTACAAAAGGCCCATTTTAGAAAAACACGAACATCCTCTTGCCCCATAACAGAAAAAGTGGTCATCGAAAGGTATTAGCAATCTGTTCGGCAGTTTGAAGCGTGCAAGATGGAAAAGTTCTATTGCTAAGGTACTACGAGGATGATTACTACCAGAGAATTTAATTTTGTAAGAGGTACCAAGTAAAATGTATAGATGATAATCTACATCTACATATATACTCTGCAATTCACAAAATTGTGGGTGGCAGAGGGTGCTCAGCACCAAAGCTAATCTCTTTGCTGTGCATTCTATTCGTACGAGGGAAAAAAGAATTCATATAAGAATCAGTCCGGCACCTTATTTCTCTAATTTTATCTTTCCTGTCCTTCCGATTCAAATAGGTTGGTGGAAGAAGTATTTCACTACACTCAAAAGTGAAAGTGGGAGTACGCATGTTTACCAATAAGTTTAAACGAAATGTGTGTAATAAATTCCCATACAGGAGTCATAAAGCTATTTTTAAGTTAAATAGTTTTTTTAATCGTCACAGCTGCTCCTACTGCGCAGTTGACAATCCTCACGTGACAGCGGAACACCATGTGCCCTCACTATAAATTACAGTTTGTTGTGGTTTGTCAGCATTTGGTTTACTGGACCTTTCTTTTTCAACGATACTGTGAACGGTGCAACTTACTTTAACTTGCTATAAGAATCCGCCTTGACACGCATCGAAGAGATGTTTATGAATGGTATTTTCAGCAGAATAAAGCACCTCACCATTATTATCGGTACGTGAAGGTCTATGTTGATGGCCACCTGCATAACAGATGGGCGAAACGAAGAGGTAGAACGGAGCACCCACCACTCTCATCGGATTTGATCCAAATGGATTTTTTTGTTTGTGGGGACATGTTAAGCACAATGTTTACAGCCCAAGACCAGCTATAATCTATGAGCTGTGCTCAAATACAATTGAAATGATAAGGAACATTTTGAATTACACTGGTCAGCGTTATCAGCTGTGTGTGGAGGACAATAACAAACAATTCGAAAACTGGATGGTTTCTTCAGTTGATCACGTTATTTTGACTGTTGAAACTTTTCTGTATCATAATAATTCTCAAGTTAGAGTCATTCAAAGAGAGTACGAATTTTATTGGGCAATCTGCATGAGGCGATAAGACTGTGGAAGCAGTTCCATCATTTAAATGGAAGTCTTTTTTTTTTTATCTCTTCTCCCATTTTTTAAAACGGTCATTTGCTTTTGTTATCATTCAGCCAGCTATAATTTTTGATACGCATCTCTGTAATTAGTATATTCTACGGTATGGACGAGATAATGTGCACTTAAACAGGCGCGACTCGAAGTAGTGACCGTTGCAACTGAGGCAAAAACTCCTTCGCTTACGGAGAGCGAAGTAACGGAAGATAATCTTCAGAATGATCATAGCATTTATTCATAACAGGCCGAAGGTCTCTGCGGCCAAAAAAAAAACTGGGATTGCGTATTTGTCTCATAAATAAGCCCCGGATTCTTAGGTTAGAACCTATTTTGTTCCCAACCCAATATTCACGAAATTACAATTTTCTTTTTTGTCTTTTGTAAAAACTAATAATATTTGTTAATTTAATAGGACCTAAAAAAACCAAATTTCTATGATATGACCCAAAAATACCTAGTTCGATTTTCAGAACCGAATAGGACCTAATTGGATGTGGTCATCCAGTCCAACTGTAATTTTGTTACTTAAATTAAACAAATGACAGACCGGATTAGTTCAGTGGTATGAGCCGTGGGCTAGTAATTTGGACTCGGGAGACGCCATGGGTTCGAACCCCACCGTCTGCTGTTCTGAAATTCTATTCTGTGGTTTTCCTATTCACCTCCAGGCAAATGCAGGAGCAGTGCCTTATTGACAGGCTACGACTGCTTCCTTCTCAAAAAATTCCTTTCCTTCTATATCGATACAAGTTAATGTCACATGGGCGATCCGGTCAGTCACCATCCCTAGCTGTATCTATTACTACGTGAATCCTAAGCTCCAAGACGCTGTAAATGTAAGCAGTATAGGAATGATCCCTTGCAGAGTCCCCAGAGTGAAGCCTAATCTTGGATTTGTTTTAAAATTAGAATAACTATTCACGACAATATTAAATGATGAGTTTTAACCTCATTGTTGACGGTAATATTGAGAAAAACTTTATTAATGCTGTGCGACAACTCAGCTTAGTTTTTCCACATTCAAGAGAATTTTAACGGAAGAGAATTTGCCCCTGAAAATATGTCAAAATATTTCATTGTTCAGTGTCATATTAGAAGTTTTAAATGAGTGGTTTACAACTCACAATAAATACGAAATGTTTTGAACATAATAATGGTTTTTGTCGCATGTTGTAATGTGAACGAGCAATTTCACGTTAGAAGATTTTAAGTAGTACTTGACATTGTTGTATTATAAAGTCACAAAGTATATATATTGCGTGTTTTAAATTTTGTTTCCTTAAAAACGTGTAAATTCCTAAATCAGAATTTTAAAGACCTATAAAACCTAAAACGTGACATGAATAAACCTAAATTTAGTTTTTTAGATCCTAAAAATCCGGGGCTTACTCAAACTCTGCACCTGGTAGATGCCGTTGATTCTTCATTATTTTCAGTATGACGGGCTTATAGGGTGAGGAATGAGCATGATCGGTGAGTCGGCGGTTCCCTGCCACCCTCGTGCCGACTCCAAAATGTGGGTCAAGCGCGCTCTATGGCTTCTCAAACGCCGACGGCGTCTTCCCGCGCCGATACGACAAACGACGATATCTTCCTCCCATTCTGTAAAGCGACCAGTTCACCAAACAACGGTGCAGCACACCGATTTTCATTCTACATGGTTTCTGCAAAGAGCTGTATGGGAACCCCGCTGAAACCTTCTGTAGAATACGTGGTTGGTTATCAACTCGTTCTTTCCAACAAATCCTCTGTCAATTCGGTCGTCGACAAGGCGTAGAATCCAAGAAAGTTGCACGTTTAGGTCAAAGGAGGTCCTGAGAATTTTGATCTGTAAAAATTCACCTGTATGGTGGGATGTCACCATAATGATTTTTGCCCGTGAAATTTTATCTTGGAGTTTGATGAAACACTGGGAAATCGTCCATGATCACATCCAATAAAAGGATCGTGATATGAACCAAGAACTACAGAGGCAGTACTTCCGCAATAGTACCCTTACAACCTTGTCTGGTTCGCATCTATAGTTGCCGCTGGACTAGTTACAAACAAAATAACCACTGAAGGAAAGGATAATTACCTAACTTCAAACTAGTAAAATCTTACTCCCAGTTGTTATTACCTCTGACGGTTGACATTTACCTGTCTTTGAGCAATAATTAAAACAATAATTAACATCCGACTAGTTTTCGATATAATTATTCAGCTAAAACCCAGTAAGATGCAGAAATAGTTAAAGTAATTTTCTGCACAATAGTTTCGTTCGGCTCATCTTTCAATTTGTAGAAAAATACCGGCCCAGTGTTGAATGTTTTCGCGGTCTCTATCCCTAACACTTAGAGTCTTGGTATTGCATAATTTACCTACATGGCATATGAAATTATAACGAAAATAAGAGTGTATTTCTAAAGTGTTTTCCCAGCCTCAATGAAAAACAACGTGATTCTTTCGAAGCAAACAGGAATTCTTCAAATTTTTCAGAGTGAACTCTTAGGGGAAACACAGGTCAAGTTCGTATTTGGCCAGATCAGGTCAATCTGTCATAATCTCTGACCCTAACTACTGGAACTATTCTAGAGTCTAGACGTCCCCGTTTGCCGGGGACAGTCCCCGTATTTAGCTCTCTGTCCCCAGACAGATTTCGTCCCCGCAATGTCCCCGGATTTTTACTGTTGTCCTCAGAATTTTTTTAATCAAGCGAGAGATCTTTAAAAGACCTGATTTGCTAATGCATTCGTTTAAAACAAGAGATATGAAGCGCACTTCTATCCTTGTACGTGCCTAGGAATAAAAGAAAATTACAAGGATACTGCGTCTTGGACACAACAGCTTTGGAAAATCATGTCTCCTTGCTGTGTGCAACGAGTCTTGCAACGAGTCTGTCTGTGATCCTCATTTAAAATACAAAATATAAACAATATGTGGCATTAAAGTTAACCCAACCATTAATCATATAAGTTATAGAAGTACAACGAGTAATTAGGACAAATTCCGAAAGCGTCCCCGGATTTTGGTGAAAAAGTTGTGAAGCGTCCCCGGACTTGGAGGAAAAATTCTGGTAACCCTATTCTAGACCCATGGCGATATGCAAAGACAGTCACGGGCTTACACTAGTGTACTGATAATCGAGTTTAACTGTTCAGGTTATCCGTAAGATCGTCCATAGAAATTAAGGTGGTCCAGGTACGCTTCCCTGTTGAAGTCCCAGCCGGGAGGCCCGTACGTACGCCGACTGGACCGAGCGTTCCCGAACATTGCCGAGTGCGCCCGAGGATCGATGCCATGGCGCTGCACTTAGGGGGCATCCATAAATTACGTGAGGTGACATAGGGGAGGGGGGGGGTCCGGCGAAATCTCACCAGATCTCACCAAGGGGGAGGGGGGGGTCTATGGAAATCTCACGTGAGATTTTGCGAAAAATTTGGGGACAGTAGAGCAAAAAAAAAAGTCTCAAATTTGCGGCAAAGTCGATTTTAGGAGGGTATTTCGTCAAATAAGTTATGGTGTGACCTAAAAAAAAGTTTCCAGGGCGATTTCTAGGGGGGGTTCTCACGGACCAGATCTCACCAGAGGGGGGGGGGGGTCCGGCCAGATCTCACGAAATCTCACCAGGGGGGAGGGGGGGTCCAAAAATCCGGAAAAACACCTCACGTAATTTATGGATGCCCCCTTACCACATGCTGCCTACGTGCCGGATGAATAAACCAGACGAGAGGCCGGCCATTCGGCATGGCTTTACGGCGCCACTGAGCCAAGCCGTTAACGGACTACTGCACGGCTATTTCGGTGAACATCACTGGGGATTGCTGCATCCCCCACGTCCCGAGAGGCGAAAGGCGATTTGTTGTGCTGTCAGATATACACTGAATTATTTACTGAACATAAAGCTTAATGCTCGTTGTTATACATTGTTAGAGCAAAATACCTATAGTGGGCAACTGATTTCAGCTTAATGCCGAGAGTTGTTTGTTATTGTTTCTCCACAGTAGGAAAAATTAGACTTTTACTGGGGTGAAACTTCTTTTTTCATAGAGAAATTTTTGCCTAGAGTAGTTTTATCGAATTTCAGCTACATGTGGAACTCTTGTCTATACAATTACTGGACATGCAGTTAATAGAAGTTACATAGGGTATTAATGACACACAAGGACAATTGTGGAAGAGAAACTACTTACGAAAAATTAGATGTGAATAAAATAAAAGCAACAAAATTTTAGTGCTACGTAGACTTAACTTAAAACCACAAACAAAATTGATTATAATCGAGTTTTGCTCTACAGTGATCGATATGTCAGGCATTCAACAACCGATTACACGAATGTGCTAGGTATTTCTGTAAACAAGTTTCCACACGACACTAACCCTCCCGGAAATATAGTATTATCGTAGGAAACAACATTAACAAACCTAAAATTATACTGTTTTTACAATTATAATCAAATAAGAGTTCTTGATAATTTTAGCCTACTACCTACACCTCATATTTACGCTCCTCGCAGAGTAGGGTGGGAGGGGAAGGGAAATGGTAAGCAGCACTAAAAAGACGTTCCATTTCCATCGTGCGGGTACTGTCCAAATCATATCACACATTTTTTTTAGAAACCGAATGTAGTATGATAAATTTGGATTATATCGGGTGCATTTACTTTCTACAGCAGCTTGTGGGAAACAGATGTTTAGAATTGGCCAACTAGAGGACTATGATTTTTTAATAAATTTCGTCAATCAGAAACAAAGATCTTAGCGGAAACATTTGTCAACGTTACGTCAATTTGTATTATCTTGCTTCTCTAGATGGAGCAGTGTAAATTTATTAAAACTTAACGTTTCAATTATCGTGATGAACTATTGCGCAATCTTTACATCATTTTTGTAACTAGTTCAATCTCAAACACTTTACCTTCGAAATTCGAATTTCTTTCCAATATCGGCAATATTTGTTATTTAAAACAATAAAATATCTCTAATATAATTTCTATATTGCTAGTGAAAGTTAATTCCGGTTGTTACGTTTCCATTTATTAATCCTATTATGCAAAAGTCCTCTTAATTCATAACGCATTTCGTCGTAATGGAACAGGGAGTACATATAATAAATTTAACTGAATCTGAAAGATTGCACTAGTCGCAATGTGGCACGGAATTAAAAAAATAAAAAAATCCTAGGATCATACAACAATAGGATAATGGCAAACCACTCGTTATCTTGAATTGTCAAGCTTAAGCCATCCTGTTGTTAAATAGCTACCATTTAGTTGCAGATTCTCTCGAACTTGTCTGCGGCATAGTCACTTCCCAAATAGAAAATCCAAATTTTGTAGGAGGCAGTATCAATGAATAGTCGACTTGCATACAACAAACTATGCGATATATATATAGTCTTGTACTAGACGGAAAGAAGTAGAGTAGTTTTTAACGCAATGTAAATTAGGAAATGCTGATCTCAAAATTTAATCAACTTTATAAAATTATATCAGTAAGGCGTGGTAGCAATTTAGTTTTAATTGAATGGGTCTTTGTGGTATTCCGATTTTCGCACATAATACTTTACTTATATTTGAGCACGATGTAGGCTGTATAACTATCATCGCGTTTTATTAAGATACGTATACACCAACAGCACAAGACGAATACACTATCCAAGTCAAGGCGTAGTAGTCTGTTGATTTAATGGTTAACAAGAACTCAACTCAGAGAGACCGACTATTACGGAAGTTCCCAGAAAAAAACTGATAAGTGACAATTTTAATAGCCATCTACTTCGGTCACTCCATGAGATTGCAATAGATCAAAGTGAAAGTTAACAGAGTCTCAATTTCCATCATAATATTTAACTGTTCGTAAATATAAGTTTTTATTTCTAGGTTCAGTTCTTTGTACTGTATATTAAATAACTGTTTTATGTTTGTTTTTGTTTAACGAATTTTTCGAAAGATAATATTCATTAATATAATTTTAATTCAATTTTATCGGCTTTCTTCTTTTAACTGGAATGTACAATCCTGAATTTGTACAAAAGTCCAATCAAGAAATTTGTAAATCTCAATGTGGTCATAATATAAAAAATAAAGTCACTTGCTTAATTTCATATTAACTAAAATACTATAGTTCCCAATATGGATTTTTCATTCGTATAACCGAAAAAACTTTAATTCTTAGAAGTTTCTGCAATTAAGGGAATTTCATTTGAACAATCATGCATAAGGTCAGTCTTGAAGTGCAGTTCCGCTTATATCTGTTGTCCTTATTGCCTACACTGCAAAGTCGCCAAACAAAAATTACACCCAATATTTTTACATTCCATTTTAATTAAAACAATTTTAACTGGAATGA
Organism: Vandiemenella viatica; assembly: GCA_031002005.1. Lineage (NCBI taxonomy): Eukaryota > Metazoa > Arthropoda > Insecta > Orthoptera > Morabidae > Vandiemenella > Vandiemenella viatica. The sequence goes on from JARYHS010011408.1 coordinate 280,966,770, forward strand.
AATTCACAACTATAAACGAAAAAAAAACTTATTTTGTTTGGCGGAATTGTTTATTTTGTATGAAGACTAAATTGACTTGCGTTTATTTTTCAATCCATAATTATCATAATACTTATTTTTTTAGTTAAATAATGTTTTTATTTTGAACATTCAAGATTCATACCAATATACACATTAAGACGAAAACTACGTTACAAAAACTAGTAATTGTGAAGTGCTTGGAAATATTTGTGGCAAGTGTTATCAGCTGCAGAAGCAGCTACAAAGTACGTTAGCCATGCAGCTTCGGTGGCTGGGACTTTGTCCTTGTCTTAATTAGGGCCTTTAACGACCCTAGGAACTTACGTGAACGCTATACGAGATTAATACATTAATCTCTGAAAAATCTTTCAAGTTATCAAAACTCTGAAGAATAAAAGAGCTTGGATGTCGTAGATGAACATTGGGCTCGAATAACATGCACATGATGTAAACTCAATCGGCTTTGTCCCAATGATAATGGTTGTTTAAAAAATTCAGTAATTATAGCATGGCAGATTATCCTATGAAGTATAGGATAGTAAAAATCTTATTCTTGCTAGGGTTTATACGATCCCTAACCTGCAACTACATTTTTCACTATATTGCTTAATTGCAAGTTGGAAAACAAAATAAATGAAAGAAATTATAGACCTCTCCTGTGTTGAAAGGTAATCAGTATTTTTCTATACTAAATAGCGCAGCTGCGGCTGTTAAGATTGTAGTTTATTCCTCATAAATAAATATTGCAGCCAACTTTACATAAATCAAGTTAATTAACTGTTGATTAAATCAGAAATCCATGTACATGTGAATAGCTCTAAATGTTTTGTATTTGCTACTGTTATAGCCTTTCTTTTGTTTTATCGCTCTGTGGAATAATAGTTTAAGGGTGTATAAACGAGTATAAGGGAATCTTGGCTCGGTACGCTAATTTTAACTGTACTTGCCAAATTGCTTTATCTCAATCCAGCGCTAATACAATTGTACCTTAAATATGGACAAGTAGTTTATGTAAGACTTAGAATTTACTTAATTAATTTTGATTTATTTTTCTCTAGGAAGATTAAGTTTTATAAGAAACAGAAAAATATGAGAGCTACAAAATAAGCACGTGGGTGCTATATAAAGAGTAAAGTTAGATGTAATATTAAGATGAAGTTATAACCCAGATGTGGTACCTAACCCGATAAATTCTTTTGCCAATTTAACACAATAGAAAATTGCCTCATAATATTGATTTGCATTTTCTATTAGCAAATATTCACTTAAATGGTAACGCATGCATTAATAAGATTGCCCGAAATACTCTTTGCGTATGCTTACGGCCGACCAAACTGACAACACTGATTTTTGAAAAAAAAAAAAAAAAAAAAAAAAAAGTTAGTAGCTATTCTGCGCAGTTATTTATAAAGGTTTAGATTAATTCAACAAGAAATTAATCTTTCGCATAGGCGTTTCAGTCTTATGATGTAGGGCATCATCTGTATTCACGTCTATTTCTCAAAAATTGCGTTAATGTATATTTTGTATATTGATATTAAGTTTGTCACAATTTTAACAAAATGTACATCTGACTCGTATAGACATTTATGAAAATCCATGCCTTTTGGTCTAACAGGCTATTCGAATAAAGAGATAAACGGAAATTTTGGACTGAAATAAGTTATTGACGGAAGTGCTGAATACTTTTTCCATGAACAGAGAAGAATTTAAAGTAAAAAAAAAATCGCGTAATGTAAAACTAGTGCGCACAGAAGTTGCTTGCAGGTGATATACTCCATTGTAATTTATAAAACTAATAACAGCGAAATAACCAGATAGAACAAGCAGGCTTATGAAGAAATCTAACACTTCCTACAAGATATGGAAACTTTACGCAAATAATAATTGGAGTTGCCGTTTTGATATAAAATAAGATTTTTAATGTCTGAACAGTGCTCAAATCCACTCTTCTGTTATAATACTTTAAAATCCTTTCAGTTTCAATTACAAACGGCATTTTTGTTTTGGGTTTTAGGGGGTTATTAGAGCTGCGAGAGGATCGGGGACAAGAAACAGGAAGGAATTCGGCCGTGGCCTGGAGTGATTTAGGGAAACCATGGAAAGCCGGGGAGGGGGGGGGGGGGGGGGAGGGGGGAGGGGGTTGAAGCAGCGTATAACCTACTGTTAGGCCTTAGAGCAGAGGAACCCAACCCAAATAATCATCTTGAGGGCCACTTTGAAAATGCATCACAACTCCGCGGACCGCATATAAAATTATGCATTCCCAAGAATATTATTTTAAAATCAAAGTTAATTTTTTCTCATGATTTAGACAGTTAATTTTTGATATATGGTTGCACAAATAAAGTATTTTTTAATACATTGGTTTTCACATTATAAAATTGTAAAATAAATATATTTTGTAAAAGTGTGATGAATCTAGCGGGCTGGAAAAATGATTGGCCACCCCTGCCCCGCTCACCTACCACGCTCCGTTGCAAGCCGCAATCTGGCCGATGTACAGTAGAGGAAGACTGTTACTAATTAAAAGCAAATCGAAGGAGAATCAATAAAAAGCAGTGATTAGCGATTCTTTATGTAATTGATGGTACACCTTCAAAGCACTCTCCGAGTATTCATCACTTTCCTAAACAGATATGCATGTCAAAGAGAGTTGAAAACGGTGTATGAAAAACGTGGCGTCTAACAGTGAATTGTTTTCTTTTAAGTACTTCTCGTTGTAAGATATTTCGCATTAAAATTGATCATTTTTCAGAATTCATTATTTTCGTATGCATCTTTCATGGTTAGCTTTTCCTTTATTTCCGGTTAAACGATTCATCATATTCTGATAAAGTTCTCAAACTTATACGCTCATGAACTTGACAGAGACACTAATAGCGGAGAGACATGTGAGCTTCACTTCTAAATGTCGGAATCAAGTAATTGTCTTTCAGTATCTGTGGACCCGAAATGAGAAATTCATGTGCCGTTTACAAAATCTACCAAAATGTTTCTCCAAAATCCTTTTTTTTTATATATATATAATGTATACAGACTAGGGGGTTCAAACGGAAATTCCATACTTCGGAGAAATGATGTACGTCAATGCTAATGATAAGAAATGATTTTCGATTCTGTGTTATCCTTGTGAATAAAATACAACTAAGCGTTAAAATGAAATAGCGAGATCGGTGGTTTTATGTAGGCTATTAATTGAAATTTTGAATCGATTGGCCGTGGAAAAGATATTATTTCACCAGTGCCGTATCGACGTATCGAGCAAAAAACTCTAGGGACAAAACTTCAAATTATAAACAAAAAATACAATCTGCAATTCCTAATTAACAATCAGTCGGAAGAGGAGAATTTAATCTTTACAATAGTACCTTATTTATCGATTTTGGTTACGATTTTAGGGTGAAAAGCTGTTTGTATCGAAAAATCAATTTCTAGAAATAATATATCAGAAGATAATCTCCTGACTTTAGACAGCAAACATTTCAGATGAAATGGTATCATCGTTTGTAAAAATTAGCTATAGAAATATTAACGTGAATACAATTTTTCATTGAACCATTATCGAACAGTGCAACCAACACAATTATCAAAACGTGAATAAAGCAGTACAAATTTTATACTTATAAAGTCAAAATGTGTCCATGAAAGATGTTCTATTTTTATTATAAAACATAAATAATTAATCTTGACGAAAGAGGGTATAGATTCACGTTTAATAAGTTTGTTCATTTAGGAGATAAGCTGTTGAAGTTAATGTAATTCTCTCCAGTTTAATGTTTTGACATGGCCTGATGAATAAGAGGATCCATTTGTGTTTATGGATCGAGGATGGCGGTGAAATTAATGTTAGATAAGGACAATTGACAACAAATCGAAAAGAATTACAAAAATTGTAGAGCCAAAGGTTGACAGTGTCCAGAAGATTTAGGCAAATGTGGTACAAAGTGGAAATCTCAACCCATTCATAATCGCAACACCGGAATGGAGGCTTTTTATCTCTGGAGGAGTTTCATCCCCTTCGGGAATACGCGTTTGACAGTACACTAGGTTGTTATTAAAACAGAGAGTATGTGGTATACCGGAAGGTCAGCTTTAAACTAGGATGAGTTGTTCATTTCTCAGCTATTCGCATTTTCAATTTAGCTACTGGCGGTGGGGTGGTTTCTATACAACATGGAAAACTGAAGTCTGTACTAGTTTTGTTCTCCGAAATACAGACTTAAGAGTTGACTACCGCAAGCTGTTGTTGTTGCTGTTGTTAGAGCTTCAGGGCTTATACTGTGGGAGGTGGACCCAACTTCCGATTGTGTAAACAACAGAGCACCGGAAATGGGCAGCAACGTCGGTGATGCACCGACCGGATGAAAAGCAACAGACAGCGATTTCTCTTAGACAAGTACTTAGAAACTTCCCCGAACTGAAGCTGATGTTCGTCGAGCGTAAGGCCTTAAAAGCAAACCATTTGGAGGAAACGATGCAGAGGAATATGAAGCGGAACAGACGTTAAAGCTCCTAGGACACAGGTTAATAGGAAAAGCAATAATCAGATTGAGTTTAATGTAAAAAATGCGGTGCCTAAGTTTTGTGCACTCTGGCAGCAAATGTGATAAATATCAGAAAGGAATTATTACAAATAAACAAAAAATTAGAAAAGAGGTTGCAGGTACTATACCAAATTGCTACAGCTCATGTATGTCTGGAATTTAGTACAGCTGCTGATCTGGAATAATATACGATGCGGAATACAGAACGAGCATATTCATTTTTGTTGTGCGTTGCATCCAAATCCGTCTGCGGTGTGATACTTATCGCGTGAATACGTCTTAAACCATGTTAGTTTCTGCAACGAACGAAACATATCGTACGAGCTTACTACCCGTTTTGCTCCGAGCTTTATATTAGATTATGGACAATCCGTGCTCATACTCATCTTTGTCTCCAGCCTAACTTTAGAAGAATTTCAGACGTTACAATATTTAGACGTCCCGCGATACAAGAAGCTCTTTATTAATGAATGTAATTTTTCTCGGCGTTGTTTATTTATAAACGTTTCTCGGGCAACAAACCGAGTAATATTATTGTTAATACACAATATTTCGGCGACTTTATTCTCCGTCGCCATCTTCAGGTGCAGTTGTCAGTGTCACCAACGCTCTGCTTTTTGTGTTCCGCGGGCGTCTAATGACATCTGAGATGCTGCTAGGCAACAGAACAACATCTGTCGTTGCCATGCCAGTTTTCAAACAACACGCTAAAGGCTGACTTCAAGGTAGACTTCAAGACACTGACAACTGCACCTGAAGATGGCGACGGAGAATAAAGTCGCCGAAATATTGTGTATTAACAATAATATTACTCGGTTTGTTGCCCGAGAAACGTTTATAAAGCTCTTTATTGTTTACAGCATTCTGACTGCAGTATTTTGTGAAATTTTAACTTTTAACAAGGTTATAGTCCGGTTTATCACGATGGGTTTTCTCAGACTAGAGGATCTTAGCAATCAACATCAGCACTTGCCAGAATGTTGCGAGGATAAAAAAAACAACCCCCCCCCCTCACACACACACACACACAGATATATATATATATATATATATATATATATATATATATATATACAGGGTGTTACAAAAAGGTACGGCCAAACATTCAGGAAACATTCCTCACACACAAACAAAGAAAATATGTTATGTGGACATGTGTCCGGAAACGCTTACTTTCCATGTTAGAGCTCATTTTATTACTTCTCTTCAAATCACATTAAACATGGAATGGAAACACACAGCAACAAAACGTACCAGCGTGACTTCAAACACTTTGTTACAGGAAATGTTCAAAATGTCCTCCGTTAGCGAGGATACGTGCATCCACCCTACGTCGCATGGAATCCCTGATGCGCTGATGCAGCCCTGGAGAATGGCGTATTGTATCACAGCCGTCCACAATATGAGCTCTAACATGGAAAGTAAGCGTTTCCGGACACATGTCCACATAACATATTTTCTTTGTTTGTGTGTGAGGAATGTTTCCTGGAAGTTTGGCCGTACCTTTTTGTAACACCCTGTATATATTTCAACAAGAGAGTAAAATGTTAAATAGCAATCTCTGGTATTTACAACCGTAATGTCTCTAATGGAGCGAACATAAAACAAAGTTATTGTAAAATGTGTTAACCTGCATTGAAAAAGAACGATATGGACTGGTTTGATATTAAAATAACTCTGCGATACTTCAGAAAGGCATAGCTGAAATACTTGTCTCGGGTCCTCTCCCGCGTCTAATAACCTCGGTATCAACGACGCGGAAAGCCCTAACAAAAAAAATGCAGCTTTTCGAGTTGCTGTACATTTTTGTTTTTGTATTGGTTGGACCCATAGTTTAACGTGTTTTCTAAAACACGAGACTTTCATGGAAGAACGAATGGAATCCAATCAGAAGTCTTCCGAATGTAAGGATTTTACGCTCGCCCAACACGCTCAGTGATGATTTCTTTAGTCTTAAATGGCTAAACCCTTAAGCAACCAGCTAAACTACTGTGTGCACCCACGACTCGCGGAAAGAAAATGAAAGCGTATCTGCTCACGAGCCACTCTGTAGCACTCTCAAAAGTAGAAAGATAGCTCTTAATTAATTTGCTATACTAAAGTTCCTCAGTATGTTTATTTCAATTGGATACGTACAAGTCTAGACGTCTAGACGTCGTAATCTTTACCATACGTTATGAGATTGTGTTTTGTCAAGGTCACAAGATACTGTCGACTTGAAAAGCTGCAATTTCGGACTTGAACACATGCCTGAGGGCAGACTATGAATGGCGATCTGAGGTAGATTAATCGAAGAATCGATATTTTGGAAATAAAAATCGATTTTTTAAATCGATTTATAACACTGAATGAGTCCAGTGAATCGGTATTTCACTCGTGAAAATTGAATGTGAAAAAGCACTTTCAACAAGTAATGTACTTACACGTGAAAGTCAGGTTTTAAACGAAGAATTTAAACACTATTTATCGCAAGCAGTTGCGCACCTGAAGTATGATCCTATACTTAACTAGCAAATAAAAAAAAAAAAAAAACAATTTATTATCACGTTAACTCAACAGCCAAGAAGTATACCTGTATAGTGAGATCATCAGTACCTTGCGAGCGGCTTTTTTATTGCATGTATCATCGTAAGTGATGAGCGGAACCGCTTGGATCCTAGTAGACTGAACAGAATGTTGTTCCTGAAAAGCTTGGACATTAATCATTGGGAACTGTAAACTATATCATTTCAAAACTGTTTTATGTAACCAACAAATTTGTGAAATAACTGTTTTATTGTATATCTGATACTTTGATTTAGATGTAAAACAAATCTTTAATTAGTTTAAAAATGATAAAACAGCGATTATTATGGTGTGCTTTTTGATTTCCATGATTGGAATTGTATTGAAAATACAAACACGAAAAACAAATCGAAAAAATATCGATTTTCTAAAAATCGATCTTTTATACCTCGATTTTTTATGAATCGATTTATCAAATTTCGATTCAAATCGATTCATGAATCGATCTTTTTGGGAAGAATCGCAGTCTCTAGGCAGAACACTGATGATTATACGAGTCGGTGATCTTGGCACAGGACAGCCCACAAACCTCGTCCAACGGTTAAATGACCCAGTATAATGAGAGCTTTTCCATTGCTTTCATTGTTAAGACCGATTTCTTTGCTGTTTCGCTGGTTTGTGGCTTCAGTAGAGATTCAAGCTGATGTCAATATCGATAAACATATCGACACCATGTAGATATCGATAATATCGGCCGCATCAAGCCGATAATATCGATATTTTCCGATATTTCTATATATTATATTAGAAATCAGAAATACGTATATAAATCAAAATCAGGTAATAAATTTGACGCAGTTTATAGAAAAAAAAAATTAGATCTGAACATATTCAACGTCAACAGATCGTGGAAAAAAAAAATTATTTGCTTAACCTGTTCTTATGAAGTCTGTCCCTAGTTTGATTGACAGTGGCTGCAGAATACCTGCATCACCACGAAACCTTGAAATATTATTATATGTAGAAGTAGAGCTAGATTGTTTAAACGGCATTGTTCCCATTCTTAGTTTCTTTTCAAGCAGCTGCCGTTGAACAAACCGGATGTGGTGAGTATGCGGATCTGATAGAGGAACAGTCGCAGTAGAGAGAATAATTTTGATTCCAAAACCGACACCTTCTGAAATATTCGTCACAGCTCATATTCACATAAACACGATATTTTTCATTATAAGGCACCCAACATCCAAATGTATTTCTTTTGGTGCAGGTCAGAAGTAATCAGACGAGAGATATGACAGGAACTGAGACTGTCTGTGAAGAAATTAATTCCTGCTTAACTCACCACTGGACACTGCATCCTGAATACGACTAAACCACGTATCAGCAAAATGCTCAGATCCTCGAATTCATTCTTGCGATTCTTCCAGGAAGAAAATACAGAAATTTTCTTATCGGCTTCCAACTAGTCATTCCGAGATGCTAATCACATTGTGAGATCTGACCAAAGCATAGCAGACACCTGAAAGTGTTCGATTCCTCCGGCTTTGCAGCTCTTTAGGCTGATTCGCACTAGGCTAGTAATTTAGTCGACTGGTGAATATTTAAGTAGCTAAAATACTCGCTACTGCTTAAAAATCGTTCGCACTACGGTCGAGTACAGTACACAAGTTTCGTGGTATTTCGCCAGATGAACAGGCTGCAACGCAATAAAGTGAATGAGCTGATAAAGCTTAGATTAATGGCCATTTTAGAAGAGATGCGATAAAAGCAATGGGTACGAAAATGGATTATTAAAGGGGATGAACTATGGGATACAAATTGTCTTCTGAAGGAATTAGCATTATAATATCTCTAAGAATAGTTTGAGAATGCCCAAAAGTTATGTAAATTTTGTGTTAGTGAAAATGCAGTCTCAAATTCAGCGTGAAAATACCTATTTAACAAGTGCGATTCCGGCAATTACAAGATTACAGGCAGTTCTCAATTGCCACCGGATGTAGTTTAATGATATTCACACATATACAGGTATTTATACACGGAAAATCACCTAATTACTAGTTCATAACAGAAGTCTGTGTAGGAATCTACGAAACATTAAAGGAATTGAATTAATGTTTCGTAGGGATGCATCCAGTAAACTGAATTGTTTTGCTGAAGGATCGTAATCTGTTTCAACCTGTGCGCCCAACTTTTGGACTCCTTTTTTTTAACTTCTGCTAGTGGATCATTCAAAAAAAGATAAATTTTATCACGTCAGGTAGCACTTCTAATATCAATAGTAATAAAAAGATCTCATTGTTTAATCTAGATGCTATTGTAATAAAATAATTAATAAAATTGTTCACTAAGCAGATGTGTTTCATGTTCAATTTAATTTACTTCGCACCAAATCCAGGTATGTTCATTGTATTTTGCAAATCCATGTGTGCAGATTGCTTCCTTTGTTTTGTTTCTATAGTGAATAAGCATTCATGTTATACATATTTAGAAACAAATTTTAAAATTGTTTGTTTGCTCCGGCGAAACGTCATTTTTTGCGGCAGCTTAGGGAGCGTCCATAAATCACGTAACTCCATTTTGGGCTCTCCCCCGCCCCCCCCCCCCCCCCCCCCCCCCTCCGTAGCACGTAGCCTTTTCCCTATTGATTCCAGAAGACACTTTGTACTGTTTTCTCTTGTGACACTATCATAAATAACATACGGGGATAATAAAATGGTGGAAATAAATATTCACAAGCAGTTGTGTGTTCTGTATCTCATTTTAACAGTGATATATAATATGAACGAAATGCTACGTGGTCTGGCTCGCAACCCCTCCCCCCTCTCGCCACGTAGCCCAGCATAGCTTTCCAGCCAACCCCTCCCCCTCCCCCTACCCCTCCCCTCTAGACCGAGCCACGTAGTTAATGCACACTCCCTAACGAACTCTTCTAGACGACAGGTTCAGACTTGTTTAGCTGATGATCCAGTAAGTGGGGCGGGGTGTGGGGGGGGGGGCCGCTACTCGCCCGATATAATAGAACAAAATGGATCGACTCGACTAAACTACTAGCTAAACTGTTCGACTAAATTTTCGCTGTTCAGACACGTTGTTACTAAATTACTCGGTACTCGATTAAATTACTAGCCTAGAGCGAGTCAGCCTTTAGTGACAGACTATTGTGAAAAAGGATCTGGAAAGAGTTCGACCATGAGCCATGTAGACGTCGAGATATCATGGTAAACCGGACCCGGGGTAGAATCCACGTCCGCTCGATTGCGAGGCCAGATCCGGAACTCCAGCAGGCGAGACCGCGGACAGCAGCAGGTGGCTGTGCGCTGGTGATAAGATAGCGCGCGCCCTGCAGCCGCCGAGCCCGATACTGCTGCGCGAGCAATATCGGGCGCCAGCCTCGCTCATTACTCGCGATCACTCCAGTGTTTGCTCTGCCCTCCACCGCTCTCGCTGATCGTCCGCCACTGCACAGCAGAACCATTTTTTTTGCGGTTCCGAATACTGGATTTGCTTCATGCCATTGTTTTAAGTTAATTCTGCCGTCTTATATCATATCGCCAAGAAATTCACCTACGTGTTATTACAATTTCTGATTTAAACTTTTTTTTTCGCTGTCTTAAAGGCTTCTGTAGCACCGCTACTGTATGTAGCTTTATCTACAGTTTCAAATGGCTGTGTTTAGAATCAATGTAGTGCACTTTAGGGAAAAACCCGGCTTAGACAGTTATAAAACAGCCTCTAGGAAAATCCTTAAATAATATTATTCGGACAGGTGGGAATCACCGCCCTTATCCCAAGCTGGATGTCCCGTGATTGCATCTCTCTGAAGTGATGGTTGCAATATCGGTGCTGAGGTGACCTACTGCTACGGTCATCGAATGTGATGGTGGGTTCCAGCACGTTTGTTGTCGCTGTCTCGGCTGCCATCCGGTAGACCCGCTGACTTGGGGGGTTGTGTGGTTCTCTGTTTCGTTACTCCTTCTTGCTGTTCGGCTGAGGCCGGGTAGGGGCTGTCTGCCTGCAGCAGCCTGTAGTCTCCTCCTTACGGGGCAGCTCCCGTAGCAGGCGGCGTGGTCAGCGCCGCAGTTAGCGCACGTCGGCGTGTCCTCACGTGGGTGTACGCAGACCAGGACGCTGTGGTTTTCCCCGCAGCGGACACACCGAACTTGATTGCAGCAGTCGAATGCTGTGATTTAAACTGCAGCTGTTGATTGCTTTTAAATAACTGCGTGACTCTCTCTTAGGGACGTTTCGCAGGGTGTATGTTGCTTGGCGAATACATACTTGGAATGGACTGTTTTACGAGGGAAGAGAGAACAGCAGTCCTTGGGCAATATCCGGGAACCGTACCAGTTTTCGCATAAAATGAGCAAGGAGTACGAAACGCTTATCATGCTGCCTGACAGCGTGTGCAACACGAGGCGATTCTGACCTTAATACTGGTAAGTCTTTTTTTTTATCGCAGTTGTTGCGAAAAGTAATGTGACAGTAGAGACCAAATGTTACTGTAATATTCTTGTAAACGACAATCAGTGTAGCAGAGACCAGTATGGTACATCCTACGGAGCTCTGGATATTACGACACAAAAGTTTATATTCCGAGAGTGTACTATAAAGAGTTTTAAGTAAAATAATTTATTTATAATTTTTGAATTTATTAAATCACATACAATTGTTACGAGACTTTGTGAGAGCCATTCATTATTTCCAGTTTTTATTGAATCATCTCTCTCGAACCCGCTTTATGTTTGAATCATAACGGATAACATAAAAATAGAATCGAAAACATTAGCGCTACAATCCGACCTCCAACTCACCACCCACAAATGAACAATTTTCACACCTACACTCTACCCAGGAACCAGAGGGGCCAAAAAATAATGACACGAACCAGTAAATCTGTTTGTAAAGGCATCTGTTTTATAACTATTATCTTTCAGCGCTAATAAATTCAATGGAAACGTGAGTGGTGTGGTGGTTCAGTGGTTAAGGTATCTACCTGAGGATCGAAGGGTGCTCGGTTTGAATCCTTGTCTGGGTGACGATTCTCAAAGACCCTTAACCCAACCTTCACCTCTGGCACAACTTTCTATGTAATGTGAAGTACACCGGAACGCTTGCGAGGTTCGGATTCCACGTTAAACTGAAGGACTCCTGTAACCGGTAGGACTACGGTGTTAGGTTAAAGCGGATACGTTACGGGCGGAATGCGCAGCCAATTAAAACCCTGTCACCATGTCATTACGACCACACGAGCATTTACCTTTAGTGGCAACTCAAACTTTTACTTTTATATATACTATAATAAACATACCTGGTTTGTGCCTGTACGTTGAAGAAACTTTTTTATTTTGTATCCTGTTGACTGGAAGTCCCAACCAAAAGCAAAAATTGGGAGCAGCTAGTAGTCGGAGCTACTTTCCCAAGTAGTATGTAAGAAATACGGTATATTCGTATGCTGGTATGCTTCCACAAAATACGAAATCTCACTAGATTTTTTCAGTCTTTTTACTTTAAATTGTTTTGCATCTTGATTCATTAAACATTAAAGTTTAATAACATTGAAGTGTCCTTATACACTTAATTAGATTGATTACTTCTGCTATTTTTTCACGCCCTGCAATAATTAACTCTGTGTGTTCAATCCTCCATTGTTTTAAACCTAAATTAAATGCCATATTAAAAATTATAGTAACAAGTTTAAAGGTGGATGCTAGCCCGTTGCCTCACAGCTAACATGAATGCATCATCCTCTAGCCAATTAGCCAGTGAAACAACGAATATTGGTACAATTTTATTTAGGTTCAAGAAAAATCAACTGCTAAAGCACGTGTTTAAGAGGAGTATTACAGAAATAAACAAGCCCAGACTGATTCACTGTCGCATCATTGTGTTCACCTGGCAATCCGCGTTGATCAGAGGCAACTGCGTTGTTCTAACTGCCTCAGGTCGTGCTCTCCCTACAATTTCATCACTCGTCTTTCTTCATCAGTCGATATAGCTGACACCTCGCCGCTTTTCCAAGCCGGTTTGCTTCATTTTTGCGTTCTGCTTCCACTTTCTTACCATGCTCTTTGACATTTTCATGATTAAAATATCACAAATTTTCGAATATTACTCTCGATCATGTAAGAGTCTTAAATTATCCTCCTTACTGCATTTCATACTAAACGTTATTCTGCCCTACTTCACGTGAAAAACCTAGAGATTTGGCTGTAGTGTAGTGCACGAGTGGTGAAGGCACACGAGGAAATTAATTGCACAAAAAATAATGTTTAAAAAGTGGAGACAAGTTTTTCTAGCATAAAGGGGTGGTCAGTCTCGAATAACTGCGCTGATCTTCAAGTAAAACTTAATACTTTCCTGCGACATGTATATCGCTGGCAATGATAATTGTATAACAAAGATAAGTTTACTGGTTTGTCAATTGCTGGCGCTACGAGTAATTTATCTTAGAGTATAATCTTGTTGAGTCTGAATTTATGAAAATACTAGCAATGTGAAAAATAAATATTTGAAAACAAATATATATATTTACAGTGCTAAAAGACTATTATTATTGTTTTACTAATATACTTGGTGTCTCTGGCTCACCAGAACGGAAGGTCAAACAAATGATTACAGTACGAAGCAATAACATTTTATTGATTGATTTCCAAATGTTTAAATATGAGTTATAATAGTACTGTTGTATTAACTGGTATTGAAAGTATCGTAAGTAATTTTGTTTTTAAAATGATGTTTTCAGGGTTGGTCAAAACTCAGGCTTTCAAGCAGTTTCAGAAATGCGTAAAAGTTATACAACCACTAACGTTCTAAAGTGTAAATTGTTTATTTAAAGGGAACATGCACTTTCAGGAAGATATAGAAGAATTTTTCTTTTTGGTGCTTGTGTAAAACTAATTGTCCTAGATTAGACAAGCACTGCCGCTAACGACCACCAAAGCTGTATCCAATCAAAGAAAGACGAAATTTCCGTGGCTAAGTGGGAAACTATCTGGCAGGTCATTTAATACGCATTAGCGACTCAAACGTAGCAGAGGAATTTATAGAATGCTAACGACCTTAATCACACACAAACGCTTGTCCATTATGTGAATCGACCGTAGTAAGTTTTTACTAAGCTGTTTTCTTTCTGCCACATACCTGTCTCTCAGCCAAATCACGAATTACCTTTCTATACGGAACGGCGTGTATACAAACCTAGTTAAGGGGCAACCTGATTCCGTTGACCATATGAAGCAAGCGATATTCTGATCGTTTCGTAAAAATGCTAGCCTAGCCTAATTTTAGTCAGTAATTGATAGATCAAAAATGGGCAACTGAGTAAATTTTTTAAAATTATTGTTTTTTTTAGTTTCTTTTATCAATGTTACAAAAATTTGAACAAGAAACAGTAAAAGCTCCACAGAATTTGAAGTAACGTGATTTATTAACTATTCTTGAGGTAGATTTCGGATATTTTACAAACTGTAAAACTTTCTTTGTTGGATTAAAAATTTCTTAAGTCTGTACAGTGTAGAAAATTCTGTTGTTTTAGATCGTAAAAGAACTTAAATTAGTCCACAACCCGAAGGTTTGTTGGATCCTCCCGATGGAGGCATACTAAGCCATTGTGTCATAGGTAGGACGGCCAGTTCCCTTCCTCTGGGACCTACAGTTTAACGTGGAATCCGAATCACGGAGTGGCCTGGCGTAGCTCATATGATCAAACACAACTCTCAAAATTCCTGTGCCTGCCGGGATTCGAACCCGCGACCGCGAACATTTTGAAAGCAAGCGCCTTAACCACTGAGCTACCAGACCGCTGGCTAGCAGTAATAAAACGGTGTCCGACCACTACCGCAGGATTAATAGGTTCAAGCACCTGCAGTTAGGAATACGTACGAGGGGTGATCAAATGAAAAGGTACGAAACGACGTAAAAACGTAACAGTTAAAAATTTGCATATTCCGCCATGGGAGAACGTAGCGAGACATCTCGGGATGCGATTGGAGTCCCTGACTGGGATCGGAACATTCGCGGGCGCCCGCATGCGCAGTAGAGAGCAGAGGCTCTTATCAAAAGCGGCGTCCAAATGATGCGGCAATCCGAATGAGGACAGGATGGCGTACAGGTGTGGGATGTGTACTGTGAGACACTCCGACGCCTACGCAGATCCATCAAGAACAAAAGACCGGGGCTGCCCACGGAGGGTGTGGTTCTGCTCCATGATAACGCGCGTCCACACGTCTCCAGAGTCTCACACATGGAACTGGCCAAGTTCAAGTGGGAGACGTTGGACCATCCGCTCTACAGTCCGGACATGTCGCCCTGCGATTTCCATGTGTTTGGTCCACTGAAGAAACACCTGAAAGGGAAGCGCTTCAACTCGGACGACGTACTCAAGGACGCTGTGAAGGACTGGGTCTCGTCACGGCCACAGGAATTCTGGGAACAAGGAATCCTGCGGCTTGTTCATCAGTGGGATCGTTGTGCTCAGGCCTATGGTGTATATTTTGAATAAAGTCTACATTTGTACCCACCGTGTCGTTTGGTACCTTTTCATTTGATCACCCCTTGTATTTTCACCAATCGGGACGCTGCCAGCAGAGTAAAAGAAGTGGTGGTGTACAGTATTTATTCATCGGATTGTGAACTAAAACCCTTACAGTGTGTACATTCGGGAGGACGCGGGTTCGAATCACTTTCCGGGCATCCAGATTTTAATTTTCCACGGTTTCACGAAATTATCCCAGGCGAATGCCGGGATGCTTCCTTCAAAAATACCTTGCCTAACTCCTTCCCGTTCCTTGTCTCCAGTCCATTCCCGCCTCTAATGACCTCGTCGTCGACGAGGCGTAAAGCCATAAGCAGAAATTACAATGTGTGTGGAGCGATAGCACACAATACTGTTGATGGTGATTGTATGCACTACGCTGACCTTAAACGTGTCTGCGTTTAGATGTTTTTCAAAAGAGTAGCTGTGAATGGGCAGACACCAAGTTTCACCTTCTCTCTCTTCCACAACATAAACAGCAGTTAATACTTCTCCGGGAAGTTACGGTGCAGGATAACAAACTACTCACGTAATGGGGAGCATTAACGTAAAATTTTATTCACTTTTAACAGACATCAAATCGCCTGTACTTCAACATACGAACTTCACACAATTGCAAGAATATTCCTTTGGTATTGCGCTACCATTTTTTGGTGGAATACGATAATTCACTTGTTCGAATTCAATAATTACAGGAATCACTTGTTTCGTCTGTAGCAAAGCTCCGTTTGTACGCCATTAACGCTTCACTTATTAACATTCCATTTTAAGCTGTAAGATAAAGACACGATAAGGCTAAATGAATAGTAAACTGAAGCTCTCTTGATAAAGTAGGTTTCCCAGTAGTATAATGGCGTTAGAAAGGTAGTCATCGCAAGACCATAAGTGAAGGAACTAAAGATTCTCACATTCGACGGCTTGTGCTTTCTTCGGAATTGTGAAGATGATACTTTTATTAAAATCAGTTGGAATTTGTCTCGTTTCATAACTTTTTGCTATCAGGTTGAATAATCTCTGGATCCCTTCTTATACCAGGGTAACGATTTAACTTCTTTGCATCTCTACCACTCTACTGAATGGAGTGTAAAATGGATTATTAGAGCGGGAATGAGACCTTGTCTGATGGTAAGAGGTTTCTTACTAAAAATAAACATAGATCGTGAGTCCTAATATCATTAAACCTCGTAGAAAACTGCACTACTATGAAACATACATGATATGGCATCAAATGATTAATCTACAGCAACGACAAACAGAACTTGATTTGGGACAGAAAGTTTGGTCTCTGTCATCGTGAAAACGCACCTCGTCTTTCCGATCTCAACAGTTCACTCGTGTCCCATATCATCTGATGACGAATATATGATGGGAAACTCCTATTGTGACGTCACTACCTAACATGACATCAGAATTTTCTCAAGCTCTAAGGTCGTAATCATAGATAATGACGTCCTTTGAGAGATCGCTTCCACAGAGCTATTATAATGACCGTTTGGTGTAAGATACAAGATAATGCGACTCATTCTGGGATCGATAAAGACTCAGTACGATGATAATGATTATCATTTATCGTCATCCCAAAATGGAGGGGATACCGATGAGAATACCTGGTGGCCTGGCATTCGGAAACACGGGGGTTGAAATCCCTGTCCGGCTATGTATACCTGTATTTCGTTTTATCATGGTTTCCCCGAAATCAGGGCCGGCATAAGGAATTTCGAGGCCCCCTGCGAAGTTTGATTTTGGGCCCCTACTTCTTTTCTAGATGTATTCTAGATGTACTTTTTCCTACACTTTAGATAATTTTCGTGACTTTTATACAAACACACACACACACACACACACATGTGTATATATATATATATATATATGTACACTCCTGAAAATTGAAATAAGAACACATTGACGCCGGTGTGTAAGACCCACCATACTTGCTCCGGACGCTACGAGAGGGCTGTACAAGCAATGATCAAACGCACGGCACAGCGGACACACCAGGAACAGCAGTGTTGGCCGTCGAAGGGCGCTAGCTGCGCAGCGGTTGGGCACCGCCGCAGTCAGTGTCAGCCAGTTTGCCGTGGCATACGGAGCTCCATCTCAGTCTTTAACACTGGTAGCATGCCGCGACAGCGTGTACGTGAACCGTATGTGCAGTTGACGGACTTTGAGCGAGGGCGTATAGTGGGCATGCGGGAGGCCGGGTGGACGTACCGCCGAATTGCTCAACATGTGGGGCGCGAGGTCTCCACAGTACATCGATGTTGTCGCCGGAAGGTGCACATGCCCGTCGACCTGGGTCCGGACAGCAGTGACGCACGGACGCACGCCAAGACCGTCGCATCCTACGCAGTGCCGTAGGGGACCGCACCGCCACTTCCCGGCAAATTAGGGACACTGTTGCTCCTGGGGTATCAGAGAGGACCATTCGCAACCGTCTCCATGAAGCTGGGCTACGGTCCCGCGCACCGTTAGGTCGTCTTCCGCTCACGCCCCAACATCGTGCAGCCCGCCTCCAGTGGTGTCGCGACAGTCGTCTTCAGTGATGAGAGTCGCTTCTGCCTTGGTGCCAATGATGGTCGTATGCGTGTTTGGCGCCGTGCAGGTGAGCGCCACAATCAGGACTGCATACGACCGAGGCACACAGGGCCAACACCCGGCATCATGGTGTGGGGAGCGATCTCCTACACTGGCCGTACACCTCTGGTGATCGTCGAGGGGACACTGAACAGTGCACGGTACATTCAAACCGTCATCGAACCCAACGTTCTACCATTCCTAGACCGGCAAGGGAACATGCTGTTCCAACAGGACAATGCACGTCCACATGTATCCCGTGCCACCCAACGTGCTCTAGAAGGTGTAAGTCAACTACCCTGGCCAGCGAGATCTCCGGATCTGTCCCTCATTGAGAATGTTTGGGACTGGATGAAACGTCGTCTCACACGGTCTGCACGTCCAGCACGAACGCTGGTCCAGCTGAGGCGCCAGGTGGAAATTGCTTGGCATGCCGTTCCACAGGACTACATCCAGCACCTCTACGATCGTCCCCATTGGAGAATTGCAGCCTGCATTGCTGCGAAAGGAGGATATACACGGTACTAGTGCCGACATTGTGCATGCTCTGTTGCCTGTGTCTATGTGCCTATGGTTCTGTCTGTGTGATCATGTGTTGTATCTGACCCCAGGAATGTGTATATAAAGTTTCCCATTCCTGGGACAATGAATTCACGGTGTTCTAATTTCAATTTCCAGGAGTGTATATATATATATAACCTGTGTCTAGAGCTCAAACAACGATTAAAGAGACGGACTGAGGTTTCTCTAAATCTGTGTACAAACGGGTCAGCAGATTATTGAGTATTAGCTGATCGGGACCAACTTCGCAGAGTCTTTGTTGTTTTATCAGTGCGTCTCATTTGGATCTCCCAACTAGACGGTAACGTTCTTGCCCGCATTCCGGAGAACACGGGTTCCAATCCCCATCCGGACATCCAGATTTGGGCTTCTCCGTGGTTTCCCAAAATAACTCCAGACGAATGCCTGGATGCTTCTTTCAAAAGGCAATGGCCGAATTCCTTCCCGTTCCTTTACCCCCCAGTCCTATCCCGCCTCTAATGACCTCTACGTCGACAAGGCGTAAAGCCACAAGCAAAAAAAAAAAAAAAAAAAATATATATATATATATATATATATATATATATATATAGATTCTCCAACACAGTATATATTAATGAGGTGTCATTTTAAAGCGTATGGTCTCTACTTTGATCACATCATATTTTAAGAAAGAAAGTTTTAGGAATTCGACCCTTAAAGGGCGAAAATGTCATTATTTCTAAAATGCTGTTTTTTGTGTTATGAGCCATTTATCTCCCTGGATACCTATCTGAAATCGTATAATGAAGTATCATTTTAAAGATTAAGATCTCCGCTTTAGTGACATCATATATTAAGTAAGAAATTTTTTGATATTTGACCCTTAAAGGGCAAAAGGATCAATATTTGTGCAATTCGCTTTTGTGTCACGAGCAATTTATCTCCCTTAATATCTAACCGATATAGATAAACGAGATATCATATTAAAGACTAAAGTCTCCACCGTAGTAACATTATATTTTAAGAAAGGAATTTTTCGTAATTCGACCCTTAAAGGGCAAAAATGTTATTTTTTCTAAAATGTGTTTTTTGTGTCTCCAGCCATTTATCTCCCTGGATATCTAACCAAAATCGATAAATGAAGTGCGGTTACGAGGAGTAACGTCTCAGCTTTGATGAGATCATATTCAACCTAACTTTTCATCGCATTTTTTTCGCGAAATTTTCGCACGGGTCGTCTAGTAGTATATAATGCTACTATATATTCAGTAGTTAATTTCGTGTGTTACGGAACTTACCTGTATGGAAATTAAAAAAAAAAGAAATTATGGAATAAATTTCATAACCCATTACTGGGGTGTCGGTAGATAATGTGGGTTCAGATGTTCCGTAGAAAATACTGAAAAAAGATACTGACACTGGGTACAGAACGTGAACGTTAATTGTATCCAGGTCGCAGACGAAATCTAGGCGAACAGTTAGGAGAGTTATTTTTGGATGCGGCACCTGCTTCTGATGTGCACCCAATTCGGACATGGTGAACAGCTGATTCATTACCGTGACTTCAATCTACATTAATACGTCCCTTCCACAATACACTTGCAGCCTTATGTTAGTAACGTTAGAAGTCGTCATGTTATTACTTTTCGGTACAGGTGCGCTCAAATGTTATTTTACACCCGTACTTCGAGGATTGAACTGTGCTTGCGTGAACATTCTTTTCGATTTTCACGAGGTTTTCAGGTCTTTCGGAGCTAAAACCGTTTCGAAAATAGGTTACTTTATTTGTGTATGTTCGATTTCTTCTTTCTTTTTTTTTGCATGTGGTGCGGGACCGTAGGCTACAGCCTAGGTCGCTTATACCTAAATGCGGCCCTGGAACCACACAATTAGAGACGAGCAGACTAAAGTATTTGAAATTCAACCTGAGGATATCACGAAGGTACTAAGAAAGCTGAAAAAATATAAAGGGGCTGGTGTAGATAATATTAGTCTGGGTACGGAACGTGAACTTTAATTCTATCCAGGTCGCAGACGAAATCTATGCGAACAGTTAGGAGAGTTATTTTTGGATGCGGTACCTGCTTCTATGTGCACCCAATTCGGACACGCTGAACGGCTGATTCGTTACCGCTATGGATCATTGTGCCGTTGCCGATTCGTCACCCGTGCCAAATGTGCTCAAACGTTGCCAACTCGGATCTATTGATTCATTGTTTACTATCTTCTAACTACAGAGTTTGTTCAGATTTTTCTACAGATGCCAGTTATACACAATCAGTTCTAACAATGTACGACAAATTATAGCGAAAATACTATACAACCAGCATTTTCCCGCTGCTTCGCTCGTGCGCTTACAATGCGTTTACATTTTGTTTTTCTCCCAGTTACAAAAGTATAAACGTTTAAAATGCAGCATCTTTGAAACCTTTACCGTCTACAAATTACAAAATTTCGTTACGCTTATTGGAGTGTTACTTTCGGATGTAGTGGTTGTGACGTTTATGTCTAACCAATGTACAGTATTTTGATAAGTGAATAATTACTTTTGTTGTTTATGATATGTGTTCATCATTGTTCTAAGTATAATTAATGTAAATAATTGTAATTAAATGCAATAGGGTTTCCACAGATGGTAGTGTGTGTAGCGAACGGGGTAGTATTAGCATCTTAGTTTTAAAGCATATTGATGTAGAGTATCTTTGGTTGAAAGAGTAGTGTGGAGAGTTCGCGTGGTAAGCTCGCGTACGGGATCCGCGGTTGTTTGTTAAAGAGTATGATTACAATATTTATACAGGAGAATGTAAATTGTATATAAAATCGCGATTGAGTTTAAGAAGCATTAAACTCAGCGTCAGGATCAATCGGACTGTGTGTTCATTTAAAATTACGTTATGGAATTCTGAAAATATCGTAGGCTTGTTTGCTAGTACGATATTAACTAGGGAGCGTCCATAAACCACGTAGCTCCATTTTGGCATCCTGTGAGCCCTTCCTCCCCACCACGACGTAGCCAGACGTGGCTTTTGCCTTTACTCCCCCCTCTCCGCGTAACACGTAGCTTTTTTCCCCCTTTTGATTCCAGAAGAAATTTTATACCGTTTTCTCTTGTCAGACTATTATAAATTACATACGGAGATAATTAAATGAGGGAAATAAATATTCACAAGCTTTTGTGTGTTCAGTAACTAATTTTAAGTGTGAAAAATGATATAAGTGGAAAGCTACGTGGCCTGACTCAGAAACCACCTCCCCTCCACCCCCACACGTAGCTTAGTGTAGCTTTCCATCCAACCCCTCCCCCCCCCCCAGACCTAGCCACGTAGTTTATGAACTCTCCCCTATCGGCAATTAAAACACCTGCCGGCTTGCAGTGTTAGAGGTGGTCAAGGGGCCAACTGTCCACAACAGGTTACATGGTTTGATTCAAGTTTTCCAGGAAATTCTAACGCACTACGTTCACGAAAACTGAAGAAATAAATAACCATGGTTACGCCGTCAAACAACAATATTAACAGAATCCAAAGGGTGGAATGTTCGATCTTTGGTGGATACCTCGTAAAGGACTGTTTATCTGTTATGCAGTGTGATCTATGGCGCCTATTTGTTCTCGGGGCTGACGAATTATCATTGCTTGCTGCGTTCCCCGGTTGCATAGCCATAAAGTACACCTTGATTTTAAGCTTTCGAAGCGAGAAAATTCCATCCAAATTAGATCCGTGGATTTTGCGTGATGCTTGGAAAAAAGGACAGACAGACGCAGCGCATTTACAGAGTTGTAATAGTATAGAATAGTGTCTGATATTAATTCCTGTGTTGATGATCCTTTAGCCACAGAATTTTTTTTTAATTTCTCTTCCGACAATTTCATAATTACATATTGTTAGACAATGTTAAGTAACTACGCATTGCTTTCAAGGATAGTCTTCTCTGCTTCGTAAACCAACTGAGATAACAGGCCGTGTGTCATTGTTTGGATTATTGTGGAGGCTAGAATATAGTAAATGAACTGGCACTGATGAGTAAGCCAGATTATATGTGCTAATCTGTACAATTTTTGTGCTGCGCATTTCTTTTAAACTGAAGTGTAAACAAAGCAAGCAAGCACACGTTATCGCGTTTTCTGGCTTAAGCTCAAAGCTCGGTTGGACACTTACGGAACGAGGATTAAGACAGCAATGCAGTAAAGATATCTACCTCGTTTTATCTCCGTGGCTTTCTGTAGTTTTATAGATGTAGGTATATGTGACAAGTGTTTCTTAAGTTGAATGCGTTGCGTTTAAGACGAAGATGAAAAATACAAAGTTTGAAACTCGTAATCAGTACTTATGTTAGCTCAAATAGGGGAGGAGTGGAGGGTCTGGAGAAATCTCACCCAGGGGAGGGGAGGGGGTAAGACATCTAAAAAAACAAATCTCCGAAATTACGAGGCCGATTTTACGTTACGTAATTAACGAAAGCCCTCTTTCGAGGTATACCAAGTCGTATATCACTCTTAATGTTTCTATTTGGCATACGATTTTACAACTATAGTATGTATCTCCGATTATTCCACAAGTGCTCAGATTAAAACTATGTATTTTGAGCACACGCTGACGTTAGTATTATGGGTTTTTCCAAGTATGCAGTTGTTTTATTATTATTTTAATTGCGATGAAGCTAACGCTCCCGTAGCAATTCCCCTTGTCATCTAATTTCTTTTATAATTAGAATGCGAAATTCCTCCCCATTTACTTTTCCTATTTAAAAATTTTAATTTTAAATACCTTAAGGGTTTTTGGTAAATTATTCATCACTTCACTTGGTAATTTGTTCCAATTCCTGACAAAAGAAAATTTTCTCACTCCCTAAGGCACGAAATCGGGCGCAAGCATGTGGTCATGGTCGCCTTTCCCCTTTCGTGCACTATTCCTAATTCTTTACCAATATCCCACCAAGCCCCATCACCAACATATGCCCTGTACATTCCCAGCTCTCTCTTCACCCTCCTCCTTACCTCCTTCCTCCAATGAGTTCCATTCCAGCTCCTTTATCGTATAAGTCCTGCGATAATTTCCACAAACAAATCTAGCTGCCCTTCTTTGCACACCTTCCAACTCCTGTGTAATATAATCAAAATGTGCGTCCCAAACTACGCCACCATCTTCACCAAATGGTCTGACCAAAGTTTTGCAACCCAGCTCCCTAACTTCTCTGGTACATCCTCTCATCACCCTCTCCAATAAATGAAGGATTTTGTAACCTTTTGCTACCACCTGCTCAATTCACTCTACCCAGTTGAGTTTGTTATTAAACGTTATGCCAAGATATTTATACTTCAAGCTTTCAAAAAGTAATTCTGACCCCACCCTATAATCATAATTAGCCTTTAGTGTATCAGACAATATTTCTTTGGTCACCAGTCTCACAGTATCTGACCTTGGATCAAGTAGCAAGCAACAAAATGTGCTTTAGCCTTCACAAGCACGAGGCGGATTGATATCGCTATACGATGGCAGTGCGCGCAATGATATGGTGAAACATTCTGTTTACTACAAACTCCGAGAATTCACGAGCTGAAGTTTCAACGCCCAGATACGAGACATGTACCAAGCATGGAGTCTAGAAACGGAAACGGATGGTATGAAATGTGTCCTCTAGCCGCTTAACCTGTGTGTTGAAGGAAAATTACATTTCTGTCATAATTCAAAATCTCTAAAAACCCTTTCCTAATACAGACGTCTATAATCATTTCAACAGACTTTTAAGTACTGGGCTAGTCCGAAGCAAGCTAACACAGCAGTAGTGGCAGAGGTGACCCTCAACCGGCATTCCTCTGGTCTGGCCAGCACTTACGCAGTCGGAGAAAGTTGATACAGAAGCCTCAGAGTTCGGATGACTCGTTAAGGAACGATGAGAGCACGTATGCAGAGCTGTAGGTAAAGGCAAGCTGTTCCTTTCCCCCTTATTCTGAATTTTTCCCTAAGTTGGAAAAGACCCTTAGATTCACGGGGAAGGTGCTATTTAAAGATATGGAGGTACGGTGCAAGAGAAACAGATGATGATAATTTTAGTATCTTGCCTCTTGTAATTACAGTGCAGCAGATTGCAACAAAAATTATCCTTTTGATAACGAAACACAGTGAGTATTTCATCGCGGAATGTTTTGTGAAACAGCTGGACTCAGATCAATGAATATTGTTCATAGTAAACAGCATCACACAATACGTCCAGTGGCTAACATTTTGTTATCTTCTTCATGAAGGGCTTTCTCTATCCACAAGCCGGTCACAAAAAGAAGGTCTTGCTCACTATTTGATTATCTTTATTAAGAAGCTCACTTTTCCGACAAGAATGAAAGTTTTAAGTGCAATAGACACACTGTTTAACCAATATGAAACAAAAGTAGTGCACGTTTTTCAATAACAGCGTACTCGCACAGATATACGTCACAACTATCGTGAAGAACGTGAACGCAACATAAAATAGAGTTAACGAGTTCAATATTAGCTACAATACCCAAACATAGTCCTTTTCGTCGAATTACTAAAAATACTCATCATTTTTGTAAATGTGTGTTGAACATAAATCGTTCATCACCATTCTGGACAGATTCCAGTCTACTCGTACTTGGAGTTGCCGAAGCATACATTATTAATATTTTTTTTGTTAGATTGAATATATATTAACGAAAAAGAAATGTCAGGGAGAAAAGAAAACAAAATATAAGTACAAAAATCAATCTTTAAACCGGAAAAGATACCGCAACTGGGAAGCTGAAATCGAAATTTGGCCCCAGCATGATTAGGAGTGGTCGAGTTATCTTGTTGACATTGGAAGACTCACATCACGTGGAACAACTAATGCACCATTAGGAGATCTACAAAGACAAGACATGCTAACATCTGCCTCATAACTTTCACGACACTACCCTTTCTTTATTTTTTGGTAATGGCATTTGGCAACGGTGGCCATACAGCCAGCTCAATGTAATTATTAAAGCTTTCAGTGTATAAGTCGTCATCCAGTATATACATTGTATTTTTCCAATGTATGGACGCCACAGGACGGACAGGACATTCACACAGACACACAACACTTAAACATCCATACCCGCGGCCGGATTCGAACCGGCGGCCTTCGGCACGCGGAGCTAGCACTCTAGCCCCTACGCTACCGAGGCCGGCGACACTACCCTGTGCGAACTGTGAATTCCTTTCCCTATATAGATACCCGTTAGCGCGCTCCTCGGTATCTGCTACAACATATTTGTGTTGCGTTTCCCTGTAAACTGAACTCCGAGTTTGCAGGTAAAAAGCCGTTTATCGAACGCCTTGTGTAACACGTTGCCCTCAGCAAGTTTTTTCGATATTCAGAGCAGGCGATGAAGTCTATACACATTCATTAGTTACATATTATTTTAAACTAGTATAGGTTCATGGGATCACAAAGAATGTAGTTTCGATGATATTTAAAAAGAGATATGACACTGTTAAAGTTTTTTACTTATGGCTTTACGCCTCGGGGCAAGGAACGGGAAGGAATTCGGTCATGGCCTTTTTAAGGAAGAATCCTAGTATTCACCTGGAGTGATTTGGGGAAACCATGGAAAACCCAAATCTGGATGCCCAGATTGGGATTCGAAACCACGTCCTCCCAAATGCGGAGGAAACGCTCCGTAAGATTTTTGTACGTAATAGAAAGTAACTAAAGTAGTACGCTTGTGTATAGTTGTGCTTTTGTGGGAAATTAACCATGAGAATAGCTGCAAAATTTTTTTATCTCTTTCTGTAAACTGAAAATCACCTGTTTTCTTTATTATTACAGCTCTGCGATAAAATAAATCTACATCTTTTTTTTAAAAAAAAACTGCTTAACGTCTCTTAACAGCGAGGTCTTTGGAGACGGGAAAGGATGGGGGGGGAGGGGGTAAGGAATGGGAAGGAATTCGGCCATGGCCTTTTTTGAAGGAAGCATCCCGGCATTTGCCTGGAGTGATTGGGGAAACCATGGAAAACCCAAATCTGGATGCCCGGACGGGGTACATCTTTCAAGACACCTCGCTGTATGACATATGGAATTAACTCTAAAATCCTCTGGAGACACTGAAAAATATAAAACTGTAGAAATAAAACAAAGACAGAATTTTTTTTTAAAAGTACAGAATAACAGTTGTGAGGTACACAACCTCACATTTGTGTGATTTTACATTAATTAAGCTATTTTTTTATTTAATAAATTGTAATAGTGTGTATTAACTCGGAATTTTTAAGTTCAAAGGTCAAAGAATAACAAGATGAATAATGAGATCTCTGAAAAATAAAAGAAGAGTCAAGAGTGAGTTGTTGAAGAGAAGATTTGAATGGAGAGCACGAGTTTTGCTTTTTTTGGAATGAATAAGTTTGAAAGAAGAGATGAAACAGTTTGGCTCACTGGAGTAGCCACAAGAATCCTGGCGGGATTACTAATAGTAAAACATTAGCCTGAGGACAGAAGATTTAGGGTTATGGATAAAGATAATGTTATATGACTTGAGAAAAGAGAATTGTTTGTTAAATAAAAAAAATACAAATGATGAGATAAGTAGGAAGTGTTTTGATTTGAGATTGAGATATATGTAGATATACACAAAGGAATTAATTTGAGTTTGTGTGATAAGAATTGGAATAATAATATTTTTGATTTTTCAGCGTGTGTATCATATTAAAACCAGCGCCGGACAAAGAGGGGTTAAGGAAATCTCTATATACTGGTCTGGTGCTGGAAATAAGAGGCAATAAAGTATATAAATATATTTAAAGTATTATACAAAATAGAGACGTTGCATATAAGTACGTTACACAGTGATACCTGTATGCACTTGCTACTTAAGGGTACAAAGGAAAAAAAACTTATTTTTTGTAAAAAAAATATCAAGTGATAGCCTTTTTTATCGTTACTGGTACGGCGTCCGAGTTTTTTGTGGGCTGTCCGTCAGTAGAGAATACAGTTGACTGGTTCCTATTTTGTGGGATATTATTTACAGAGGTGAAGCGCGCGGTTGTTCCTCCTAAGCCCAGGTCTAACTTCTCAGTTTACTTGGGACCCTGTATACATAAGAGGAAAGTCCTCTCTCTCGGTAAACAACGCTCTGTAGCGTTTTCAGAGAGTCTCCGCTTTTCTTCAGTCTGCTCGTTACCTCCTTCCTTAACAAGCGCATCACGTATTCAGACAGTATGGCGGTCACATTCATTATTCAGTGCCACGGGCTGTGTACCGCCTGTTACTCACCTGTCCTCATTCACTATACCGCACTGACCACCATAAACTGCAGTATAATCTTCGATTCAACCTAACGCTGTTTCGGTTATGTGAGATATTAATTATTAAACGTAATAATTTATTTGGTGCAATCCTTCAACTATTCTTGTCCTTATAACGTACGTCCCCAATTATCTGCTTCATATATTCTAATACTAGCTGGTACCCACGACTTCGATCATGTTTGTAAAGAATTTGGATTGACAGCTACCAACATCTAACCACCATAGTGCACGATAGGAGACTCGATACTATTACCACACACAAACGCCAGTCATCTGCGCTATGTAATTCAGGCAGCAAAGTAAAATATACGGACACACATGTCTTTGGTCGAAAAACGAAAATATCCTTGAACGACCAATTTCAACCACCATATCTCCCACACTCTCTCTGTTACCGAAATTTGGCCAACGTTGTGATCGACGGGTAACTCTGTGCTACTACCGCACACAAATATCAGTGATCTGCGCTAGATAGTTTTGGCTGAAAAGTGATACACCATGACACTTACGTTTTTGGTAGAAATATGAAAGTGCCACAGGTCGACCAATTTCAACCATCATATCTGCCACACTCCCATAGCTACCGACATCTAACCACCATAGTACACTATAGGAGATACGATACTACTACCACACACAAATATCAATGGTCTATGCCAGTGTTTCCCAACCTTTTTTGGGTCATGTCCCACTTTTAACATTTTTTTTTGCCCCCCATACATAATTTTTAATAAAAAAATTATTTGTTATTAAAGAAACTCATATAGGATGGTTTTTGAAAGAAAACACTTTAATATTGTCATAAAACACAGTAAGTAAAATTAAAAAAAACATATAATGAAATACTAGAATTCAAATTCAAAAGATTTTTAATAAAGATTTATTATGGCAATTTAGTGTGATCCTTTTAAGAATTTGATTTTTTGCTATATTTTGTACCTACATCTAGCATTGCATTTAAATAACCCGAAGAGAAAGCGGTAAAGTCGTATCAAGTCAATTTCTAACTTGCCCCCATAAAAAAACCAAATTGTCCCCCTGTGGGGCGTGGGCCCCACGTTGGGAAACACTGGTCTATGCTATGTAGTTGTGACAGGAGAGTGACATATACGGAGACACAGGTCTTTGGTTGAAATACAAAAATATCCTTGATCGGCCAATTTCAACCACCATAGCTCCAACACTATTACAGTTATCGAAATACGGCCAACATTGTCATCGACGGGTGACTGTGTGCTATTACCACACACAAACATCAGTGATCTGCGCTAAATAGTTTTGGCTGAAAAGTGATACACCATGACACGTTTTTGGTAGAAATATGAAAGTGCCGCAGGTCGACCACTTTCAACCATCATATCTGCCACACCCCCAAAGCTACCGACATCTAACCACCATAGTACACGATTGGATACGCAAGACCACCACTAGTTGTGGCAGCAGAGTGACATATATGGAGACACGTGTCTTTGGTTGAAAAACGAAAATGCACTGCATCGACCACTTTTAACCATCATATCTCCCACATCCCCACAGCTATCGACATTCGGCCTACGTTGTGCATGACAGGAAACTCCATGCTAGGGTATAAACTGCTCTCGGGTGACTAGCCGAGTCAAGAGTGCGTTGTCACACGATATTTCGGCGACTAGATTCATTGCCGCCATCTTCTGGTGAAGTCGTTCTTATATAACTCCATGCTACTTCCACACACAAAGTATTTTCCATCAACTGTTTCCTCCACTAACAAACCAACCAATCCAGCATGTCTTAAAATGTGATCTACCGGAAATTATGGGTGAGGAAAGAAGTTTGTGGAATAAGCTTACAGAAAGAATAGACAGGCTGGTAGGTCATATTTTGAGACATGCTGGATTGGTTAATTTGCTGGTGGAGGGAAGAGTCGAAGGTAAGAACTGTAGAGGAAGACAGAGATTAGAATATATGAAGCAGATAATTGAGGACGTGGGCTGTAAGGGGTATGTAGAAATGAAGTGGTTAGCACAAGATAGGAATGGATGGAAGATTGCATCAAACCAGTCGAAAGACTGATGACAGCAAAAACATCCGGTCACTTCATTCTGTGCGAATCTCCCACAAACTTTCTTCCTCGCGCATCATTTTCAAAACACGTTCATTTTTTATTCTATTTGTCCACTTAATTTTCAACATCCTTCTACAACATCTCATTCAAATTCTCCAATTTTCCTTCTTTCTGGAATACCTGCAGTCCATACTTCACTACCCAAAATGCATACGTAAATAGTTTAAAAAAGTTCTGAGTCCTAGACCGATGTTTGAAACTAAAAGAATTGGCTTTCATAACAATGATCTTTCCACTAATGTTATTTTGATTAGAACATCATTCCTACTTCGGCCATCAGTTGTAATTTTACTTCATAATTAAAAGTATTCATTTAGTTCTTCTATTGTATCTGATCCGGCATCTGTGTAGGCGTCCTCTGGGCAATTATGAGAGTGGGAGGACATGTGACCCACAATCGATAGAACCGAACCGGTCATATACGTAGTATTTACCCTATTGGAGGAATATTGTGCTGCCATCTGTTTGTGAAACGCGTAACTACGTTCTGTGTGTGATGATGCATTTTTGTTTGTTAAATGTGTAGTTTATGAGGCGGAGATAGAGATCCGTCCCAGCATCCGCCTTGATGATTCGGGGAAATTGTCTAGGAACCGCAAACAGGATGACGGGTACGCGGAGACCAGGACTCTATCCTTTCTGCTACATTTCATTAATTTTGTCTTTCTTTTATTTATATTTAGTCCAAAATTTTTCATCAGTATTTTGTTCATGCCATTAAGTAATATCACTCTGTTCTACCAGCATCAACAAATCACTGCATACTGATTGTTTCTCATTTTCGTAATAATTATGTGTGTTTAACAATCTAGTAACTGTGCAGCTCAGACACATACATACTTGAGACACATGTGTCACTACAGTATCGCGTCATATTGGGTCAGGTCATGCAGGCACAATGATGATGTCGAGCGCTTCCTACGGTATCAGCTGATAAGCGCCCCAGTGGTGGAAGACGTTTCCGTATTCGAATTTGGCCAGAAAAGTTGTCGCGCACAGTTTCTAACAACCACACTGTGAACCACTATTCTGACTTCAATCCCAGACCACTCCGTGGTGAGTATGGCAGGAAAGCAATGCCAATTGTTAGAAGTGATTAGTATGTCGGTATGAATAGGCCTTAATCGGTCGGTCAACACTAAAGGTGGCTTATCACGGCGAGTGCATTTGCCGGACGCGCCGGTCCGACTATCAACATTGGGCCGTGGGAAGGGAGCCACCTCTACTGGCAGGGATGGCGCCAAGTAGGTAAACATCAAAAGCCCGGGTAGCTGAAACGTGGTGGGGAGGTGACTGCGAGTTGGCGAGGACTAACCTGTGCCACGTGATGATCAGTACAATTGGGCTGCATGGCGCTACCTACAAAATAACGGGCTGTGGGAATCCACCATAAAGGCGCCTTCCCACGATCCCTTGTAACGAAGGCGAGACGGGACGGGACGAATACTCGACCACAGCCATGGGAACAGGGTTGCCTCTGCTAGCGGAGATGAGACGCAGCTACCCACTCTGAGTCGGTAAACATCAAAGGCGTGTGTAGCGGTGCGCTGTTGCCATCGGTTTGCAGCAGCTATACGCACCCCTTCTGTTGCAGTAAAGTGCTCTGTGCTAAACGACACTAGGCAACGTGGTGCGAAGGTAGCGGCAAGGAAAGCTAGGACTAACCTGCGGCCCGCGGTCGTCCCTACACTTCGGCTAATGAGGTCCCGTCTCGTCTCGCCTTCGTTACAAGGGATTGTGGAAATGCGCCTTAAGAGTGCCCACTTTACTCAAACAAATTTCGTGCAAAGAAAGTCCAGCAGACATTATAGCACCAATAAAAACACCAGTGAGGCTGCATGCGTTAAGCCGCCATCACGCTGGACCTGGGAACTAAACAGGAACGGCTGTGAGTCCTTGACCCCGACTACCAGACGTTCCGACTGTGGTTTTACGGCAGTGAAGGCTGGAATGATTCCAAATCTTCCGTCTCATAAACCACATGTTTCACATACAAAAATACACTTACCATACAGAACACCAGTTGCACGTTTCACAGAAAAATGGCAACAGAAACATTCCTCCCTTAGGATAAACCCTCCAGATCTAACACATCTGTTCTGCGTGTGGTGGCGCCCCCCTTTATCACACAAACTAACTATTAGGGTAATCCACAGTGACAGCAGAGAGGAAAAAAAATTACACACGAATTAAACGTTTCACAGACAGATCAGGACAGCTACAAACCTTGCGATAAGTCGGTTGTGTCATTTGACAGTAAAATAGAACCGTATAGAACAGTGAGGAAGATGACTACTACTGACAAGGAACACATCTGACACCGAGCGCTCGACAACATGAAAGCATGCTTAGAATAACACGCGATCATAAACAGTGGTGTGTGTCATTTCCGTGCAAAAAGTTGCATTCTACCTCAAGTAACATTTTAATAGAGAGAAAAATTTTAAAAAGATATCAATAATATATGAAGGAAATTGTACGTAATTCAATGACGTTAGTGCATCATTACATTTTCAATCAACAGTGCCAAAAACTCTCAGATTAAAGTACTTAATACAGCGGAAAACACGCATATACAGCAGTACTACACACCTGATAGTACTTATATTAATCCTCAAAGTACAGATGCGGGATTTCGATTATGTGTTTAAAACAAAGTGGAAGAGAAAAATGTGCAAATCTCACTAAAACCACGGTATTACATTCCAAATCGCTTTCGCATTCACGCAGTACAATATCAAAAGCCGCACTAATTACATTTTCAAATTATTATGTTGGTATGTCAATGCCATAATCTAGCTTTTGCCAAGCATATTACAACATAGGCTTATATGTAGGTGCAGCAAATTGATTGAAAATCACAGAGTGAAGTTTCATGATGCCATAAAGATCATATATCTTCACTTGTGGTTTGGCACATTGTAGTCTTACAAAATCAGTATGTTACTTGAGGTAGAATGTAACGTTTTGCATGGAAGTGACACACACCACTGGTTTGTTTATGATCACTTGATATTCTAAACATGTTTTAATGCCGTTCCGAACGTTTGAGGTCAAAGGTGTCCCTTCTGAGATACTTCGCCATGGTGGTTCCGTGGCTCAGTAAATAGAGTTACTGATTTCGGATTGCCTGGTCGTTGTTCATCCTAACGGAGCCGTGAATTTTCTTCGATTCCAGATCGGCCCCCCGCTCCCGCCCCTCACTCATCCTGCTGTACAATAAGTACTGAATACCTAAATCACTGGACCTAAGTGGTCGCCATGAGATCTCCACGACTAGTCATGAAGCCTAGATAGGGAACACGTAGCTCTACCTCTACCTCCTCGAATATCTGCAGTTGTACAGCCAATAAAAGGGAATAGATTTCACCAGACGCGGAACAGACAAATAATTTCCTAAGAATTGGTATAAGACGATGTATGCTTCTTCTTTACTAAAATACATTATTGTATCAATAGTATTACTTTTCAACAGGAAAAAAAAAAGTTTCAAAGAGTTAACTGAAGTCTGATTTAGAAACTATTTCATTCTTGGGTTTAATGTTGTTAAAATAATGAAATGCACTCTTCCTTGTTGCAAAATGTAGGTCCTAAAGAAGATAACATTCTGTTCTGTAGGTCTGACAGTGATTTATATGGTATATG
Source organism: Vandiemenella viatica (assembly GCA_031002005.1). Lineage (NCBI taxonomy): Eukaryota > Metazoa > Arthropoda > Insecta > Orthoptera > Morabidae > Vandiemenella > Vandiemenella viatica. The sequence goes on from JARYHS010011408.1 coordinate 281,000,505, forward strand.
TGGTATTTAGGTTAGGTATCACAGCATAAAGAATTATCTAGGGTTCTCTGTTACAAAAGAAATGAATAGGTGTAAGTGCAGTGATGTCACTGTAAGTGTACAATCACTTCTGCACGAGGTTCATGGATGTATTAATTGCTGAAACACAAACTTCATATGTGAATGGAGGGTTTCATCAGTATATTGCCAAAATGTAGGCAGCCACAAAAACATAAGTCATACAAACATAGACAGTAATAATATAAAATAGACATTAGAGCTGAGATTTACCAAAAAATTAAAATTCGTAAAAAAATCGGTAGGTGGTGAAACTATTCCCAAAAAGTATTAGGGTTTTTTTTTTTTTTTTGAAAAAATAGAGCGAAAGTAGATGTGTAGGTAAATTTCCATCGGGTCGTATGCTCCGTCGCAATTAAATGGAATTAATAGACTAATAAAGATCAGACGAGCAACAGTTAATGCCGGAATTTGGGCCTAAAGACGAAAGAACTTCTACCAGCTTGGCAAAGAAAAATATGATAAATTATTATGTCATCTTATTTAATTTATAAAACGATTAAAAATTTATTACTAGTGAATTAAAACCGCTAATACTGTCATCTCTCTCAAAATTTTAGTGAGAACGTAAGGGTTAATATTTAAATAAAATCGATATGGACTTGTAAATATTTAAATAGCCCTATTTGAATTTTCCAATAACTCAAAGAAATATTAAGTGCTCTTTAAATTGTTTGTCCTTGTATGAGAAATAATAAGTCCCATAATCCTTATTACATGATACGCAGAAGTTGGATTTTACCATGCCAACCCAATTTAAACGTGATACAGCTACATCTATTATTTATTAATCCTGGAAATGATTTGCGAAAGTCCTCAATGATACGAGATCTACACCCAATTTCTTGAACACGGTGCAATGTATCCACCTTAGATCATTGCATTTATAAAAACATCTATAACTGTTTGAGAAAGCGATGTATCACATATTAGTTTCGAAAATTTGTGAGTCATCAATATTTCTGAAATACCGTGTCTAAAAGTCTGATTCATTCTTTATCCACTTGAAGTTGCCATTCCTTAATTCCGAAAAGCTTAAAAAGGCCAATAAATCTCCTAAAAAAACTTTTCGGAGATTCAGATTTCATTGCGGTTAAGGTCATATTCGCTTAATTTATTCTGTTTAACACCTCTTTCCTGCTTTTCACATCAAAAGTTTCCTTACTGTAGAGGTAGCTGGGGTCTAAATCCTAGTGTACAAAATCCACTAAGACTTAAAGTCGCCTTTAGCTGCGCGCTTACTTAGACGCCAGCACATGTTGCAACTTAGTAATAGTAAGAAGTAAATTCACGTGGTCTTACAACATAGTTGACAGAGTTTTGAGTTGCCGCGCATTCCGCTTTGTAGTAACTGGACCTACAGTTTAAAGGTGTGTTCCCACGGCGCGTGGTTTTTGAGGTCACGCCACATCAGCCTAAAGGCGCGTTCCCACGATCCCTTGTAACGAAGGCGAGACGAGACGGGACCTCATTAGCCGAAGTGTAGGGACGACCGCGGGCCGCAGGTTAGTCCTAGCTTACGTTGCTGCCACCTCCGCTCCCAGTTGCCTAGTGTCGTTTAGCACAGAGCACTTTACAGCAACAGAAGGGGTGCGCACCGCTGCTGCCATGGCGTGTGGTTGAGTATTTGTCCCGTCCCGTCTCGCCTTCGTTACAAGGGATCGTGGGAACGGGCCTTCAGTGTTCTAACCAGCACGCGCCACAGGCTAGCCCTCGCCACCCCTCACTACCTCAGCTACCCTGGCGTTTGATCTTTACCAACTGGGGCGACGGATAGAGGCGCACCATCCCTGACACGTCAGCTGGAAGCCACCTTAACGTGACTCGTCCTGGCACACTCATAATCAAAGCAAAGCCCGCAACCTTGCGTTGTGTGGGCGAGCACCTTAAAGGCCGCCACACACGTACGGAAAACCCGCGGGATTTGGACGGAGTGGTCCCGGCGCTGCGCGATCCCGGAACGTGTGTGGGCATTTCCTTGAGGCCGTGGCCGCATCCCAGTGGCCCGCTCGTGCGGCCAAATCCTCACCGAAAAAAAATTCTTATTTCCTCGAAGGCCGGAACGGAAGGTGAAAACCTCAGCGTGTGTGTCCTGCGGTCAGTCGCCCTTCGAGGATTTCTTGTGAGTGGCTGCGTGTGCTGCGATTTTATTTCTCTGTTTTGTTTGTACTGTTCCGTTTCGTGATGTTCCGTGTTTATAAAAATGTATGAAAGTGGACCCTGTCGATGGGAAGTGAAGTACCAGGAATACCATGACAGAAACAAACGAGAAGCAGCCTACACCAAGCTGGCAGAAATATTGAAGGAGGATGAGGCAAATGCAAAAAAGAAAAAACAGCAAAATTAAACCATCAGGAAATGAATCTTTGTGAAGTGATGTGTTGACGTCAAATAACATTAAAAAAAAAAAACGGCTTCATGAAAATCGCTTTGACGTTGTTGGCAAAATCGTTGCCATAAAATTACGTGGCCTTCCGACCAATCAAATGCTAATAACAGAAAAAATAATTAATGGCACTCTGTTTCAAGGCAAAATAGGCTGTTTAAGAATGTCTTACAACGATCAACGGCTATCTACTTCCTACCTGTACCATTCTGCGGGCAGCAGTTCTGGATTTTTTTGTCCAGCCCACAACCTTTACTAGCAACACCCGCAAGATCATTATAAACCACCAGCACATTTTGATAAAATACCTCAAAATAACGACACAGCAACAAATTTTCTATCAAATTTTAATTCAAATGATGTCGTATGATTTGAATTTGGGTTTACGTAACAATATGATCAAATATATTAATGACAACATGATTTTAAACTAATAATATTTTAATTTAGTTTTTATGTCATTTAAGCTTAATTTTATGTTGTTGATGTATTTACGAATGGGAATAAACCAATTATATTAAATAATATCAATATGTCAAAGAGAAATCTTCATACAATCTTTGCGAAGAACTTTATAAATGGCCTGGCATGTTCCTGGTATGATGCAACCAAGGGCTTGAGGAGAAATTATTGTTGAAGATTTGATATCTTTATTGCTTTTTCCCGTTGCCAAAACCTGCTTCGTCCATCCTTAAGTAATTATGAAAATCTTTGGGAAAATCCTTCAATTCCAAAAGAGGATCTGTGTGAGAATAATTTCCTCTTTTGAGTAGCCACTCTTTGCACCATACATTTCTTCTGATGCGCTGTTTTGCGCGAGTTTTAGCGCTACTTGCCGCCATTAACAAACTAACAGCAGCCAATGCGTGAACATCATCGGATGCTGCCATCGTGAAGCCAACTCTGAGACCGAGAAACCCATGAGGATTTTAACGCCCCGTGTGTGTGCAGGGCGACTTCGATGAAATCCCTGAGGTCTGGCCCACGGGCTCTTTCCTTGAGGCCCGGCCTCCACGTGTATGGTTACCTGCCACTGAGCAATCAGACCGACCAGTACAATAGTGCAAATGGATAGTTCTCGTCTGTTTTTGTAGGGCAGTCAGATGAAGGTAGGAGTCTGCTATTCCGTCCACACGAAATGAATCATTCTTCGGCTCATTCATCGTCATGAAGCATCTTCTAGGCTGCTTGAAGATGGTGAATGAGCGCACAGAGTTGCATTCACAGCGCGTGCTGTGGACGGTGGCACCCACGTGGAGTGGCGGCGTGCCTTCTTGTGCGCGCCGGGTGTCCTTGGACCACGTCCAGGAGAGCTCATGGCCAACAGGTGCTCCACGGCTATGCAGCCTCTCGTCTCATCGAGGAAACACGCGTTTCTTCTATTAGCGTATGCCAGAGATGTAGCAACTTTGATGCAGTATTCAAGTCAAAGAAAAATTTAAACGCCGTAGAAACAATTGCAAAGATAGAAGTGAATTGTGAACAGCAACTTGTACAAAATACCTCTACGAGTTGAATTAGAAAAGAAATTTTTTTATTGATTATAACTGAATTTGGAAATACATTAGGTTCGTGATCCCCATTGATGGCGCAACAAAATTTGCTGCATTATAATTATTGGGAGGACAATGTTTAGTTTTCTGTGGATTACAGTTAATATAACACCTGAAAAGTCAATTTTGCCAGTTCCCTGCATCACACTGGATTTGGGAATCTAGATCATCTGTTCATGAATCACGTAAATTTTTTGCTTAAGTGTTTTGCAATGTAATTTGCGTCTAATGTGTGATTTTGAGTCGAAAATTTCCGAACATCAAAGCCGAACTTAGATTTTCTTTTTCTTCATACTGTTGTCGATTTTTAGCCATAACGATCTTCTGACACACAATACAAAGAGAAAAAAAGTCAGCAATATTTCTTGAATCCAAAGTTCGAAATATAAAGTTTTTTAGCACGAAAAAATCCCATCTATTTCTGTAAAACTCTTTTTATTATGTATTTATTAATATTCGCACAAAAAATACTGGCATAATGTTTTTTATGAATCTGTACACTTGTTTTAGTGTGTATATTTAATAGTGTGTACAATCTCTGGTCAGGATTGTATTAAGAATCTTTGGTGCGTATCTTGTGTGCTTAGGAACATATTTCCTGCTCACATAGAGTCTTAAGTCATTACGCAAATTTCAAGTCAGATTCTATGCTTTCAGAAAGTGAAGAGCGCTTAAAAATTTGTTCTGAAATTACATGCAACACATCACGCAACAAATTTTATATATGCAGATATATTTTCATGAAAATCTTATATATATATAAAAATAGACGTGTTTTTTCCTATATTTCACTTTTCAGCCACCACTACCTAGCACAGATCACTGATGTTTGTTGGTGGAAGTAGCATGGAGTTTCCTGTCGTGCACAACGTTGGCCGAATGCCAATAGCTGTGGGGATGTGGAAGATATAATGATTAAAGTTGATAAGTGCAGGGCGTTTTCATATTTCGACCAAAAATTCGTATCTCCGTATACTTCTCTTTCCTGACACAACTACATAACATAGACTTTTGGTGTTTGTGTGTGGTAGTAGAATCGTATCTCATGTTGTGCACTATGGTTGTTAGATGTCGGTAACTATGGGGGTGTGGGAGAAATGTGGGTTGATAGTGGTCGACCTGTGGCAGTTTCATACTTCTGCCAAAGACAAAAGTGTCATGGTGTATCACTTTTCAGCGAAAACTATAGATCACAGATAACTGGCGTTTGTGTGTAGTAGTAGCACAGAGTCACCTTTCGATCACAACAGCGGCCGAATTTCAGAAACTGTGGAACTGTGGTAGATATGGTGGTTGTAAGTGGCCGACCAAGGATATTTTCGCATTTCGACTGTCTCCGCATATGTCACTTTTCTGCCACAACTACATAGCATAGAGCATTGGTGTTTGTGTTTGGTAGTAGAATCGTATCTCATGTAGTGCACTATGGTTGTTAGATGTCGGTAGCTATGGGGGTGTGGGAGAAATGAGGGTTGAAAGTGGTCGACCTGTGGCAGTTTCATACTTCTGCCAAAGACAAAATTGTCATGGTGTACCACTTTTCAGCGAAAACTATAGATCACAGATAACTGGCGTTTGTGTGTAGTAGTAGCACAGAGTCACCTTTCGATCACAACAGCGGCCGAATTTCAGAAATTGTGGTACTGTGGTAGATATGGTGGCTGTAAGTGGCCGACCAAGGATATTTTCGTATTTCGACGAAAGGCATGTGTCTCCGCAGATTTCACTTTTCTACCACGACTACATAGCATAGAGCATTGGTGTTTATGTGTGGTAGTTGAATCGTGTCTGTTGTCGTGCACTATGGTTGTTAGATGTCTGTAGCTATGGGGGTGTGGAAAATATGGGGGATGAAAATGGTCGACCTGCGGCAATTTCATATTTCTCCCAAAGACGCATGTGTCACGGTGTATCACTTTTAAGTGAAAACTATCAATCGCAGATCACTGGCGTTTGTGTGTGGTAATAACACAGAGTCTCCCATCGATCACAACGTTGGCCGAAATTCGGTAACTGTGAGAGTGTGTGAGATATGGTGTTTGAAATTGGTGGATCATGAATATTTTCGTGTTTCATCCAAAGACTTGTGTGTATCCGTAAATTTTACCTTGCTGCCGGAACTACATAGCGCAGAAGACTGGTACTTGTGTGTGGTAATAGTATCGAGTCTCCCATCGTGCACTAGGGTGGTTAGATGTCTATAGTTGTCAATATGAATTCTTTACAATCACGAACGAAGTCGTGGGTACCAGCTAGTAAAAAAATAAAAATAAAATAATAATACTAATAAAATACCTCGAGGACTGAAATTCTGACTCTTTAAAGTACTCTGGTTGCGGTTTGAAAAACGAATTGATTGCGTTATCTCCAGTAAAACGAAAATTCTATGTGCGTTCGTTTACAAGTTGACTGAAAGCAACTGAAAACGTTAGGAAATTCGATACACATTCCTGCGGGAGGACGCCTCTCGTTCTTTCCAATATCCGCGGCAAAACTTGATGCCCTGTTGTCTGTGAACAAGGATCGGAAATATTTTCAGCGGAAATAGCACATTTTAGTTTTATCGCTTTATGGAGTATTGGCAAACTCTTTTTCTTTTTGAAAGAAAAAACTAACAAACGTTCCATAAAGTTATAAAGTGAAAAAAAACATTTCCTACTGAAAGTAACTGTTACAGTAATGTTTTAAATATTACTCAAAGAGTCATCAATTATTCTTAGGAAGACTGGTGAACCGGTAGATTAAAGAGTAGTTCAAGGACTAAAAATTATAAATAAGAAGAAATAGCAATAAACAAATTCATAGTCATCATCATCATCTTGATGCAGAGGCCACTAACGCTTTTTATAGTAGTTTCAAGAAGTATTTGTTAAGAGATTTTCTTGCTACCATATCACAGTGTATTTTGGGTATAGATGCAAGAGAAAGACAAAACAAATCTAATATCTTTGGTGATTCAAACTACAAAAGAGTGGTGCAACGGCATGGACAATCTCGTATGCAATGATAATTACTACCTTACTGAACGACAGCCGACAAACTGCTGTCCACTGTATGCACGGTAATTTTCCCCCATCTCGATTACATTGGAACATCACATCTGGAAGCAGAATCCCCAACCAATTTCATAAAGTTAACAAACGCCTGCCACCGCTCGTTCAAATAAAAGAGTACGTAATTTGCAGTTAGCTATTAGTTCAGGATGTTTGAGAGCAGTATCCAAGTAAATACAGTGTCTTCGTCGATCATTCATATTCTCAAGAAATCTTGATATTACCGATGTGGGATGAGTCCCAAGATTTGTAGTATTGTGTGAAATAATCTTAATGAAATAACATCAGAAAAAAGAATTTTCCCTTCCTTACCACTTATGCTGTCAAGGAATTACATGTAAGAATATATATACCTATAAGCATCCTTCATTGCTATCTGACGAGGAAGCTGTGGAGTATTTTTTAGAAAATCTCGATCCATCACAGACAATTGTAAATTTCTTCTTCTTGCACCGATAAGGCCTTCTGTGACCACGTTCCAACTTCAATTCTTCATCCTTTGTTGTTGTTATTTCTTTCTTTCGATCCAATATTTCTTCATCATTTCACTATGTTTATTCCTTCTCTCCTCAGACCCGTTCGAAGCAGATTTCTTTACTCCCTGCCTTGGAATCTTTCCAAACTTAATACCTACCAAATTCCTTAACCACTGAGACACCAAACCGCTCGTAAAAATCCTGTATCGTATCAAGCACGATGCTCACATCAACAAATTTTCCCCAACAAGCTCTCGAGCTCGTCCGATGATGCGGATGTTTTAACAAGCTGCCAAACATGAAATTATATGAAAATCTGGCGACTAACATCCTCTAAAAAGAAATACAGATTTTACTGCTGCGAAATAAAATAATGTATAATAATCATTGGGCAAGTCCAATAACTTTCAAATCCGGCTTCCTATATCTGATATGATGTTCTGAGAGCATCAACAACATTATCGTTGGGGACCATCTCCAGTTTCCCGGGTGTGGTTTACGAGCCTTGGTTGTTGGAGACAATCGTTTTTCACTGTCTCCTATCCAGAAAAGTTTTACTGTCCGTGATGTATTCCCAATTCCAGCTCTTCTCTCTGTGTCCTCCTTCAGATTGTCTGTCCATCTTCTTCTTGGTCTTCCCACTGGTCTTCTCTAATTAAAACGAGCCTTTTAGAGTATAGAGTGACTTAATTTTCTCAATTCTTTCTAACCCAAGCTAACTCTGAGAAAGTTGTTCATTTTCCTCTGATAGTACGAGAAGATATTGCACCAAGTAAGCGTTAAAATAATCTTAGATTCATTATACTATTTCATTTCGAACACCAAGTTACTTCATTACCATGGGTACCAGATATTGCTAGATAAACAGAGTGTTGTTTAACTGAAGTACATAACATTTCACAGCATAATCGAAACGTAGTTTGGTCACATGTATAGTTCATCGGCGGCTGGTAGTATGGAACAAAAGACAGCGAGGCGAGAATCTCTCTTTTTTTTATGGCTTTACGCCTCCGCGATGAAAGAACCGTCCTTCTGTTGGAGTGACTTTGGGAAACAATTGAAAACCTAAATCTGGATGGGCGACCGGGGATTCCAACCTGTATCCTCTAGAATGCGGTGAGGATCTGATAGATGACTTTATCCCAGACTTTACATCATGAAAGATACCAGGCTCTCTTTTTCGATGAAGAAAATTTAAACCACAACATGAATGGTTAGCTGGAAAGTACTATCCCTTTGCGTCTATTCGATAGCTGAGATTGATAGTTTAGAAAAATGTAAATGCAGATATTTCTTTGTAATTGAATACTAATCAGTTTCATACATGATTAAAACGCTCCAGTAGAATTGCAAGCCAGTAGCGACTACTTCTATCAATTAGAACTGAATTTACTCCACAATTGGCTTATTTCCAACGACCTCGGTTCATGCGAGATCCATACACGTTACTTTCAGAGGCAAGTGGTCGTATTTTGCCTCGTTTGAGTACGGCAACAGAACTTTTACTGCGATGAAGGCCACAAGCATATCAATCTGCTTAATGGAGAATTGCTCAAGGCCACTTCGCAACGCAACCGCAGTCACTTGTTGTGCAGATTTTGCTTGAACTGACCTACGTTCCGCGCCGTTGCACCTGTGATAATTTAAAGCCGCAAAAATTAACGTACGATTTTATTTATGGACAAAATATTTACTACTTTTATTTGTTATCTGTGGTAAATAAATCTACTGTGAAGTTAATGTTTCTGCTCATACAGGTATTTGTCACTTAATTCTATGGTTAAGGACTTTTTAAAAAAATCCTCGCTATTTTTTAAATTTTTTCCGTCATCTAGGGGTCACATTATGATTACAGTGTAATACATGAAAATACTCGTTGGTTCATCTTTGCATCAAACGTTTGCAACAAATATGAATGCCAGTATTTTTTTTTTATTAGTGCTTTACGGCTGGTCGACGTCGAGCTAAATAGACGCTGGAGAGTATTAGTAGCGGGAAACGGGAAGGAATTTGGCCATCACATTTTGAAGTTACCATAACAGTATACGCTTGTAGTGATTAAAAATGTACGTAACCGTACTGACTCTTCCATTTAAATCGTGTCACTATGAAGTCTCAAATAATAATAATAATAAACATATTTCCCTTACCACATGAGTTGTAAGTACCATAGTAAATATTTTTCATTTTATTTTAAAATATTGTGCGGAATAAAACTAACGAATACGTGTTCCAGTTACAAGAAATAGTTTCGTAACGATTACCGATTAACTGTTTTAGTTATTCGATTACAAAATTAATACATCATAATGAAATAATTTTTTGTGACCTTGTCACACATTTTGGTTGTGTTCTATTTTAATCGATCTGATAATTACGTTTTCTGTTCTGTCTAGGAGTAGGTGTCAGGAAGTTGGTGCAGTCACCCAGGGTAAAAGGGAATAGAAACTCATTTAGATGTGTGTATTATATATTGCCGCTCCTCGTGTAAGGAAACAACTTTTTTTAATGTTAATAATTTTTTGGTAGTGAGGTGCGATGAGTGAAAAACGAAATCACTGTTCATGCAAGAAAAATTACCAAAACAAATTTACTACGAGATAAAAACAGCATGTGTGTCAGAAAGACCGTCGCCTTATTACAAATAAGCATATGTGAAACTGAGCAAAGTCAATTAGTGGTTCAAGAGTTAAATGTACCTAACTGTTCGCTGGCACTAATGGCTATGAAATTAGTCTCTTAACAAAACGCATGTTTATTAAGCGTCAGTATGGGAAACCTTCCTAATACGTTCGATGAAAACAGGAAACGTCCTATATGATGTTCCAAGCATGGTGATCCTCGACATGGCCATCCAATTTTTAGTTTTTCATGAGTTTTCCAGATTGTTCTACGCGAATGCTGAGATGTTTAACACATACAATTATATTTCGATTTCATTCCTGTCCCTTGAAAATAACGCTGCGACCCGCGAGCTTTAAACCGAAAACAACATGGCTGCTAAAAAGATCTGAATCTGCGCATGTCGATTTTAAACACACAGCTACACTAAGCCAAATCGCTTATTTACAACAGAAATCAATCTATGTATTGCAGATGATTTAGTACTAGCACCAAATGAACTGTTTCTGAATTTTCATTAGTGTAAATACACTGATTCAATTTTCATCGATACTGTGATGTCATAAGTAATTTCACGTCTTTGTACGAGGCGCGTCCAGAAAGTAAGTTCCGTTTCAATTTATCTCCGCTGCAGCGCTGCGATTGCAGTTCCGCACATGCGCTGTAGACGATGTGTATCAAGGGGAAGAACGTGCGCCATTTGGAGATCGCTGTCAGTTACGTACGCTTTGTTGTGCTTGTTTGAAATGTCGGCGTTGATTGAAAATCCCGCCACCTGTGAAATCAGGTCTGTGATTCGGTTTCTGAATGCGAGGAAAGTGATTCGATGGTGAGAAGATGGGTCCGACAGTTCAATGGCGGGCGTAGTGATGTGCACGATGAAGAACGAAGTGGGCGTCCGCCTTTGGTTACAGAAGAACTGGTTCACGCGATTGATGACGAGATCCAGGAAAACCGTAGGTTTACAATTAGTACTCTCGCTATGGACTTACCCCAAATTTCACGATCACTCATGCATGAAATTGTTACCAAACAACTGAAATTCCGTAAACTTTTCTCACGTTGGGTACCAAACACAAAACACAACGGATGGGTAGTGACCCGTTATGCTGAAAGCGGCGAAGAATTTCTGAGACGGATAGTTACAGGAGATGAAACGTGGGTTTCTTACGACACCCCTGAGAGTAAGCGGCAATCAATGAAATGAAGGCACACTTCATCCCCACCAAAGGTTAAGCCGAAGCAAATCATGACACCTCGGAAAATGATGTGTACAGTGTTCTGAGACTGGAAAGGCATCCTACTCATTGACTTCTTACCGCGTGGTCAAACAATCAAAGCAGATGCTTATTGCGAGACACTTCGGAAATTGCGCCGTGCAATTCAGAATTAGCGCCAGGGACTGCTGTCAAAAGGTGTTGTTTTGCTTCACGACAACGCACTACCACACACTGGAAACGTGACGAAAAACCTCGTACAGGGATTTGGCTGGGACGTGTTTCACCATCCTCCGTACAGCCCTGACCTCGCTCCTAGCGACTTTCATCTGTTCTTACATCTCAAGTCTTTCCTTGGCGGTCATCACTTCACCAATGACGACGAGCTGAAAGAAACTGTTTCCAACTGGTTGAAGACACAGGCGGCAGATTTGTATGAAGAAGGTATACAAAACCTGATTCCACGCTATGACAAATGCCTGCAAAATTTCGGCAGTTATGTGGAAAAGTAGTTTAAGAGTTGTAGAATTTTGTGCAATAAAAATTTCTTCTGTATCTGTGTACAATTTCATTTTATTACCAAACGGAACTTACTTTCTGGACGCGCCTCGTATATATTGACAGTAATATCGCACGGTTGGATCGTCATTAAATAGAGCAATAGTTAAAGACGTAACGATTTCCGAGCAATGAGTGAGTACGTAGACCTTAGTAGATGTTTACTAGTGTCCTTGATAGCAGTAATTCCGACACCTGTAGCCCCGCCCTCAATGTGTCTGAGGTGTTAGCCTCCTGAACTACGGTGTCTGGTCACGACAGAGCAATTCAAGGCGCCACAGGTGAAGCAGATCGCAATCTAACGCTAAGCCACAGACGCACAAGGAAAATCAGTGTCTCATTACCTTTCCGCCAACTGCAAACCGCGAGCAGTATCTAAAAACAGGCTCAGATGAACTAGCTTGATCAGTATATCCGCATCGTGAAGGTGTGCTGGGTGACGAATCCACCTCATACAGTAATGGAAGAAAAGGAAAATTCTAGAACAATGGTATCGCGCTTTTTTATGTCAAGGTGGTAACACCCGGGACTGCCATCATGAAAAATCTGTTTCCCTTTGTAATATAGTGAAGACAGACAAGCAAAATAATGTCAGCGTTTTTAGATTTCTATTGAAACTCAGCAGAATTCCAACCAAAACAGTTGGTTTAAAGGCATCTAGTAATCATAGATGATAAAAATAACCTTTAAGGATTGTTAATTTAGCACTTATCCGTTGTACTCACACAGTGTCGTTTATCGTCCCGCAAATAAGCATCTCATTATTTCTTTGATTGTGAATCTAATTACAACGCGAGTCTCATCAAAACATGGCTGAACTGTTTCTTAATTCGACTATTGAATTTAATTGCCCAGGAGCACAGAAGCAACAGTCTAACGTCGCCAGTGCCTGTTATAGTCCGTTCAGTTAACAGAGGCGGTACAAGGTCACTCTGCTCTATCCCCACTCCACTGCCTTTACCCCTAAATGCGAAAGTGAAATTTGGCAGTCGCTAACCTGGACACGGCGCTCGGCACAGAGAGGTAGGAAGCAATGGAGGCGGTGGGAGGGTGGTGGGAGGTGGTGAGGAGAGGGGATAAGGGAAAATGACCTTGAACCGCCTGTTCGGAGTAATCAAGGTATAACCCTTGTTGGTGAACACAAAGTACTGTATAATAAAATGATCGCAGTAGCGGTATTAGCAGTAATCGTGTGTTCTAGAGCATCTGCGAGCTTTGGAACCACCGCGTTGGACATTCCACTGTAATATACTGAATATTACTGTAAAGTGAATTGGTTAAAGTGCACATTTGGCGAAGCCAGTGGAACTGTCAGAACCTGTTAGAGGCAGTCGGAGACCGCGGGGCGTGTTATTTATAAGGGTAGTCTTCAGGCGATGTTGATCTCTGAGTAGGCAAGCGGGACTGAATGAATAGAAGCTTGTTCTTCAAGGGCAATTACAGTTTATGAATAGGATCCTTGTTTCCTATGCCAACTTTGAAGGCAGAACCGCTACCAAATAAGATTTGCTTATCAAGTAAGCTAGGATACCCACAGTGGCATAAGAGAATTTAACCAGATTGCGTTGTGCCGGCTTGTATGGGAGATCCAACCAACACTAGGGTTGGGCTTGTACCATCAAGTTGCTTCGTACACAATCTACAGTTCGCATCTCTGAACTGCGTGTGACGTAGCTTTGCCGCTGTATTTCACCACTGGATCTGGCTTGAGGAAACAGTTACTTTCTCTTCCCGCAACTCACACACCTAATAAACCTAACATCCTATTTCAAGCTGTAAGCTCCAATAGTGCTGGACTTGACTTTTGTCATTTCTAGCGTGAGCTTTACAGCCTACATTCCATCAAAATCCTTTGGCGAGAACCTCTCTCGACTCAGGAATTGAACCCACGTTCATCATATTTCAAGCTTCAACCGGACATGGCGCTTGTACAACAGGAGACACGACAAAGCAAATGAATAACTGCTTCTAAACTCCAGAGAAAACCTCGCTCTCCTGTTTTCCGCACTTTCCTGGTTACTCACAAATATTGAGCACAGGTGCCACGATGTTGGCGAATCAAAGAAAGAAATGGACGTCGAAGAAGGGTGTTGTTACGTAGAGTTAGGCAAAGTGCAGAGGGGTTTGTGGCTTTATAGTCTTGTTAGCAGAGAGGGCTGAGGATATTGAGTAGTTATTGAATGGCATGAACAAAATACTGAAGGAAGATTTTGGACTGAATATAAATCAAAGTAAGACAAAAGTGATGAAATGTAGTAGAAATGATACCAATAGTAGCAGATTAAATATAAAAATAGAATCGGATGCAATAGGAGAAGTAAGTGAGTTCTGTTACTTGGAAAGCAAAATTACAACCGATGGCCGAAGCAGGAATGATGTTAAAAGCAGAAAAACACTACCAAAAAGAGCCTTCATGAAAAAGAGAAACCTTTTAGTTTCAAATATTGATCTAGGAATTAGAAAGAGCTTTTTAAAACTCTATGTGTGGAGCACAGCACTTTACGGTAGCGAAACATGGACTTTAGGAATACCGGAAAGAAAGAAACTTGAAGCATTTGAAATGTGGTGCTACAGAAGAATGCTGAAAATTAGGTGGACAAAGTAAGAAATGAACGAGTTTTGGAAATGATGGGTGAGAAAAGAAGTTTATGGAAGAAGCTTACAGGAAGAAGAGAGAGGCTTTTAGGTCATATTTTGAGACATGCTGGATTGGTTAATTTGTTAGTGGAGGGAACAGTCGAAGGTAAGAACTGTAGAGGTAGATAGAGATTAGAATATATGAAGCAGATATATGAGGACGTGGGTTGTAAGGGGTATGTAGAAACGAAGAGGTTAGCACAGGATAGGAAGGGATGGAGGATTGCATCAAACCAGTCTAAAGACTGACGACAGCAAAAAAAAAAAAGGGAGTGGGTTAATGCTCGACGGTGTATATACAGGAACGGAACTTACAATTCAGGACGAATGTTGCTTTTACAGTTTTCAAGGATGTTCAGCCGGATAAATTCTGCTATACACACTGTTTACACCTCCGCTGTCTTCATCAGGTGAAAAATTATTTGAAAGAGGATTCTTTCGTAAATTACGACACCAAATGTTGTATATTTTCCGCTATCTTTCACAAATAAAACTTTTAAAACTGCAAGCAAGGGCCTTATCACAATATGTTCGTGTTTACATCGATGCATTTTTTTTTTATGTGACGTTACACGGGAACGACAATTTCAGTTTTCCAAATATTTCCAAAACCATGCTAGGCGAGAGGCTGCATGGTGTCTTGACAAAAATTGATTAACTTGGAGTGTCTTCTGTTGGAGTGTTATAAGAATGGACAAGATATGGGATGGGATGATAAGAACACAGTAAAAGAGGAATCCTTGAAAAATTTTGGACACAGTTGATGGATAGAGTTTTGAGTGAAGAGTTTTGCGTGTACTGTATTGTCTTTGGAAGAAGTGTCGCATGTAATCGTTGGAGTTTGTATATACATGTGACCAGTGTCCATGAAGTTTGATGCTTTATGAAAAATAAAAACAGTTAAAGTTTTAGACTGTATCGAGGACTAGTTATTTCTTATATAATTAAACCACGATACTCCTAATACCGTCTGAAACCGCTTCAGCAATGATACATGAAAAATGATGGAGAAGGTACACTTAAAGATAGTATGGGAATGTTAATAGAATGGATTAGCACAGAATACCGATGAAAATTCATAAAGTGAAGACTGTATCAGAGGGAGATCAAAGGATAGGTAGCAGTGACGAGTGGAGAAAGGTGTGTTGAAGAAATGTGAAGACTGGAACAGGGTAATTGAGGAGAGTTGGTGGAAATAGAACCGAGCGTGGTGGTGTAACGGATAGCGTTCTGGCCTCGCATTCGGGAGGACGGCGGTTCGAATCCCCGTCCGGGCATCCAGATTTGGGTTTTCCATGGTTTCCCAAATCACTCCAGGCAAACGCCGGGATGCTTCCTTAAAAAGGCCATGGCCGAATTCCTTCCCATTCCTTGCCCCCATCCTTTCCCGTCTCTAAAGACCTCGCTGTTGAGAGACGTAAAGCAGTTAAAAAAAAAAAAAAAAAAAAAAAGTGGAGAAGATTGGAGAGGCTTGTGTGTAGCTGGAATAGTTCAAGATTAGAAATATCATAATAGAGTGAAAATGATTTATTGTGCAAGGAGAGACGTGAGGAAATTCATGTTTATTGAACAAAACAACAACATAGTATTTACAGCCACACAGAAAGTCAAAACACTGTGTTTCTCTAACGAAGTGTAGTGACTGATTGCCTCCACTTAGCTGTAATAAATAGAAGCTTCCGCTAGAAATGTGGGGTGATATAATTCGTTTTGCTGGTGGGGGTATAGGCTAGGAACGTTGGCGCAACTGTATTTGGTATGGGTTTGAGGTATTCGGACGATAGGAAGTAACTGATCGATTTCGTTCTTCCAGAAATCTTCGCTGCTTCACGAGAAATGCCAATAAACAGCGTTGTTTCTCACAATGCGGTAGAGAGCCTGGGTGGCGACTATAAAGCAGATCGACTGGAGGTTATTGTCCTAAGACATTTCCTCCCTCTGTCGCTGTGGAGAGACATAACTTCACGTCTTGTCCATCATCTCCTCGGGGCTCCATCAGCAACACTGGTCTCGTGTGTCGCCCCCGGCTGATTCGTATTGGGCGAGATGACTGATCAGTGGGATGGCGGAGCGATGTGCAACATGATAAAACTTACAGAGTAAGCTGTGATTTCCAATGTTTGTGTAACGAACTGTACTCACTCGCCCAAGAGAGTCTCTTTATCGGGACGAACAGAGACGTTGAGTCAAACCATTCGATTTAAATGCTGTCAACGTATGAACAAATTTTAATGCAAAATTAATGTAACAGTTAGTTAAAACATACAGGGAACAAAACACGTTGTGCATTTAAAATACATTTCACAGACCCGCCAGTGTGGCTGCTCGGCTTAAGCGTCACCACACTGGATCAGGAGGTACAAAGGGACCAGGTTTGAGTCCTGGATCCCTCGAAACGGTCGACCCGATAGCGATTTCAGACGGTATTAGGTGTATCGTGGTTTAATTATACAAGAAATAACTAGTCCACGATACAGTTTAAAACCTTAACCGTTTTTATTTTACATAAAGCATCGAACTTCATAGACACTGGTCACATGAATACACAAACTCCAACGATTACATGCGACACTTCTTCCAAAGACAAGACAGCACACGCAAAACTGTTCACTCAAAACTCTGTCCATCAACTGTATCGAAAAACTGTCACTGTAAAAACTGCTCGCTTTATACAAGTTTAACGAAAGTTCTAGAACATTACAAATGCTTCCGACAGATATTTCTCGAACTTCAACAATACTTAAACAATTAAAACATATTAAAAAAATCAGAATTAATACATAATCATTTACAACCTTTACGAATTGCTCAGAAATGAGATTTAAAGATATTTAAACACAAAATTATCCACATAAATCATTTTAAGCTGTAGTAAATCATCCTTTAACATCGTAGCTCACCTTAATACTTGGAATTACAAACATATAAGTAATTCTCTTGCATAGTTCTGTCCTTAAATGTATTAAATAGTATTTACATAATTTCTATTCATAAAACAAAATCCATTTACACCGATTTACAGTGAATTGCAAGACAAACATACAAGATCATATTCAATCAAACTCTAGCTTGCTACAAATGCTTCATAAAATACAATTCCATTTAAAGTATAGGTTTGAGAGCTGTTATAACGGTTTACTGAAATCACCTAGGAGAATACTGGGATGAACCCCAATCTCCTCTGCCTCATAAATTACACGTTCCATAAACAAACATACACTCATCATGCAGAACACTAGTTACACATTTCACAGACAGATGGCAAGACAAATACTCCACCCACCCCTAGGATAAACGCTCCAGACTGCAACAAGTCTGGTTACAACTATGATCGGGCCTCTCTTCTTCCTCTTAATTCACACTAAGTGCCTGTGTGAGGAGGACCTGGTGTCTGCGTAGTCCAGACAAAAAAAAAAAAAAAAACCTCCATACTTTTCGTATCTTCGTCCCATATTCAATATTTAGGCCAGCAGACGTCCAAATCACCGACTTCACCGAAGGAGTAGTTTAATTTATAACCAACCACTTTGCTTAATTTAGAGCATTACTTAAGTTAGGTTTCCATTCTGACAAGTTCCTGTCACATGTCGCGCAACTTGTGCCTGGCACATGTTGCACGTAATTGTTCAACTGTTTCCAATTGCCTGGGACGTCTGCAACATTTGTAGAGAGGTCTCGACTGCAAGAATAGAACTGAAGTTTGTACAGGGAATCAAATAGAGTGTTTTCCAGTTTCTTGAGTGGAGTGTTTTGTTGGTTCAAATATTTGAGCGATATGAACAACTCAGCTACTGCAGCTTTTGCTGTAATGGCAGGCGCATACTATGAATTTATAAAAAACAAAAGGCGAAAACGACCGAGATGGTGGATTAGGCATTTTCAAGCAAAAAGACATTCGGAAGGAGCTTATAACTAATTAATAGCAAATCTACGTTTCCCTTAAATTTGCAGACCTCAGAGAGTGAATTTTTTATTTCTAACTGGTTCGATGCTGCATTCCAGAATATCAACAATTCGTTGCATGGCGTCATTTCTTTTGTTCAACTTCTTGTGGTTCGCATCAATTATGTTCCACAGCACTGTCTACTGTTTAGAGAGTTCTATAAGCTTTATTACATTATTTTTCGACCACTCCATCATGAAACAAACACTACACTAGCTTTGAATAAAGTACGATTACCATAGACAAGAAAACACGCGCTGATGACAGAGTGTGTGCTGCGCATGCGCTGCTTGTCCCATGGAGGAAGGAAATATATGGAGGAGAAGTGACGTTAAATTGGTGAAGCAGGCTCGCGCATGCGCAGTGGCGGCAGCGGCGATATTGCGCTTCCAAACAATTGCGATATTCCCAGTATATCCCGAAAACTAAGCAAGATATCGAAAAATTTTATTCTTTATTTTCGATTTGTCTCGCCGTGTTACATTAGAATCGATCATTAAATTTGACTTTTGCGAAATTTTTCTTCTCCATTTCAACTCAAAACACCTCACTTTTGGTACAGTATATCTCTAGAACTAAGTGAGATATCGAAAATTTTCGTTCTTTATTTTTCATTTGTCTCGTCTTTTTAAATAAGAATCCATCATCAAATTTGACTTTGACCAATTTTTTCTTCTGAATTTCAACCAAAACCATTTCACATTTGGGACAGAATATCTCGAAAACTAAGCAGGATATCAAAAAATTTTTTCTTCATTTTTTATTTGTCATATCGAGTTAAATAATAATCCATCACCAGATTGCGGCGTCACCTCTATCCTAGAGTCCCCTTGTGGTTTGGTACATATTCCCCGTGTCTGTATGGAAGCGGCCATGCTCCCTCCACTCCGGCCATGCCCCCCACTCATCTTCCGCCCGCTTCACTTCAATGCGTGGTGAAGGTCTCTTGCGTCGTCTCCATATTTTCCTTCCTCCATGGCTTGTCTCTGGGAGATGTCGCAGTCTGTTTCCATGGGCTGTGGCACAAGTTGCGGCACATGTTGTGTCCCGCAGTCGCTTGGCACATTTCAGTCCCCGACACTTGTGCCGCAACATGTTGCGGACCGTTTCCATTTCAACACATTTCGGTCACATGTGCAGGCACTTGTCCCGCAACATGTTGCGGGACAAATTTGTAGTAATGGAAACGTAGCTTTAGCAGCCATAAATCAACGTGTATTTTGAGAAGGGAGCTATTATATGAAGCTATCACTTTAAGAATGTTTCAACTATGTCAGTGACAATAATGGTACCGTTTGCATGCCATAACTGATGCTGTATTTAGAAATTAGACCTAAATCTACCTCAGAGAGAAATTCTTAACAAATATCATTCAAAAGAGAATACTTGTTAGCATACCTGTATCTTCACTCATTCTGTTATAACGATACCTTCAAAATTCAGAATTCTTTCCTGCCAAATCAGAACGTTAATGTTAACTTCAAGAACATCATACAGTGTTATCGGAACGTTTTGGGTGGATATTTAGCACCTTAATTACGGCTATCCTTGAACTTAAATGTCAGTGTGGAGAAAGAAGGACTCCTCTCCAACTCTTATATTTATTTTAATTTAAACGAATCAGATACTCACCGTTAAGAAGCTCAGAAGCAACACGTACGAAAATTGGAGCTGAAACAAGAAGAAAAAAATTAGCACAAAACATCAATTTTCTGTAATTAAAATTCTGTATAAAACGTTCCTTCACTCATAATCTACATCTACATCTACATCTATACTCTGCAAATCACAAATACTGTGGGTGGCAGAGGGTTCTAAGCACCAATCCTAATTCTGTGCATTCCAATCCCGAACATAACGAGGAAAGAAAGAATATATAAATGTATCAGTACGGCATCTTATTTCTCGAATCTTATCCCTCCTGTCATTGCGACCTAAATAGGTTGGCGGAAGAATTATTCGTTGCACTCGTAAATTAGAGATTTTCACATATTTCAACAAATTCAAACGAAAACGACGTCGTCTGTCCGCCAAACAATCCCAGCCCAACCCCACGCATCAGCTCCGTGACACTTACGTATGGACTGTAACTAGCAGTCACGAATCGAGCGGCTCTCTTCTGTACCCTCTCCAATGTGTCAATCAATCCCTTTGCGATTACGGATCCCAAATTCCACAAACAGTATTTCAAATGCGGACGCACTAGTGTTTTGTACGCTATTTCCTTTGTTATGAGCATTACAACTTTCTCAAAATACGACCTATTAATCGTAGTTTAGAATTAGCTTTGCCTACGCCGTACGCTCGAATCTTCGCTAAAAGTCGGTTGTGTGGTACAGCCGTACAGGGTCAAAGCTTTCAGAAAATCCAAGAAAATAGCATCAACTTGTGATCCTGCATCAGTAACTTTAATTATATCATGCGAAAATAGAGCCAGTTGTGTTTCACACGATCGGTTCTTCGAAATCCGTGTTGGTTTGCTGTAAGTAACTCGTTTTCATCTAGAAACTTCATAAAGTTAGAGAATATGACATGCTCTAGAATTCTACTGCAAATAGACGTTAGAGATATGGGTCGATAATTCCTAATAATGCTCACTAAGATACTAGATCATTTACAGTAACCTTTCTTAACGGATAAAGTAGTGGAAGGTCTTGCAAGGTTTTGCCACAACTATCGAAACTTATATATTTTAATTTCCCCTTACATCCCTGTGTCAATGATGAGAACATATTTTCAGTTCACGTTACACTCCGGAATTTTAGTGCAACTGTCATGCTTTAAACTTAAAGTTTTGTATTTCTAAGTCACTTAAAAATTAGGTTATTTCATCAGTTACAATCAGTTCATCGATTTTAAACTACGTAAAACAGTTTTTTCCTTTGCCACGAGTAATTTATCAAGAACTGCTGCATACTACACCATTTTCTACTTTTTTATTTTTTAGGATGGCTCACTTACGCAGTTATGATGTAGACAAATCAACCCCTCACCACAACGCTATGCCTTTTACAGGTAACGTTCACAACACACGTGGTACTTCCAGTTGGCGAGAGTACTTTCAGACAAGAGTTTCTGGCGATCCACGTCAGGAAAATAGCTGAACCATTTAACTCTTAGTATCTCCAGACCTCCATTTCTGTCTTTATTGACAGTGAAGGACTGTTAAAAGTTCGACGTATGTCCAAAACCAAAGGACTTTTAATTTTATAGAATGAATCAAATCGGCAAATGTTCTTGGACTGGGGTGTTTAGAATTTCATCGTCAGTCAGACTGTGAATGAATTATGCAGAGAACGCATCTCGCATTTTAATGGTTCCTTAATTAAAACAATACTTTCGGAAAGCGTATATAAGTAGCAAAATCTATTCTCATCTTCGTCCTGCTTTCTAGGTGAAAGGTAACATTTGTCTAGGTTGACAGACTTTCTACTCTCCAAACAGTCTTAGTCAAGACATTTTCTTTCCATTTAAGTATTTTCGTTGGTCGGAGATGAATCTTTTCAGGACGTGACGTCATATAGTTAATCCATTCCTGATAAGCTCTTCCGGAAATACTTCCTATAATGACAGGGTCATTGGGAGAAGTGTGCAAGTCTGTAACAGAACTTCTTGAGGGCAGTTACGTTTCCAGATCTCCAGGTGAGCAATTATTTTACTGCGAATGCAGACTTTCCCGGCGAATAAATGACAACATATCTTCTAGGGTTTGCAGCTGGATTTTATTATAAAGCGACAAGCTTTCGGCTACTAGCTCAGAATCGACCTGAAGATGGCTACTGAGCTAGTAGCCGAAAGCTTGTCGCTTTATAATAAATCCGGCTGCAAACCCTAGAAGATTTGTTGTCAATTATTTTACTGCCAAGAGAAAACGTCGTTCTTTCTTATACAGCCATCAGAACTGTTGAGAAATCAAGTACAGTGATTGATGGAGATCGCTACAAAGTACAGGTAGTCCCGAAAAGTGGTTTAAAATATAACCATTGCATCACAGCTTTGAATCTGTACCGCATTATGATTAGTTTATCGAAACTCAGTAATAGCAGTTATGTGTACTGGCAAAGTGAATAGTTTCAGTAGGATTCGGAGTTCCGTGGTGTGCGTATAGTGAATTTTAAAGTGTTGTATTGTGACAAAGTGAGAGTTCTTCGGTTTTCAATTTTGGTTTTCGAACTGGTTTCGTAAAATTCAACATCGATGACTCGGCAATCCCACTGGAAGAAATAGTGAGTACTCCCTATGAGAACCCGATAATGAGGAAGGCTATGACTAACCGAAAAGTGAGAACA
The DNA here is from genome assembly GCA_031002005.1 of Vandiemenella viatica. Classification (NCBI taxonomy): domain Eukaryota; kingdom Metazoa; phylum Arthropoda; class Insecta; order Orthoptera; family Morabidae; genus Vandiemenella; species Vandiemenella viatica. Next base: position 281,023,296 of record JARYHS010011408.1, read on the forward strand.
GATTTGACATCTCCATGTTATTTGAATGGATAGTAGACATAAAGTTTAACTTTTCTAAGAAGAATGGAGTCTGAGTGAAAAAAGGGGGAGGAGGGTTGGAGAAGGAATGGTCAATACATGAGGCTGCGGTTCCAAGTAAAAACTAAATTCTATTGATGGCAATGGTAGACTTGTCATTGGGAAAATTGTCTTAATAAAATGGGACATTTTCTAACAAACTATGCCTTCTATTTTACTTGTTTCCGCTCGCAGCTGCTTTATAAGGTTAGCACAATGTAATTCTGCGATGGCCTTTTTTTCCGGAATAAATAGCAGGACAAATTTGCCCTCCTACCTAACATTCGGGAGGACGGGGGTCAAATCTCGTCCGGCGATCCTAATTATGGTTTTAGTGGTTTTCCTCAGTCACTCTACGCGAATGCTGGAATGGTTCCCTACACAGCTACGGCCCATTTTCATCCTCCTTCCCTCTAGGGATGGCGAATCTTTCCAAAAAAGATCGATTCTTGAATCGATTCGAATCGAAATTTGATAAATCGATTCACAAAAAAAAATCGAGGTCTGAAAGATCGATCTTTCTTTGATTTGGTTTTAGTGTTCGTATTTTCAATTTAATTTCAATCATGGAAAACAAAATGGACATCATAATAATCGATCTTTCATCATTTTTAAACTAATTTAAGTTTTGTTACAACTAAATAAAAGTATCAGGTATACAATAAGACATTAATTTCACAAATTTGTTGGTTACATAAAACAGTTTTGAAATGATATAGTTTACAGATCCCAGAGCTTAATAGCTAGACATACACACACGCATTTGTGCGCCAGCAATTCCGTGGCTATCCATATAGACGATAAAATGTGTGTGTTAATTGTCTAACGACGAGCCGCATCACAAGCCCATAACAATCGTTACATATTTGTACGTGGCGAGCATGCACACAGATATCTCACTTAGCAATTTACTCGCAGCAGATAAGACTTGCTGAGTATCTAACAAGTTAAGTAAGATGAGCAGAGAATCTGTAGCTGATTTCATTTCGACATACTACATTTGGAAGGTGAAACCAAAAAGAGGGCGCGAACAGTTAATTAAAATAGGATATAGTGCGTTGATAGAGGTTAGTGGGAAATATTATATAAAAGTTGACAGTGCATTAATAAAAAAAAATATCACTCTTTGCGGAGTGCTTATCGAAAGAAATATATATACATATATGAAAATAAAATTTAACAAGAAGTGTAATAGGCGAAGACGAAATCTACAAAACTAATTTACGCTATTACTACGACTTACTACTGATTATGAGAGATCATCACGAACAAATGGACAGTACCAGCAATATAGAAAACCCAAATTATGAAGGGGAAGATGAAGGATATTGAGGAAATATATAGGAAGACGTATCTGTGCATTTATGTAATACTGAAAAAATCGAAGAAAATGCTTTTCAAATAGTACAAGTAAAAGTTATATGATCGTGTTTATAATCTTCCTGCAACCACTTTTTTGTCATACTGTCCGTTTCTTCTTCTTTTTTACAGCTCTAATATAAGCTCCTGCACGAATAAATACTTTTATTTGTGTGTAGAACTTTAAAACCTATTTAATTTCAAAACTGTCAAGTCGCTTTTACATAACCTCACTACACTTGGCTCGCGAAGTTTTGGAATTCCCAGTGAGCCGCGTGCCAGGAAATCATGACGGATAAATCCGTAGACCACTACCATAAACACAACAATTTGAGCGCGGCGAGCCAGCTGAACGACAAATGTGTGAAACTGATGTTCCTGTGTATGGGCTTCGACAAATACAGGCTCGTCGCAAGAATATCCGCGCTCAAATCTTCAGCGAGCTTACTCGCACACAAATGTGTGTGTGTATGAGCAGCTAATTGCTTGCCGACGTCCTTGAAACATCCAAGCTTCTCCACTGTTATGTGTATGGGCAGCTAACTACTACGTTCCGCTCATCACTTGGGATGTTGCCGGAAATTTAAAAAAAAGGCGCTCGCAAGGTAGTGATGATCCCACTATACAGATATACTTCTTCGCTGTTGAGTAAACTTGATGATTTTTTTTTTTGTTCTTGCCAGTAAATTACTTCAAGTGCACAAATGCTTGCGATAAATAGTGTTACAATTCTTCGTTTAAACCCTGACTTTCATGTGCATTACATGTAGAAAGTGCTTTTCCACATTCGATTTTCACGGGTGAAACATCGATTCACTGGATCGATTCAGTACTATAAATCGATTTTTTTGGTCCAAAAGATCGATTCTTCGATTAATCGATCTCAGATCGCCATCCCTACTTCCCTCCCCTTTAGGTTAGTTGGCTGAAACGGGTCCTCGAGATGCTAAAGCAGCCCGCCTCCCAGGCTTTTATCCGGGAGGAATGAAATTAAAAAAAAAAAAAAAAAAATGGGACTCTCTCAGAATTCCACCAAATAGACAACATCATTTTCCCTACACTTTGGAGGGGGAAAACTGATGAGCTTCCTATCCATTAGTCTGTTGATTTTGATTCTGAGCTAAAGTGATTATCCACAAAATCTCGGCATTTACATTCTTTTGTAGATGTGCCCCGTGCGGGCATTGACATCTTACTAACAGCTCCGCTTTGCACTGGCATAAACGACTTGAGAATCACCCCTAAATTTGTGCCGTATGCAGCTACTGTATTTCGTTCCGTATAAAGTTTAACTCTCTACGTTCCAGGATATCGAGTAACGAAACCTTTAATTTTTACTTGTGTAATTCAATGTTAGTAGTAAAGAAAGGAGAGTTTCGCAATGCCGACTGTTGCGCTTGGATTTACAATTTTCTTGAATTACCTATAAAGGTCGGCAAGATTCCTCCATTAAGTCAGAAAAATTCAACGTTTCTTGTTAATCAACTTATAAACTAAATGCTCTTTTCCCTCGGTCTTTGCATTTCAGCCAGGGCTTTGTCGGATGCGTGTTTCTTCGTCATAAATACTTAAATGATGGATTAGCTCATTACATTACTTGACATTATTAAAAACTGTCAAGCCTTGTATGGGAGAATAAATCAACTGGCTCTTTATTTTATCGTATGTGGATGAAATGGTCCCATAAACTGAAGAGGGTTCCATTCTTTGGTCTGATGAAATATTTATTTAGGTATCTGTACCAGATTTTCTAAAGCGTGACAAACGTAGACATAATCGGGCAGTTGATGCTAGTATTCCCTGCTACACACGCGATTGTGCATGTCGCTTGGCGGACAGGAGTTAAGCAGGGCTTTGCCGAACACAGATTGCCGACCGACCGTTTTAATATATGCTCAAGGCTATTCGTCTCGGCAAGGAGTGAGGGAAAATTATGGCCGGAGATTTGGAACGCATGCTGGAGGTTAGTTACGAACTACACTACACTGTTAACTGAACTGCCTTTAGTCTCTGGACTAATTTGATACAATCGTCGAAAAGTTCCTATCTTGAGCTTATCTTATAGTGATTTTTTATATTAAATCCTACGATTTTAATTATTGCTTTCATGAATTGTAATTTTTACATTTCTTACATTATATTGACACCTCTACTAACAGAATAAATCATTCCCGCACGCCTTACACCACATTTAAATTTTCACTTCTATGCTTACTTCCTCTTCATACAGGTAAATACAATAACTACAACTTTGTCACACACTATTTTAAGCGATGCTTGTCCTGCCTGTTATTTACTTCTACAATGAGCCTATTATTGTAACAGTAGTGTAAGCCTTTGACCAAATTTTTGCGTATCGTCATTGATCTTCTATAATTCCAGTTTTTAGGATGAAATATTATGACAGGTTAAACTGATTTGACCAAATATAAACTTGACCTGTGTTTCAGAGTGAATAAAATCTCTTGTGCTTGAAGAACTCAGAAGCATTAATAGAGATAGGTATTAAAAGCGAATAGGGGCTGTAGCGCAATCGTATAATTAGTTAAATACAAACTTGACTTGTATTTGAGCCTTTAAATTTCACTCTGCAAAATTAAAAAAAAAAAAATCTTGTTTGCTTCGAAAGCAACACGTTGTTTTTTTTATTGGGACTAGGCAAACGCTCGTAATCATTGGTCATAGTATCTATAACGACCAAAGAACTTAATACACAATCCTTATTATTAAACAGTTGAGCAACTCCGAAGAAATGAATTGCCAGAATAGTTGATTCAGAACATATTTAGTCTGATGTCGACTTATAATAACCTAATAACTCACGTACAGCGAACATGAACGAAGAACATTAACGAAAATGGTTACTAAAATACCTAAAAAGCAAATAAACCGTAATGCATAAACTTTGGTCAAGCAACAACATTATTTGTCTTCTACCGGGGCTTTTCCCAAAGCACAACTCAAATGACCCTCTTCTATCTTTTCCACTGTACATTTTTTAATGGCAGTATTTTTGAATCATGTTATGCGAGAATTATTGTAAAACCGACATCACATCAAAACGATACTGCTGTTAAATTCTGTTTGACTCTCTTATGTTTCGCAACATGTGCAAACACTAGAGTGTTAAAAAGAAATGGAAATATTAGCAACAAAATCATGCAATCGTCTCAAGTACTTCATAATTCTTCACTGTGACAACGATTTATAACATTTTCTCGTATTTCTAATCGTTGTTCTTATTTCCTTAACTCATCCGTCATCCAGCTTCGCCAAATAAATAATAATATAATATGACTTAATTCCCTTTTTTATTGTAATATTATAACATTCTTAACCATTTGAATAAATACAGGTTCTTTTTTCTACAGTAACTTTAAAATCCAAAGCGAACGACACGGCCTTCACCAAGCTTGTCTAGTCCTGATCCTCCCTTCATCTGTTTATATAAACGTCTCCTTAGCTACCCATTTCAAAGAGTAATTATTATGGTAGCCTGTTATACTACAATTTGAGTCACATATGCACAGTTTTTTTGTTTAGTTTTTACCCAATTGTATGAAGCATGATAGCGCTGCAGTTTGTATAACGAGAAAAGTTGGTTCATCGGCCGACACAACGGTCTTAGTGATAAGTAAATGTTGACGTAATTGTCTGGGAGATTGCCAAAGGTTTCTCAGCATACTAAGCAACAGAGTTTCAATATGCAGCTGAATCCGCCTCTGTCGTGTTACCCATCTCAATCCTATCGGGTAAAGGAACCCTACAGTTTTGTGAGAAATCCGTGTTGTCACAGCCCTCAAAACCAAACTTTAACTGAAATTGTACTTCATGAATTATTTGTAGCAAGCTAGGGGTAAATGGACTGTGTTTTATGGAAAGGAATTATGTAAATACTATTTAATAGATTCAGGCAAGGATATTCATGCGAATCTCAGTTGGTGGGATATATGAAAGATATTTCAGATGAAATGGACAAGGGAGGCCAAATTGATAGAGTAGCACTAGATCTGTCAAAGACGTTTGACAGAGTGAGCCATAAAATGGTAGCAAATAAGGTAAAAACTATTGGAGTGGATGAGAAAGTGATTTTCTGGGTCGAAGAATTTTTAAAAGGTAGGAAAAAGAACTTAGGGTAGGAAATGAAATATCAAAAAAAGTGGAAGTAAAAATGGGAGTGCCGCAGGGTAGTGTATTGGGACCATTGCTATTCATTATTCTAATGAATAATTGTGTTGATTGTTTACTATCTGAAATTAGATTGTTTGTAGATGACATAATGCTATATAAAAGAATCAAAACGATAGAGGATTGTAAACAGTTGCAGGGTGATCTGGACAGGATATCTAGTTGGGTTGGTAAACATGGAATGAAGATAAATGCAAAGAAGAGTCAGCTTATTAGATACACAAATAAAAACAAAAGGTTAATTATGAATATAAGGTGGGGAAAGAATTGCTTGCTGAAGACATGAAATGTAAATATCTTGGCATTACATTTGATAACAAACTTAACTGGGCAGGACACATTGGACAGGTGGTGGGAAAAGGTTTCAAATTCTGCACTTGTTGGAGAGAGTGATGAGGGGATGTACGAGAGAAGTCAAGGAATTGGGTTACAAAACTTTGGTCAGACCATTGCTCGAATATGGTAGTGTAGTATGGGACCCTCATTTTACGTATCAAATACAGGAGTTGGAGAGGGTGCAAAAAAAGGGCTGCTAGATTTGTTTCTGGAAATTATCGCAGAATGCAATCAGTGACGGATATGATAAAGGAGCTGGAATGGGATTCATTGCAAGACAGTAGGAGGATGAGGAGGGTCATGGGAGTGTACAGGGCGTATACTGGCGATGAGGCATGGAAAGATATTGGAGTAGGTATGAAAAGTATTGCATGGAAGGGAAAAGTTGACCATGACCATAAGCTGGCACTTGATTTCAGGCACAAGGGTGTGGGAAGATTCTCTTTTTTAGGTAAGGGTGTCAGGGATTGGAATGAGTTACCAAGAGAAATGATAAATAATTTACCGAAAACGTTGAAAGAAATTAAAGATAAAATTTGTAGAGGGCAAATGTAGGTGGCTGCAGGATAGGGGGAAGATGGGTGTGTAGGGAAATTGCCACCGGAGCCTGTGCTCCTTTGCAATTAAATTAAATTAATAAGTTTAAGGACAAAACTACGCAAGAAAAAATTATTATATGTTTGTAATTCCATGGATTGAGGTGATTTACGATGTTAAGAGGACAATTTGCGACAGTTTAAGCTAATTTATGTGGCTAATTTTGTGTGGAAACATCTCTAATTTTCATTTTATTTTAATTGATTTTGATTGTTTTTAATTGTTTAAGTATTGTTAGAGTTCGAGAAACATCTAACGGAAGCTTTTATAATATTCTGGAACTTTCTATGGAACTTAAATAAGCGATCGGCAGAGGAAAAATTTGAACAGTTTTATGTATGCAGGGGAGCAGTTCAGTACTGTGAGAGTGTATAGCAGTATAGTCTTTGAAAACAGTACTGAGTGTAATGGCTGGAGCTTCTGTTTACATGTGCAACCAGTATCTTTGGAGTCTAATGTCATCCTGAAATAAACAAAGTTAAATCTGAAAATGTATCTTGGACTATTTATTTCATCATTTATAATAACCCTAGATACCTATCAGTGTGATTTCCTGGCGTACGTATTAGAAGGTACTTGTATAAGGTCAGTTGAACACTTTAACTCGGTACTTGTTGATTTTCAGATGGACTCCCGAATCAAGAAACCACCAGTCCACTCTTAAAGATATTTAAAACTTTCGTTGTCGAAAGCTTCTTTCGGTGTCTCTATAACTTAGTAGTAGTAAAATAAGAACGAGGTAAGAAGGAATTGTACTATTCGAGAAAAAGTGTACACGAAAGCGAAATGAAACGTACCATAGACGTGGTACCACACAAAAGTTACGAAACGGTGCAACTTAAACAGTACAGACCACCATTTCCATACAAGATGTCCACGCCAAAGATAGTTTCTACACTATTGTAATGAATGTAAATCGCTGTCACGTTTACGTGATAACAGGCCAGCTTGAAGAAATACAGTAAATTGTTACAACAAAGAAGCAAAGAAATTAGTTTTCATTAATAAATTAAGATCGCCTGATTTTTTTTGGCGGCAGTATACTGGCATGATGGTTAGGTTGTAATGCAGCCTGGACCACAGTGAAAAAACCACATACTTTATTAATACAGTATTAGATGTGAGGAATTAGTTTTAGATTCTTTGCTGTAGATTTCACATACTATCTTTGGCAAGAACAATTTTACTGCAAATGGCAGTTTTTTTACTATTAAAAATCGTCGTTTCGTACCTTTCGTGAAGCACCACGTCTAAGGTACCTTTCATTTCATTTTCATGTACACTTTTTCTCAAAAAGTATGACCACAGCAACGTTTCACAAATTTCAAGCGAATAGCACAACTCATTCTTATCTCGTTCATATTTTACAGTCACCCGTAGGACACGGCCGCCGTACTGGTGCAGTAAACTTAGACTTTTAGGATTGCGTGCACGAAGGTCGTTTATTCGAAACTGTAATAGGTTGAAAGAGATTTTGATCGAGTACTATATCTGTATTATAACGTCTTTTAGCTGAGATAAGTGAAACGTATACACCTATGGAATGAATAGACTACAATATCTGGTTGCGTGGCGTTTAAAATATATTTTAGTTCTCAATTTCTCCACATTCACAATTCTTTTTTTTTTTTCTTTTTTTTTGCTTGGGCTTTACGCCTCGTCGACAGCGAGGTCATTAGAGGCGGGATGGGATTGGGGAAAGGAACGGGAAGGAATTCGGCCATGGCCTTTTTGAAGGGAGCATCCCGGCATTCGCCTGGAGCGATTTGGGAAAACCATGGAAAACCCAAATCTGGATGCCCGGACGGGGATTCGAACCTGCGTCCTCCCGAATGTGAGCCAGAACATTAACCGTTCACCCACCACGCTCGGTCCAAAATTGTTTGTCCTGACTCTGAGTTATCGCGATATCTTCTAATCACCGTGTTTAGTATATTACCATTATCCATTCTAATGATATACCTATTTCAGTTATTCGTTGAGTCTCTCCTGAATGCCTGAGGCAAAATGTAGCGTCATGGGCACTCACATTTTCATGCGGAAAGACTACTAAATGCGGGTGTCTGACAGTACAGATAGTATAATGTGCGCAGTTGAGAATTATGAGACAGGATTAGACTTTTTTCGCAGTGCAAGCATACGAACTAACAACTCGCGGGTGCAATTCTTCAGTCGTGCTGCGTCACCAGTTGTTGCCGAGTCACGTGACTGTGCAGGGGTCAGCAGTCAGCACACTTACTCTCCAGTTGACTGTCAAGTCAGCGGTGGTTATTCGTGCTGCATTATAAATGAGTATAGCCCCTACGCGCCTGCACATGAATGCTATTCCCAACGATCGAGATAGCAAACAGGCGTGTTAGAACTGTAGCTTCTCTCAGTGATAACATTGCACAAAACTTAGCCAACAAGAAGTTATTAGAGTTAAAAAATACTCAGTATGCCCAATGTAAAGGTGACAGATGGCAAATAAATGCATTGTTCTTTGGACAATTTAAGTACAGTAGAAGCCAGTCGTACCGAGCGTGGTGGGTGACCGGTTAACGTTCTGGCCTTGCATTCGAGAGGGCGCGGGTTCGAATCACCGCCCGACCATCCAAATTTTGATTTTCCATGGTTTCCCCAGATCACTCCGTGCAAATGCCGGGATTGTTTCTTCAAAAGCTTATGGCCCAATTACTTGCCGTTCCTTGCTCCCGTCCCTTCTTGCATCTTTTTTTATTTTTTTAACTGCTTTACGTCTCTCAACAGCAAGGTCTTTTAGAGACGGGAAAGGATGGGGGCAAGGAATGGGGAGGAACTCGGCCATGGCCTTTTTAAGGAAGCATCCCGGCATTTGCCTGGAGTGATTTGGAAAACCATGGAAAACCCAAATCTGGATGCCCGAACGGGGATTCGAACCGCTGTCCTCCCGAATGTTCTTGCATCTAATGACCTCAAAGTCTACAAGGCGTAAAGCCATAAGCAAAAAAAAAAAATAATAATAATAAGCCAATTATGAGAGATCCAAGACAATAAAGTAGGCTGAAATCATAAAACTGTATTTCTGTGTGATTCTAATGAAAATTCCAAGATTAATGTGAATTCATTTTCAGGGATCTAGACATTCGTGTTTCTGAATGTTTACATATCCTTTAACTGACCTAAATAATGGTTTGGATTTTTTTGTTCAATTTTAGTGTGTTAGAACGCTGCAGGGTATGGATTCCAGTAGAGTTGTAGTTCCTCCTTAAATGAAAGGATTAGCAAGTCATGTTAGTGGCAGAAACTGTCGCTTAGACGGCCGAAATGTCGTTTATGAAATTTTTCTGCCAATAATGTCAAACGTACGAGTCTGTGAGTGATATACGTTATAAGCAGCGTGACGTCATTGATTTTCTCACTGTGGAGCAAGAAGCGGTTGGAAACATTCACAAACGTTTGTGTGCAGTTTATGGAGCAAAAGCAGTCGACAGAAGTACGGTTAGTCGCTGGGAACAGAAGGTGAGGGCATCTGAAAGCGGTTCTGCAGACTCCAAGATTTGCAGCGGTCGGGAAGGCCACCCATGGCTGTAACACCTGACAAGATGCAGTGTACTGATGTGCTCATTCGAGAGGACCGACGCATAACGACTCGGCAGTTGGCGCGGGAGCTGCCAATCAGCAAAGGAAGTGTGGTGTAAATAGTCAGTGCTCTCGATTACGCAAAAAAACACGATGGGTTCCACGCCGTCTTACGGAGGAACATAAAACTCTCAGAAAAAATATTTCTTCTGAGTTGCTGCAACGTTTTGAAGCTGAAGGGGAAGCCTTCTTGTCTCGGATTGTGACAGGCGATGAAACATGTCATGTGTTCACCATTTGGAGCCCGAAACAAAACGGCAATCGATGGAATGGCGCCATCCTGGCTCTCCACATATGAGAAAATTCAATGCAACTGCTTCCGCTGGTAAGGTCATGATCACTGTGTTTTGGGACTGTGATGGTGTCATACTCATTGATGTGATGCCGAGAGGCACCACCATTAATTCTGAGGCATATGTGAACACATTAACCAAACTCAAGAAGCGCTTCCAGCGACTTGGACGCCATAACAACTCTGGTGATTGTTTGCTTCAACATGATAACGCACGCCCTCACACAAGTTTAAGGACGTTGGAACACATCATCAAACAGGGTTGGACAGTGTTATACCATCCACCCTATAGCCCTGACCTAGCTCCCTCAGACTTTCACTTGTTTAGACCAGTGGTTCCTATGATGGTCCGCGGAACCCTGGGGTTCCGTGAAAGGGTCACAAGGGTTCCGTGTTCCATCCGAGAATTAAATAAAATGTTCGTCGAAAAGACTTATAACCGCGCCGTGAGAAGGCTATCATGGTTCTGCTTCCGTTTGTGATGACTTACCGATGCGGGACTGGGTTTTCAGCTTAAGCTTATAAAAATGGGGATCCGCCAAAAAATGTATGATCAATTAGGATTCCGTGGCCAAAATGAAATTGGGCACCGCTGGTTTAGACCATTGAAGAATGCCATTCTTGGAAGACATTTTGAGGATGACGAAGAGGTGATTCGCACAGTGAAGAAATGGTTTCGTGAACAGAACAAGGAGTGTACCGCCGGGGCATACACGCTCTTGTCTCGCTGGAGGAAGGCCACAGAAAGGGAAGGAGATTACGTGGAAAAATAGGGAGTGGAGGTGTATAGGTTTAATTGTTGAAGAAAAAAAATGTGGTGCATTAGTTTCTGGTCCACCCTCGTATTTATTAATTATAGTCTCCTCCTTCAAACATTTGATCGTTAAATTTCCAGAAGATCTAATGTATATTAAACGTTAAGGAAAACTAAACTATGATTAAAGTAATCGTTTTAAAGCTTTCTACTTGGTGTCTGCTAGGGAAGTATAGATGCAAGAAATGACATTGTTCAGATCCCGCAATTCGTAGTGTATTAGCGTGAGCTGTGTTCCCTCCAATCGATGCGCCCGTAATACAGATGAGAGCCGGCCTTAATCACTGTGATGTATCTGAGCGAGGCCGCGGGCTATTTGCTGGCGGACATTACTCTGTTGCAGCCGGAACAGACTTAAGAGCTCTCTCTGTCTCTCCGGAGTAAAGACGGATGGCAGCGTCTCCAGAATTACGTCACAGCAGTATTTCGTCGCTCATGCCAAGTTCACAGTAGCTGCGGTGACGTCGGTTCCCAGATACTAACTTGTACTCCGCTACTGTCTTCAGCCAGTTAACAAGTCTGTGGATAATGCTTTATTGCCATGATCATTCTGAATTCACAGTTAACAAGTCTGTGGATAATGCTTTATTGTCATGATCATTCTGAATTCACCTAACTGCATCAACTGGAAGTAAACCTCTCAATTTTTTGTGTTCTTATCTAAACAAGATAGCAATACTGCTTTTGATTGGATGAAGGACTGCTTTGTTCGCTAGGGAGCGTTCATAAACTACGTAGCTTCATCTTTGGCCTCCTGTGAACCCCTCCCCCACGTAGCTTTTTTCCATATTGATTCCAGAAGACATTTTGTGCTGTTTTTATCGTTTCAGACTATTGTAAATTACTTACGGAGATAATTAAATGATGAATATAAATATTTACATACTGTTGCGTGTTCTGTACCTCATTTTAAGTGTGAAAAATAATATGAATGATAAGCTACGTGGCTTCTCTCGGAACACCCCCCTCCCCTCCCCCCATGTAGCCCAGCGTAGCTGCTTTCCAGTCAACACCTTCCCCCTCCCACCCCAGACCGAGCCACGTAGTTTATGGACGCTCCCATATCGATGTGTTCTTTGTTTTGTTACAGCTTCTTAATGCGGCAACACAGCCTAGTTCCTTTAAGTGCGTTGTGAAGCTAAATGTTACACGCTTTGTTTCTATAGTCGATAGTTTTGTTGTTATCTCGATGAACGAACAGAAGTTTCATGTCAATTTTGAAGGTCGCATAATTAAATTTCTATTACGAGATGATGTTAAACAAGCAAAATGTGTGGGCAGAATGTATGCATAGTTTGACAATGACAAACTTTCCATGCCCCAACTGTAAAAGTGGTATAAATTCTTCAGTGAAAGTCGTACAGTAGCATTTGAACCGCTTCGAATGAAAGAAGACTCATCCTCGGATATGACGAATTGTCAGCATACTGTAACAGCCCTCAAACCTAAAGTCAAATGTAATTGTATTTTGTAAAGTATTGGTAGTAAGCTAGAGTTTGGTTGAATATGATCTGGTATGATTGTTTTGCAAATTCCTGTAAATCAGTGTATATAGACTTTGTTTTATGAAAAGAAATTATTTAAAGGCCATTTGATATGTTTAAGAACCAAATTGTGCAAAAGAATTGCTTAAATGTTCATAATTCCAAGTATTAATGCAAGTTATGGTGTCTAAGGGACAATTTGCTACAGTTTAAAATGATTTCTGTGAATAATTTTGTGTTTAAGTATCTTTAATTTCCATTTCTGACCGTTTTGTAATGATGTTAAATGATTATGTATTAATTCTGATTGTTTTTAATATGTTTCAATGGTTGAAGTATTGTTAATGTTCGAGAATTATCTGGCGGAAGCTTTTGAAGAGTTCTAGAAATTTCTGTACGATTTATATAAAGCGATCATCCAAGTCAGTAAGTTTTTCGGCAATGTTTTTCACCGACCAAATTATCTGTGGAAGGAGCGTTGTATGCAATCTCTGGATTTTATCTATGCATATAAACACTATCATTCACGTCGAGTTTCTTTGAGAATAAAAACAAGTCTAAACTGAAAGTCACTGTGGACTACTTAATTGTCGTATTAATTAAACCACGAACAATCTTATAATACTTATATACAGAACTCCTGGAAGGAAGAGATCGAGAATGGAATGATGTGCAAAATGGAGCCCTAGTGAAGACGGAAACCGATTTTTCTGCTTCCAAGTTTCTCATAATCATATTTGAGATTCTAACGTTATGTATACTTAGAAGTTTAGTTTGAACTAGGAATTTCAGAGCTATGAATATTTTTTTCTTATGACTTTACGCTTCGTCGACGTCGGGGTGACTAAAGGCGGGAAAGGACTGGGGATAAGGAACTGGAAGGAATTCGCCCATGGCTTTTTGAAGGAAGCATCCCGACATTCGCCTGGCGCGATTTGAGGAAACAACAGAAAACCCAAATCTGGATGCTCAGACGAGGATTGAAACCGACGTTCTGCCGAATAGTGCTATGAATTCTTGTGCAAGGTCAAAGAGTCCGATTGGTCCAAAAGACTTAAGATAACTCTGAAAGGGTTATCTTACTAGTGGATGGTAACGTTCGGCTCTACTCTGAGAATTTGTGAACATTATACTGGACAGCTTTGCATCATCCCCATTATAGTTTAGATTTATCACCACGTGAGAGATTTAGAGGTGGGAATGGCAAAACGAATTAGTCCATAACCTTTATGAAGTAACCATCAAGGCATTCGCATGCATTGATTTCTGAAAACTGTAGAAAAACCAAAACCTGGATAGCCAGGCAGGATCAATACTACGAGTACATCCTGCTGAACGTCACACCCAAATGTTACCACTCACTTATCAGGTCTGGAACGTCACTCCCTCTTACACAATCTACACTAACATTGTAAATGCGAAAATAAATCTGTCTCTTTGCCTGTCTGTTACGTTTTCACTCCCAAACTGAAGAAATTTGACAAGAATATTACATATCATTCGGAAGGACATAGATAATTTCTTTCAGGATAAATAACATATTTTTTAATAAAATTTTGAAAACTAATCAAACAGTGACAGACAGATGGGTTCTGATATATCGATCGCTCAGTCTATTTTTCTCTTGTAGTCAGCTGTGTACGATCTGTTCATAATGTAATGTAGATGTATCTAGCAAACGATTTTCCAACACCTAACTACTATATATTTTAGCAAACCAAAAAACACTGTGTACGAAACGGTATTAACATAAGATGTCCCCAGAAAATAAAATAATTTTAAACCAGAAATCAAAATCTGACAGAGGGACTGTGATAAGTAGTCTCCCCCTTCATTTTATTTCTATTTGCAAATCGCTTCTCATCATGAGGCAAGTTCGATGGTAGAATGATATGGCGATGGCTTTTTGGGACTTCTTTTACATAACTCACAGCTTTCTACATCCAATTCTAGCAATAAAATTTTAAGTCTTGGTTTTACGAAGTCGCGGGTAACAGATAGTATAGTATAATAAAGCAAATTCCTTAGACATCACAAGTTTATAACCTTTCAATACACTCTTTAGTTAATGAATTTGTTTTGGTCTTTTTTTTTTTTAACTGCCTTACACCTCTCAACAGCAAGGTCTTTAGAGGCGGGAAAGGATGGGGTCAAGGATGGAGGCAAGGAATGGGAAGGAATTCGGCCATGGCCTTTTGAAGGAAGCATCCCGGCATTTGCTTGGAGTGATTTGGGAAACCATGGAAAACCCAAATCTGGATGCCCGGACGGGGATTCGAACCACCGTCCTCCCGAATGCGAGGCGAGAATGTTTTGGTCTTCTTAATTTCGTTAATCGGGATGGAAAGGAAAAGGATGAGTTGAGAGGAAACAATATATAACGCAAACATTAAATCCAGGTATAATAGGGCTATTCATTGAAGCTATCGTATTGTTCTTTTATTCTTTTTTTATTCATCTAATTGTATTGTCACGATAATTTCTTTTCAATGACTGGAGACAGAACTGGCGAGATACCAAATTGGATAGCGACAGAACCGGGAAGAGACGGAACCGGGAAGAGACGGAACCGGGAAGAGACGGAACCGGGAAGAGACGGAACCGGGTAGAGACGGAACCGGGTAGAGACGGAACCGGGAAGAGACGGAACCGGGAAGAGACGGAACCGGCGAGAGACGGAACCGGCGAGAGACGGAACCGGCGAGAGACGGAACCGGCGAGAGACGGAACCGGCGAGAGACGGAACCGGCGAGAGACGGAACCGGCGAGAGACGGAACCGGCGGAGAGGGAACCGGCGAGAGACGGAACCGGCGAGAGACGGAACCGGCGAGAGACGGAACCGGCGAGAGACGGAACCGGCGAGAGACGGAACCGGCGAGAGACGGAACCGGCGAGAGACGGAACTGACCAGTGACGGAACTGACGAGAAACGGAACTGGCGAGAGACCGCATAGCTATCACATACGGGCTTAAATAATCGTAATATGAAAATAAAATAAAAATATTCTGTTCTCCTAATCTGAATCTTTACTCGTACATTTATCATATACAGTACACTAAAGTATAAAGGTTTTAAAGCACCTTGGAAGCTGAAGATCTGCAGAAGTGTCTCGTGTAAGTTGTTCGTGTTTACCGTTCCCTCTGTGTAACAGCGTGTGAGGAAGGGCACAGTGGGCTGGAGAGGCTGGCTTCCTGACGTGGGCAGACAATCGGCGTCCGGTGGGCAGTGTAGGGTTTCGTAAACGTGACGTAGAGCGGCGCTGCACGTAATCGCCTTACCTGCTGTTACCGGACATGCCAAGCGCCACCGGCAACAAGCCGGGTGGCCCGGCCGGAGTGAAAGCCGTCACATAACCAGTCCTACCGGCTGCGCATCATCACGACACCAGTCGCAACGCCTCGAGTTCAGACAGTCAAGGACAATTACCACTGGAACCACTCAGGGACACGTTTCATGGTAGACTTGGCATCGACTATATATTTTGGAATAATAGAAAGTGTGTGAGGCGAGGATGTAGTCCATTTCACTGATACTGATCTAGCATTTAAGTGAAGCTACCAAGGAAATTAAGAAGAATTTGTATGTGGCGTAAGAGTTAAAGGAAAATCAGTGTGCAGCGATTTGTTGGTGAAGTTTTCATGTTCACAGAAAAGAGTGAGGATACTGATAAATTACTGAAGGGTATAACTATAACACTTGGGGAAGAATATGTACTGAATGTAAACCAAATCAAGGCAAAAGTCGTGAAATTCGTCACAAAAAAAGCAATAACAGTACATTAACTATAAAAATAGAAAAAGCTATAGAACAATAAGTAAGATGATTCTGTTACTTAGAAAGTAAAATTACAACCGATGGCCTAAGGAATAACGGTTTTTAATTTAATTGCAGCTCCAGTATTTTCCTCCAGCCTTGTACCTTTTACGAATGATAATTATTTAATCGTTTGGCAAATAGTTAATCACTCCCCTTGGTGATTTATTCCAAATCCTGACTCTCTTACCTACAAAAGAAGATTTTAGAACTCCCTTATGCCTGAAATTGAGTACCGGCTTGTGGTTATGGTCATCTTTACCTTTCCACGAAATACTGCTAATTAATTCATCCACAAATATCCATATTATCCGCCTTGTACTTACCCAACATCTTTCTTCACTCTAATCCTTTCTTCCAATGCACCCCATTCCAGCTCCTCTATCATATCAGTTATTGATTGCGTTCTGCAGTAATTTCAAGAGACAAATCTGGTTGCCCTCCTTTGCAGCCCTAAATGCCGAAAAGAACTAGTGAATAAAGCCAACTGAAAAAAGAAATCTACCAATTTCAAACACTGGCGTAGGGCTCAGAAAGAATTTTCTAAAACTTTGTGTATGGAGCACACCACTTTATGGAAGCGAAACAGGGAGAAAGAAAATTGAAGTGTTTGAAACATGGTGCTGTTGAAATACGAAAATTTATAGAACAGATGCAGTACGAAATAAACGTACTTCGTAAATGATGGAAAATGAAAAAAAAAAAAAAAAAAAAAAAAAAAAAACTCCGGAAGAATGTCACAGATGGAAGCTATGTGGTGGTGGGTCATGTTTTAAAACGAGCGTGTTTAGCTAATTTGTTATTGAAGGCAACAGCGAAGGAAGGAACCGTTGGGAAAGCCAAAAAGTAGTATGTAGTATGAAGTATAAAATCGAGAATTTTGAGATGGTGAGATTAGTTCTTGATATTTTTTTTTTTTACATGTGGCTTTACACCTCGTCGAGGTCACTACAGGTGGAATGGGACTGTGGCAAGCATCGGGAAGGAATTTGGCCATGGCCTTTTTGAAGGTAGCACCTCGGCCTTCGTCTGGAGTGATTTGGGGAAACCATGGAAAATCCAAATCTGGATGCCCGGGAAGGGAATCAAACCACCGTCCTCCCGAATGCGAGGACACAGCGTTAACCACTCACCCAACACGCTCGGTAACTCTTGATAAGAATAAGCTAAAGATTTCACCGTAAAAGCCAAGGGACAGATGACAGCAAAACAATCAGCTTTTGCCAAATGAAAGATCTGAAAGAAAACGTGTTCAATCTTAAGGTTCGTTACCACGGTGCGTGCTAGGCAGGACGCGCCTTTCATCTTCTACCGCCTGGCGGTGGGTCGAGTTGCGCCGTCCATGCGATCATATGCGGCAAAGATGACAGGCGTTCCCTAGCACGTGCCGAGGGAACGAGGCTTTAGACAGTTAGATCCATTAACACGCACTTTCCCCTCGAGAATACACTTCGAGCGCAGCAAGGCGCTAAGTAACGTGTGAGGATGTTAATAAGTCTTTCTAAACGCCTTAAGCTCACATGCGACATGTCCTGAGAGACGCAGCTGGTTGCACCTGCCCAGTGAACACGGCATTTTCCTGTAGGCTGTTATTCTCAGCGATCGCAGAACTAGAGAACACAGGGAATATCTCCATCTCGTAGCGGAATAATGTTGCCATACTTCATCCTCAAGATGAGATTCAAACCAGCGTCCTCCCGATTACGAAGTCGAGCGTTACCGTTCACCCACCACCAGCGAACAGTAGTTGATGTAATAGACAGCCAACGGCCTGAATGGTATGAACATGACAAACTGCCTTCGTAGCATAGATGGCCCAGGAAAGTGTGGGAATGGAACTATTAGAATAACAGAAGAGAGGTTAACTTAGAGAAAATTGATCAAAACAGTCAACAGACGTATTCATAGGACAGAAGAGAATCACCGGAAAGATAGAGAGAGGTGGTATTTGAAATGCAAGAGATGGCAATGTGACCTTTATCAAACATGCTTAAATGAATGAAAATTTCCGAAATGGCTCTTTTTTTTTACTAAAGATATACCTTGGTGTATATATTAGTATTTATTATATTTAGATGTTTTTGTTTATGCAGACAGACTAAGGTTAAAGCAGAATAATAAGTGAAAAGTGCGATAAATTGGGTGAACAGTATCTCATAAAAAAAATTGGTGGTATTGACAGATAGTAGGAACAGGTTTAAACATTCTGCACTTGTTGGAGAGAGTGATGAGGGGATGTATTAGAGAAGTAAAGGGGTTGGGTTGCAAAACTTTGGTCACACCATTGCTTGAATATGGTAGTGTAGTATGAGACCCACGTTTTGAGTATCAAATACAGTTGGAGAGGGTGTAAAAAATGGCTGCTAGTTTGTTTCTGAAAACTACCGGAGAACGCAATCAGTAACAGATATAATAAAAGAGCTGGAATGGGATTCATTGGGAGACAGGAGGATGGTGAAAAGGGTCATGGGAATTTACAAGGCGTATATTGGTGATGAGGCGTGGAAAGATATTGGTGTAAGAATTAAAAGTAATGCATGAAAGGAAAAGATGACCATGACCATAAGCTGGCAATCGATTTCAGGCACAAGGGTGTGGGAAGATTCTCTTTTTTAGGAAAGGGTGTCAGGGATTGGAATTAGTTACCAAGAGAAATGATGCATAATTTGCCAAAAACGTTGAAAGAATTTATAGATGAAATTTGTAGAGGGCAAATGTAGGTGGGTGCAGGAAAGGGGGAAAATGGGTGTGAAGGGAAATTGTCACCGGTTTTTGCGCTCCATTGCAATTAAAATAAATGAAATTAAAGATATAAATATGCTTTTTTTGCTGTCTTTTTTTTTACTGTCTTTTTTTTTACTGTCTTTTTTTTTTGCTGTCATCAGTCTTTCGACTGGTTTGTTGCAATCTTCCATCCCTTCCTATCTTGTGGTAACCTCTTCATCTCTACATAACCCTTACAACCCACGTTCTCAATTATCTGCTTCATATATTCTAATCTCTGTCTACCTCTACAGTTCTTACCTTCGACTGTTCCCTCCACAAGCAAATTAACAAATCCAGCATGTCTCAAAATATGACCTACCAGCCTGTCTCTTCTTTTTGTAAACTTCTTCCACAAACTTCTTTCCTCACTCATCATTTTCAAAATTCGATCATTTCGTACTTTCTCCACTTAATTTTCAGCATTCTCCTGTAGCACCACGTTTCAAATGCTTCAATTTTCTTTCTTTATGGTATTCCTAATATCCATTTTACGTTACCATAAAGCACTGTGCTCCACACACAGAGGTTCAAGAAGCTCTTTCTAATTCCTAGATCATTGTATGAAACTAAAAGATTTCTCTTTTTCATGAAGATCTTTTTTCTAGTGGTATTCTGCTTTTAACATCATTCCTGCTTCGGTCATCGGTTGTAATTTTGCTTCCCAAGTAGCAGAATCCACTTACTTCTCCTATTGTATTAGATTCTATTTTGATATTTAATCCGGAAATTGGGAAGTGATGGGTGAGAAAAGAAGTTTGTGGAAGAAGCTTACACACTGGTTGTCCATATTTTGAGACATGCTGGATTTGTTAATTTGCTTGTGGAGGGAACAGTCGAAGGTAAAAACTGTAGAGGAAGACAGAGATTAGAATATATGAAGTAGATAATTGAGGACGTGGGTTGTAAGGGGTATGTGGAAATGAAGAGGTTAGTACAGGATAAGAAGGGATGGAGGATTGCATCAAATCAGTCGAAAGACTGACGACAAAAAAAATAAAAAAAATAATAATAATAAATATATTTAATCTACTAGTATTTGTATCATTTCTGCTCTATTTCATCACTTTCGTCTTGATTTAATTTCTATGCAGTCCAAAATCTATGCTACATTAAGAGAAAAAACAAAAGATATTAAAACTCTTTGCAAATTCTACGTTATAACAAACCTTCGATGTACGATATTACATCTGAACAAATTTCGCTTCTATCACTGACGGTAGGTTTCCGGACTCAAGGAATTGACAGGTGATGCAAGATTTGTGTTGGTACGTGTTAACGACCCGTCGGCCAAAAAACGTGTTTTGTAGAGGAAGTGAGGCAAATAGCAGTCCAGAGAAGCTAGTTGCGAGAGAGAAACCATCGTGCCGTGTGGACGGATGGGGTAACCTCTGCTGGAGCGCGTGATCCAATTGGCCGTGTCGGTTCATGCCCCGTTTAGCGGCATTGTCTAGAATAGACCACTCTAGTACGCCGCGTTAAAATAGACAGGGCTAACGCACTGCGGTACGTAATCTAGTTTCGCGCTTTAGTGAAAGTGCGTGGCTAGATAAGGGAAGGCGAGTAGCTGGATGCGTCAATAATTACTCTCGTTACTATTATTAATTTACTACACCGTTCATTCTTAAATGTGTCGCAAATGAACACTTACATATTTACTGTACCGCAAGTCGCTTTAGCCAAGCATCTTGCGTACTTGGTGGATGATAGCACCTCTTTTATAACTGCATTAAAACAAAGAACTTTTGCCGTCCTCATTATCACAGTGATGTGTGTGGTGGTTTTCTGTTTGTCTTTAAAAACCTGTTTCTCCCATAAATCGAACGTATTTTTATTTCTAAAGAGTTATCTCCTAAAGTCTGTTGTTTCAATTTTATTTGTACCCCATTTCTAAATTTTCCATTTAAAATAATAACTTAAAATCAACTCGGCAAACAAAAGCGCCGTGCTAGTGCAAATAATGAGGTAGAGAGATATTACATTATCACTCTTTGTCATATTTGTGACAGAATGAGTTGATGAACTGTGCAACAAAATATTTGAACCAGCGTCAGAAAATTAAGATTTTTTTTAGCTACAACACTAGAGAAAAGAACCTCTATGACAGAAATTGTATGCATGGGGATATAACCAAATTCTCAATAATAGAGTTGTAATGACAGCACGCGGAGGTAGGTTATTGACGCATGCAGATTGATGAAAATAAAGTTTTACATCAGGTATCCTCGTTAATTATTAATTCTGAATAAACAAACCTAATCGTGTCAGTAAAAAGTAAATACGAGGTGGTACCCAAAAATAACCGGAATAGAATTCCCGTGCGCGGAGCTTGTGCAGTACGCGTTTTTGCCGCTAGGCGCTTATAGCGCTACTCATTGCCAGTTTAGTGACGCCTGTGTTGTCGACCTTGTTTCTTCTGTTAATCTGCAGTTATTTTTTTTTGTTAGCGCTGTTATTGTTTCGTTTTTGACGATGGCAAGTTTATGTAAACAACGTGAAGCTGTGAAATTTTGTTTTATTCTCAGTAAAAATGCTGCTGAAACTTTTTTATTGTTAAAAACAGAGTACAGACATGACGCTATGGGAAAAACTCAAGTGTACGACTGGTTCGTTCGGTTTAAAAACGGCGACATGTCGATTGATGTCAAACCTCTTTCTGGACGTCCATCAAGTGGCCGAATCAACGAAAATGTTGAAAACATGCGACAGCTTGCGCTCTCAGACCGTCGACAGACAATTGATCAACTGCCAGAGATTAGTGGGTGCTCATGGAGCTCGGTTCAGCGAATTTTAATCGAAGATTTGGAAATGAAAAGGGTTGCTGCCAAGTTTATTCCTCGCGTTCAGTCCGAAAATCAAAAAGAACGTCGAGTTCAAACATGTCGTACTTCGAAACAACAGCTTGAAATTCATCCAGATTTCCTGTCAAAGGTCATTACTTGTCATGAGTGATAGTGCTATGGTTACGACCCAGAAACAAAGCAACGATCAAACTAATGGAAGACGTCATTGTCATCCCGTCAAAAAAATGTCGTCAAATCAAACATCAAAACAATGCTCATTTGCTTGTTTGATGTAAAGGGCGTAGTTCATTCAGAGTTTGTTCCCCCACACCAGACCGTCAATCAAACGTTTCATTTGGAAGTTTTAAGAAGATTACGCAACAGTGTTCGTCAAAAAAAGACCCGATTTGGGGCAGTCACGACAATGCACCTGAACACACAGCTGTCTCTGTTTAGCAGTTTTTGGCTAATACTCGTAATGGCATGGTTCCGCTGCTCCACGCACATTACTCGACTGACCTGGCTCCGTGCGACTTTTTTTATTTCCCCGCATGAAAAGGAGAATGAAAGGACACCGATTTGAGAACGTTATAGAGGTTAAAAAAAAAAAACGAGAGAGGAACTGTCAGCCATTCCTAATTTGACTACAGAAAATGTTTCGAACAGTGGAAGCACCGGTGGGACAAATGTATCAGTTGCAATGGAGATTATTATGAAAGAGATAAGGTTGTTTTGTAAAAAATTGTATAGTTTTTTTAAAAATAATTCTTGTCCCAGTCCCTTTCCGCCTCTAATGACCTCGACATCAACGGGGCATAAATCCATAAGGAAAAAAAAAGGAGATGAAGTGGAATTAAAAGTCTTAAAAATACAGCTTTTTTTTAAGATTGTGAAGTTCTAGATATAGTTGGAACAGAGCTATGGCTACCACCACAGCTCATACAATTTAGAAATGCTAATACAACCTTAAAATGTAAGAACCTGAACAAAAGCTGTTCACTAAGGATTACCCTGATTGGACTTTGTCCATCTAAATGAAGCAGACATTGGTGTTATACGGAGAAATCATGGATACGTGCGATATAACATAATCAGATGTGTTGCATTAATCACCATACCGCGTAACTGCAATTCAGTAAAGCTGCGTTTCGAAATGCTAAGAGGGCGGTATAAAGTTCACTTCATCTCAAACCTCTCTGCAGAACTAATGATTTGAGTGGCGATTTCAAGAATACACTATGGAATCTCTTGTTCATCTTTATATAGAATTAACTATAAATCAATGGCCCTTATTTATTACTTGGAACTTTATGAGTCGAGGTCATTATAGTTGGGAGAGGAATGAGGCAAGGAACGGGAAGAAATTTGACCATGGCCTTTTGAAGGAACTATCCCGGTATTCAACTAGACTGAATTCAGGAAAACATGCATATCGAATTGTAGGATCGCCATACGGGAATCCAAATCTCAGTTCTTAGTATTAATCAATGATCCACTAAACTCGGTATTACTGTTGTCTACAAATTCGCCCCGTGGTCTTAGGACGTGAGTCACCTTTCACGGCTGGTTCAAGATGCGTTGGTAGAACACATTTCCATCATTCAAGACTTGGAGCAGGGGTGATGATGAACGAATCATACTCACCAGATTCCGGGCTAAATCACAAACGTCCCCGCAATACTTATGAAGTTAGGGCACAATATGGTGTTGATGGTGATCCTTCCGTCGGATATAAATTTAATCAACCGAGCAATCTCCGCTGTCTTCTTCGGGTGAGATGAAGGCATAAACGTTGTGGACAGAAGAACTTATCCGGCAGAATACCCGATAAGAATTTATGACATGGAAATTTGGATGGCGGAATCTATTCGAACCTTCGTCCTCCCGGAAACAAGGCCCGAGAATTACCCACTGAGCTCAGTACTACCTTAGTATTTGGCATAATATGACGCCTCAGTGCAGAATACCATAATTATTTTACTCCAGCTCTAAGACACTTTCTGGAGGGCAGAACACAGTGTGTAGTTCTCGACAGTGAGCGTTCATCACTTACTGAAGTGAGGTCTGGGGTTCCTCAGGGAAGCGTGATAGGGCCTCTGTTGTTTCTCATATACATCAATGATCTATGCGACATAATAGGGGAGATGAAAAGATTATTTGCCGATGATGCTATTATTTATGGTGAAATCACAACCCAGGACGACTGCGCTTTGTTACAAGACGATATTATGAAAATAATTGCGTGGTGTAAAGATTGGCAGTTCGAGTTAAACGCTAAAAAGTGCCAAGTAATGCATGTAAGTAAAAATGTGACACCATTTAGCTTTGAATATACTATTAATGGCACTGTCCTTAGAACGGTAGATTCCGCAAAATACCTAGGGGTAACAATTCGTAATAATTTGTCATGGAATGAGCATATCGAGAATGTAATTGAGAAAGCAAATCGTATGTTTGATTTCTAGGTCGTAATTTAAAACAATACACTCTGGACGTTAAATCGATTGCATACAAGTCGCTAGTGCGGCCTCACTTAGAATATTGTTGCTCTGTATGGGGTCCTTCAAAAGGGATTAATGGAGGCATTAGAGATGGTCCAAAGAAGAGCCGCCCGATTCGTGACAGGTATGTATAGTTGGAAGGAAAGCGTAAGTGGTATCTTGAAGGAGTTAGGTTGGGAAGACCTGGAGCACCGAAGGCGTTGCTCTCGACGGAAGCTAATTGAAAAATTCTCGACTGACGTATTTCGGAATGACAGTAAACAAATATTGCTACCAGCAACATTCATATCCCAGAAT
The DNA here is from genome assembly GCA_031002005.1 of Vandiemenella viatica. Lineage (NCBI taxonomy): Eukaryota > Metazoa > Arthropoda > Insecta > Orthoptera > Morabidae > Vandiemenella > Vandiemenella viatica. Next base: position 281,048,182 of record JARYHS010011408.1, read on the forward strand.
GACCGCGAAAATAAGATAAGAGAAATCAGGGCCAGAACCGATTCATTTGTGTACTCATTTTTTCCACGAGCGATTAGGGAATGGAATAGAAAGGATTAACAGGGCGACTAAACATAAAATCCGACAGGAGTACCTTTCGATAAAGTACTCCGGCCATCCTGATCTGGGTATTCCATGGTTTCCCTAGATCGCTCCATGCGAATGCTGGGATGGTTCCTCACAATAGCCCATGGGCGCCTCCTGCCATATCCCGTATATCCCTTCCAAACCATTACCTTCCCGGATAGGTGCAATGCACCCTCCGCCACACACTTTTAGTGAATCGCGGAGTAATAGTAATAGTAGTAATAGTAACAAAGGAATTAGCTGCCCTCCTTTTTACGATCGTTGGTTGAATACGGTCTCTGGAAGCAACCTTCGTTTGTTGAGCTAAGTTTTCTGCGCGCGAGCCTATCCTGAGCTCGCTCTCGCGCGTTTCCAGTTTGTCGTCGCTCTCCGTTTTTGCGAGGAGGCCGACCTGCATCAATAGCGGTCGGGGTGGAGATGGTACGGGCGGGCAGCCTCTATGAAACACGGCGCCCAGTCACGGCGGGGTCGGCCTTGGCACCAGCCACAGGGAGACACTGCGTGTCGCAATTAGTCACCACTCCAGAGGAATCAGCTAGCACAGCCAGGCTCAACTCCCATTCAATACACCTTCCTCCCAACTGATCATCATGTCTTTCTGGCACCTGTTTCCCGATTTTCTCAGACTCTACCATCGAAGAATTGACACAGATGCTTGCTAGTAGTGATGAGCCACACTCTAAACATGCTGTCAGTTTGTAACTTTATCGTTGATTTCAAATCGTCCTGACATGTAATTTCAGAACATTATTGCGCTGAGACTTAATGAACTCTATAATTGCAGGTTGAACCGATCCCTGTTAGTGTGATTAACTTTTTCAACTGTGACGATAAAGTTACTGTAAATGAGAAAACAAAAGATACGTCTACTTCAATTTTATTGCAGGAATACTTTCAGAATACATTTTTTTTTACTTATGGCTTTAAGCCTCGTCGACGGCTAAAGACGCGTTCCCACGATCCCTTGTAACAAAGGCGAGACGAGATCTCATTAGCCGAAGTGTAGGGACGACCGCGGGCCGCAGGTTAGTCCTAGCTTACCTAGCCGCCACCTCCCCACCACGTTTCCTAGTGTCGTTTGGCACAGAGCACTTTAAAGCAACAGAAGGGGTGCGCACCGCTGCTGCAAACCGATGGCAACAGCGCACCAGTACACACGCCTGTGATGTTTACCGACTCAGAGTGGGTAGCTGCGTCTCGTCCCCGCTAGCAGAGGCGGCCCTGTTCCCATGGCGTGTGGTTGAGTATTCGTCCCGTCCGGTCCCGTCTCGCTTTCGTTACAAGGGATCGTGGGAACGGGCCTTAAGGTCATTAGAGGCGAGATGGGACTGGGGACTAGGAACGGGATTCCAACCAGCATCCTCCCGAATGCGAGGCTAGAATGTTAAAATAAACACCAGACTCTCACCAAAGATGACGCTAAGGGTGAATTCGTGCGGAATATCGTGGCTGGAATTATACTTGGAGAAGCTGCAGTGGATATAAGAAAGGTGGAGCTTTTAGGCAACTGGCTTTGTGACAACATTAAGGGCTATCACGCCGTGATAATACGTGAATTAGCGGAGCAAATGTTTTTCCTCATAAGCATTAATGAGCAGATTAGCAAATCAGAAATAGATCCCGACCGTGTTACGAGCGGTCATGGGTGGTTAAAAATTCGTAAAGGATCTGGTATGAATAATAAAGACATTTACATGCTTTTCCAGATTTGGGTTTTACCACTCGTTGACGTCGTGGTAATTGGAACTGAAAGAGGATAATGGACAAGAAATGACATGAAATTCGACATGGTCTTTGAAGGAACCATCTCTCCAATCGCAAGGAGTGATTTCGAAAAGTTATGAAAAAACCGAAAACGCAATGACCGGACCTGGGCTCAAACTATTGTTCTCCCGAATGGCGAGCCCTTACGCTAACTGCCCACCGATCAGATCCAGAGCTTGTGTGTGAAAGACACAAGGGTACAACGTCATAGCATACCTAGAAATACTGAATCTGGAAAATTATGTAGTGTACAAGCCTGCCCAACCAATTTTGGAGATGGGAAGCTTTACAAAATTACTACAATCTCTGCATTATTGAAAGTTTATAATCCTTAATTAATGCCGCAAAAAGATCTTTTGATAATTTGGCAGTAATTTGACGATTTGTTTAAATATTTTTACGTGTAAGCACAATACAAATAAGTAAAAAAAAAGTTTAATTACAATAGTCAGAACAGAAGGTTGTTATCGATTTTGAATGGGCAACACGAAATAAAAGGAGATGATTATCTCAAAAATTTATATTCAATAGTTATTAGTCACATTTATAATGCTAGGCTGAAATATTACATTAAAATTCTCGTACAGAGCTATTGATCCACGTGGCTTTATTCAGAAATATTTGATCACAATTTAAACATTTCGTATTTATGAGTGCGCTTACCGACGTAACATTTACGACAGTCGGAAAAATTAGCGTGACTATTTGTATAGTAACAGCATACAGCTCCAATCTACGTTTTTTTCATATGTCCTTGTTCATAACACATCAAGTGTTATGTGAACTTAGATTTAGCAGTAAAGCTCATACTGAATTTTAATTCTTTTGTTAGTAAATTCTTTCCCCACTGTAATTTTTTTCTCTCTAGAAGTAGGTTACAAATGTAAAGGTCGGAGAAGAAGTGGGGGTAGTGTCGTGACGAAAAAGATAACAGTAATCTATGTGCTAAGTAGGAATAGATAAAGCACACAAAGTACGAGAATTCTGGGTTTTTTTTCCTCTTCTTTTCCTGAAAGCTCAAAGTTTTGGTCTTCGCAGTAACTTTCCTTCATTTCATTCTATGTTCGATATATTGTATTTCTTTCAGTGTTCATCTGCTTGTAATTCAGGCTTTTCGTCGAGCCTAAAATTAACCGATAGTGCTATTCGGTTTGTTTTTCTTATGTTTTAAGAAATTAGAATGTCCATAAAACAAATAAACCATTATTTTTGCATGATATTTGTGATAAAAACATTAACTACAAAGGACTGAAAAGTTGAATATTGAAAATAGTTGGTGTAAAGGTTACTGTGAACACTCTTGTCATTAAATTTGTCTCTTGTAATAATTATCTAATCAAAATAAAGCGAAAGTATGCCTCATGTTTTTGAAAAGAGAAATTTAGTTTTATGTTGTCTCTTCTATAATGACAAAATTTAGTTAGATAACAGACGGGTTCCGCCGAGAGGTTTTGTTTACATGGTCTAACTCCGAAGTTCAACTTCATTAAAAAAACCTATTGTCATTCATGGCATTCTTAGAAAATAACGAATGCCAATATCAGAAAACTTCTATGTTCAGTTCGCAGGTAACTTCTGGAACGTAATTCTAGCTGGTCAAATGGATTAATCGTATTCCATTATTCTACCATCCGCCCCATCAGTACTATCCACGCCATTTAGAAAATGGGGAGAGCTTAAAAATATTTACTTCTAACAATTAGCCTGTGGAAGTATAAAAAATTCGAAAATACATTTACCCCACTGTTTAGAGAAGATCATTTAGTAAATCAGAAAGGAAGTGTAGCGCTGGATTAACTTTTATTACTGAATAGAAAGTCTTTGATTCGTTACAGAAGATTAATGCTCGGAATTTAAATTCAATAAGTAATTATTCTGCTTCTAAAACTAATATTCTTTTTTGAATAACGTCAGAACCTTCACGAGCTTCGGAATCCATCGTCAATCTTACCACCTAAAATTCTCCGATTAATCGAGGTCAACTAAGTAGCAATCTTATCAATTAAACACGAAATTTTTAATAGCTTAATTCGAACATGTTTTGTAGTTGATACAAGAATGTCGTAGAAGAAAGGCGATGTCTGCAGCTCACCTAAGTATCCAAAGCATACAGCATTCCTTGCGTTCTTCGCATAGACGGAGCAGCAAGCTTTGTTAGAAATGAAGGCTGCCTTAAGGATCTCTGAAAATTCCTGCATTGCGGGGATTGCAGCCAAAGAATTTTCAATCTCAAGTGGCTGTACCATCGCTAGAGTACCAGACCGGTTTATTAGAATATCACCGAGCCTGGCGGGTGAACAGTAGGGTTCAAATCCTCGTTTAGCCAACGAAATTTAGGTGTCCGGTGGGACGGTTCCTTCAAAACCGTCATAGCAGCAGAAACATTTGACGTAACAATATGAGAAAACGTAGAGAATATTTTCGTTGTCAATGGAATGACACTTGGAATTTTTTTTCGGTCAGATCTGCAAGTATGTTATCCCAACTTCGGAAAAGTAGAATGTACGGTCAAGTTTGGTGGAGATTACTCCAAGAACCCCTTGTGCGACGTATCATGTTCTTATTCGAATTTCAGGAGGACAAACATAGTTATTACATATATCATTTATTACTTCAGACTGCGATCGCTAGAAAATTTCAGTACTCTTCATGAACACATTTCACTTTTTGTCCTTTTTTAGTTACAAGAGCGATCCTTTTCAGAGTGTTAGATATTTTAATTCGTTGTGAATCAACAATGCCAATACGGCTGAGTGGGTTGCGGCGCGACCACACTGCGTAGAGGAGTTAAATGGGACCAGGGCACCACGTACCGGTTGTCCTGACTGCGATTTTTGTTGGTTTTCAGCAGTCACAAGATGAATGCGTCGACGGTCCAGAATCTCCACCTCATCTATACTAATATTATAAATGCGAACGTAACTCTGTCTGTCTGTCTGTATGTATGTTACGTTTCTTGGGCTAAACGGCTACTCCAATCGTGATGAAATTTGACAAGGAGATGCTGTTTGACAAGGAGATGCTGTTTGACATTACGATGGACATGGGATACCATATTCTGTATAGATAAGAAAATATTGTCATTAAATTATGAAAACTATCTGAACTGTGAAAGACAAACGAATAATATCTATATGTTTTTGTAATGCGTAAAGTTAGAAAGCAATGGCAGCGTAGCGCAGTGGTAACGTGCTTGCTTCTGGTTTCAAACCCCACGGCGGAGCAAAAATGTTTATGAATTGTTTTTCATAGTTTGAGCCAAGCCTAGGATTTTGTAGTAAAGAAACCCATGTTCTGGCAAATCTTTGGCGATAGAATAGTGCCCTAAGCGATTACTTTATTCAGGGCGTACTGGTTCCACACCCAGTTTTGGTGTGATCTAAACTAATAAATATTATATGTGCAAAAGTAAGTCTCCGTTTTCTTTTCTTTTTTTTTTTTTTCTTTTTTTTACGTTTTGACGACTATATGTGTATACCGATATACCGAAATACTGTAAAAGTCCGGTTATCCGAGTTCCGATTATCCGAGCAGCCGGGTTAACCGAGGCAAATTTTCGAAATCTGATAGGGAGCTTTTATGAAGAAATGGAATATTTTTCCAACTAGAGTGTGTACGATATTAAGCGTGGCACTGTAGCGCTTGCGTGTATCGCAACTTTTTGCTTCACACATTAGCTTTACACTATAAATTAATTGTATTATTTCAGTTTCAATACGTTTTTTGATTCATTGTAACCTCTTTCCTTGACCTCCGGTTATCCGAGTTTTTCGTTAGCCGAGGTGGTCCCGGTCCCGTTTACCTCGGATAATCGGACTTCTACTGTACTTTGTATCATTAATAACGAAATAGGATACTTTTTTCCGATATGAATAAATGAGACATGTTCGACGGTAGAATGGTATATCGATAGCGTTCCCGTCGTATTATGCCGACATATCTTGTGATGGATGCCTTGGTGGGCAAACCACATTACAATTATCTTTCATACCTTTATGATTAATAATTGTGGATTTTTAATTTTAATTTTTATGAAGGAGTGAAAATTTACTAATTATGCAAGAATCTCGACGTTAGTTGGATTTAGGAAAAATTGTCACAATATGACATTTATTTTCTTATCACTGGCGATTACAAGTCTGAGCGAATTTACCGTTAACATTAACACAATTTG
>JARYHS010011408.1:281055245-281131518 GCA_031002005.1 Vandiemenella viatica
TGCCGAAATTTTGGAGGCATTTGTCATAGCGTGGCACCAGGTTTTGTATACCTTCTTCATAGAAATCTGCCGCCTGTGTCTTCAACCAGTTGGAAACAGTTTCTTTCAGCTCGTCGTCATTGGTGAAGTGATGACCGCCAAGGAAAAAATTGAGATGTAAGAACAGATGAAAGTCTTGCCAGTTCTTCTGTAACCAAAGGTGGACACCCACTTCGTTCTTCATCGTGCACATCACTACGCCCGCCATTGAACTGTCGGACCCATCTTCTCACCATCGAATCACTCATCGCATTTGGTCCGTAAACATCGCAAATTTGCCGATAAATTTCACTTGGTTTCACTTTCCTCGCATTCAGAAACCGAATCACAGACCTGATTTCACAGGCGGCGGGATTTTCAATCAACGCCGACATTTCAAACAAGCACAACAAAGCGTACGTAAGTGACAGCGATCTCCAAATGGCGAACGTTCTTCCCCTTGATACACATCGTCTACAGCACATGTGCGGAATTGCAATCGCAGCGCTGCAGTGGAGATAAATTGAAACGGAACTTACTTTCTGGACGCGCCTCGTATTAAATAGTATTTACATAATTTCTTTTCGTAAAACAAAATGCATTTACACCGATTTACAGTATATCGCAAGACAAACATACAAGATCATATTCAATCAAACTCAAGCTTGCTACAAATGCTTCATAAAATACAATTCCATTTAAAGTTTAGTTTTGAGGGCTGTTACAACGGTTTTCCGCAATCACATAGGTGAATACTGCGATGAACCCCATCTCCTCTGCCTCATAAACTACACGTTCCATAAACAAACATACACTCATCATGCAGAACACTAGTTACACATTTCGCAGACAGATGTCAACACAAATACTTCACCCACCCCTAGGATAAACGCTCCAGATTGCAACAAGTCTGGTTACAACGATGATCGGGTCTCTCTTCTTCCTCTTAATTCACACCAAGTGCATGTGTGAGAAGGACCTGGTGTCTGCGTAGTCCAGACGAAAAAAAAATCCCTCCATACTTTTCGTATCATCGTCCCATATTCAATATTTAGGCCAGCCATGACGTCCAAATCACCGACTTCACCGAAGGAGTAGTTTAATTTATAACCAACCACTTTGCTTAAGTTAGGTTTCCATTCTGACAAGTTCCTGGCACATGTCGCGCAACTTGTGCCTGGCACATGTTGCACGTAATTGTTCAACTGTTTCCAATTGCCTGGGACGTCTGCAACATTTGTAGAGAGGTCTCGACTGCAAGAATAGAACTGAAGTTTGTACAGGGAATCAAATAGAGTGTTTTCCAGTTTCTTGAGTGGAGTGTTTTGTTGGTTCAAATATTTTAGCGATATGGAAAACTCAGCTACTGCAGCTTCTGCTGTATGGCAGGCGCATACTATGAATTTATATATAAAAACAAAAGGCGAAATCGACCGAGATGGTGGATTAGGCATTTTCTAGCAAAAATACATTCGGAAGGAGCTTATAACTAATTAATAGCAGATCTACGTCTCCCTTAAATTTGCAGACCTCAGAGAGTGAATTTTTATTTCTAACTGGTTCGATACTGCATTCCAGAATATCAGCAATTCGTTGCATGGCGTCATTTCTTTTGTTCAACTTCTTGTTGTTCGCATCAGTTATGTTCCACAGCACCCTCTCCTGTTTAGAGAGTTCTATAAGCCTTATTACATTATTTTTCGACCACCCCATCATGAAACAAACACTACACTAGCTTTGAATAAAGTACAATTACCACATCAAGAAAACACGCGCTGCTCCCAGTTCGGACAGTGAGTGTGCTGCTCATGCGCACGCGTGCTTGTCCCTGGGACATGTCGCAGTCCGTTTCCATGGGCTGTGGCACAAGTTGCGGCACATGTTGTGTCCCGCAGTCGCTTGGCACATTTCAGTCCCCGACACTTGTGCCGCAACATGTTGCAGACCTTTTCCATTTCAACAAATTTCGGTCACATGTGCAGGCACTTGTCCCGCAATATGTTGCGAGACAAATTTGTAGTAATGGAAAAGTACCTTTAGCAGCCATAAATCAACGTGTATTTTGAGAAGGTAGCTATTATATGAAGCTATCACTGTAAGAACATTTCTGCTATGTCAGTGACAACAGTGGTACTGTTTTGATGCCAATACTAATGTTGTATTCAGAAATGAGACCTAAACCGACCTCAGACACGAAATTCTTAACAAATATCGTTCAGAAGAGAAGAATACTTGTTAGCATACCTTTATGTTCACACATTCTGCTATAACGATACCTTCAAAATTCCGAATTATTTGCTGCCAAATCAGATCGTTAATGTTAACTTCAAGAACATCATACAGTATTATCGTAACTTATTGGGGGATATTTAGCACCTTAATTACGGCTATCGTGTGAAGAAAGGACTTCTCTCCAACACACTATATTCATTTTAATTTAAAAGAATGAAATACTCACCGTTAAGAAGCTCAGAAGCAACACGTACGAAAATCGGAGCTGAAACAAGAAGAAAAAAGAATTTAGCACAAAACATCAATTACCTGTAATTAAAATTCTGTTTAAAACGTAGGTTCACTCTAAATAGTACTCACTAAGGTACAAGATCATTTACAGTCAATATATATTTCACTAATTGTGGTTAATTTTTTTTAAGGGCTAAAGTAGAGGAAGGCCTTGTAGGGCATTGTCACAACTATCGAAACTTATATATTCTGAGTTCGCCTTACATCTCTGTGGCAATGATGAGGACATATTTTCGGTTCACGTTACACTGCGGGATTTTAGTGCAACTGAAATCCTTTAAAGTTTTGTAAAGTCACTTAAAAATTAGGTTATTTCATCAGTTACAATCAGTTCATGGACTTTGAACTATTTAAAACAGTTTCTCTCTTTGCCACAAATAATTTATCAAAAACTGCTGCATACTACGGCATTTCCTATTTTTTAGGATGGCTTACTTTCGCAGTTATGACGTTAGAAAGTTGCACCAAGTAGACAATTCAACTCCTCACCACCACACTATATGACTTTAACAAGTAACGTTCACGAAACAACATGGTACTTCCAGTTAGCGAGGGTACTTTCAGACAAGAGTTTCCGGCGATCCACGTCAGAAAAACATCTGAATCATTTGCTACAACTCTGAGTATCTCCAGACCTTCATATATGTCTCACTTGACAGTGAAGGAATGTTAAAAGTTCGACGTAAGTCCAAAACCAAAGGACTTTTAATTTTATAGAATGAATCAAATCGGTAAATGTCCTTGGACTGGGGTGTTTAGAATTTCATCGTCAATCAGTCTGTGAGTGAGTTATGCAGAGAACCCGTCCCGCATTTGCATGCTTCCTTAATTAGAACATTACTTTCGGAAAGCGTATATAACTAACAAAGTCTATTCTCATCTTCGTCCTGCTTTCTAGGTGAAAGGTAACATTTGTCTGGCTTGACAGACTTTCTACTCTCCAAACAGTCTTAGTCAAGACATTTTCTTTCCCTTCAAGTATTTTCGTTGGTCGGATATGAATCTTTTCAGAACATGACGTCATTTAGATAAACCATTCCTGATAAACTCTTCCGGAAATATTTCCTATTATTACAGGGTCATTGGAAGAATTTCTTGAAGGCAGTTACGTTTCCAGATCTCCAGGTGAGCAATTATTTTCTTGCCTAGAGAAAACGTCGTCCTTTCTTATGCAACCATCAGAAATGTTGATTCATTGAGATCACTATAAAGTACGGGTAGTCCCAAAACGTTGTTTAAAATATAACCATTGCATCACAGCTTCGAACCTGTACTGTTACCGCATTATGATTGGTTTATCGAAACTCAGTAATAGCAGTTATGTGTACTGGCAAGGTGAACCGTTTCAGTAGGATTCGGAGTTCCGTGGTGTGCGAATAGTGAATTTTAAGGTGTTTTACTTTGACAAAGTGTTAGTTCTTCGGTTTTCAATTTTTATTTGCGGATTGGTTTCGTAAAATTCAACATCGATGACTCAGCAATCCCGCTGGAAGAAATAGTGAGGACTACGTATGACAACCCGACAGTGAGGATGGCTATGACTAACCTAAAAGTGACAACAGATTTGACATCTTCATATTATTTGAATCGATGGTAGGCATAAAGTTTAACTTTACTAAGTATATGTATGAAGAGCCTTGTACCCATACTGTTGGTACAGAGTACTCTATTTTTTTGTCATCCTATCCTGATTTTATAACACATATATGTATCCATTTGAGAAATAGTTGACCTGATATAAGATTCTTGATTTATGTAAATGATCTTGTGCAACGGCTTGTTTACATGGGCAATGCTTTACTTATTTGTACAATGTCCTGACAACTGTATAAATAGCTGATGGCTGCATAGTACCATTGGGCGCTTCAGGCCAAATAATAATAATAAAACTAGACTCCAGCGATGGTAAAGGTAGACTTGTCATGGGAGCATTGTCTTAATAAAACGACACAATTTCTGACAAACTATGCCTTCAATTTTACTAGTTAGCTCCCGCAGCTGCTTTATAAGGTTAGCATAATATAATTCTGCGATGGCTTTATTTCTATTCTTTATTTTTTTAAATAGCAGGGCAAAGTTGCCCTCCTACCTAACATTCGGGACGACGGGGGTAAAATCCCGTCCGGCTATCCTGACTGGTGTTTTCTGTGGTTTTCCTCAGTCACTCTACATAAATGTTGGGATGGTTTCCCAACAAGGTTACGGCCCATTTCCATCGTCCTTCCCTCTCCTTTAGGTTGGTTTCAAAGAGTCCTCGAGATCCTTTGATCTGGGAGGAATAAAATTTGTACAAAAAAAAAAAAAGAAAAGTGGGACACACTCAGAATTCCACCAAATAGACACCATCATTTTCCCTACACTTTGGAGGGGGAAAACTGATGAGCTTCCTATCCATTAGTCTGTTGATTTTGATTCTGAGCTAAAGTGATTATGCACAACATCTCGGCATTTACATTCTTTTGTAGATGTGCCCCGTGCAGGCATTTCCATTTTACTAACAGCTCCGCTTTGCACTGGCATAAACGACTTGAGAATCAACCCTAAATTTGTACCGTATGCAGCTACTGTATTTCGTTCCGTATAAAGTTTAACTCTCTACGTTCCAGGATATCGAGTAACGAAATGTTTAAATTTTACTTGTGTAATTCTATGTTAGTAGAAAAGAAAGGAGAGTTTTCCAACACTGACTGTTGCGCTTGGATTTGTAATTTTCTTGAATTACCTATAAATGTCTGTAGGATTCCTCCATTAAGTCAGAAAAAGTCAACGTTTATTGTTAATCAACTTATAAACCGGATTATCTTTTCCCTCGGTCTTTGCATTTCAGCCAGGGCTTTGTCGGATGCGTGTTTCTTCGTCATAAATACTTAAATGATGGATTAGCTCATTACATTACTTGACATTATTAAAACTGTCAAGCCTTGTATGGGAGAATAAATCAACTGGCTCTTTATTTTATCGTATGTGGATGAAATGGTCCCATAAACTCAAGAGGGTTCCACTCTTTGGCCTGATGAAATATTTATTTAGGTATCTGTACCAGATTTTCTAAAGCGTGACAAACGTAGAAATAATCGGGCAGTTGATGCTAGTATTCCCTGCTACACACGCGATTGTGCATGTCGCTTGGCGGGCAGGAGTTAAGCAGGGCTTTGCCGAACACAGATTGGCGACCGTTTTAATATATGCTCAAGGCTATTCGTCTCGGTAAGGAGTGAGGGAAAATTATGGCCGGAGATTTGGAACGCATGCTGGAGGTTAGTTACGAACTACATTACACTCTTAACTGAACTGCCTTTAGTCTCTGGACTAATTTGATACAATCGTCGAAAAGTTCCTATCTTGAGCTTATCTTATAATGATTTTTTATATTAAATCCTACGATTTTAATTATTGCTTTCATGAATTGTAATTTTTACATTTCTTACATTATATTGACACCTCTACTAACAGACTAAATCATTCCCGCACGCCTTACACCATATTTAAATTTTCACTTCAAAGCTTACTTCCTCTTCATACAGGTTAATACTGTAACTACAACTTTTGTCACACACTATTTTTAAGCGATGCTTGTCCTGCTTGTTATTTACTTCTACAATGAGCCTATTATTGTAACACTAGTGTAAGCCTTTGACCAATTTTTGCGTATTGTCACTGATCTACTATAATTCCAGTTTTTAGGATGAAAGATTATGACAGATTAAACTGATTTGACCAAATATAAACTTGACCTGTATTTCAGAGTGAATAAAATCTCTTGTGATTGAAGAACTCAGAAGCATTAATAGAGATAGGTATTAAAAGTGAATAGGGACGATAGTGCAATCGTATAATTATTTAAATACAAACTTGAATTGTATTTGAGCCTTTAAATTTCACTCTGCAAAATTAAAAAAAAAAAAATCTTGTTTGCTTCGAAAGCATCACGTTTTTTTTTTTTTTTTATTGAGACTAGGCAAACACTCGTAATCAATGGTCATAGTATCTTTGACGGCCAAAGAACTTAACACATATTCCATATAACTAAACAGTTGAGCAACTCCGAAGAAATGAATTGCCAGAATAGTTGATTCGGTAATATATTTAGTCTGATGTAGACTTGAAATAACCTAATAACTTACATACAGCGAACTTTAACAAAGAATATTAACGAAAATGGTCACTAAAATATCTAAAAAGCAAATAACCCGTAATGCATAAACTATGCTCAAGCAACAACATTATTTGTCTTCTACCAGGGCTTTTCCAAAGCACAACTCAATTGACCCTCTTCTATCTATTCCACTGTACATTTTATAATGGTAGAATTTTTGAACCACGTTATGCCAGAATTATTGTAAAACCGACATCAAAACGATACTGCTGTTAAATCCTGTTTGACTCTCTTGTGGTTCCACAAGGGCAAACACAAGAGTGTTAAACAGAAATGGAAATATTAGCAACAAAATCATGCAATCGTCTCAAGTACTTCACAATTCTTCACTGTGACAACGATTTATAACATTTGAGTCACATATGCACAGTTTTTTTGTTTAGTTTTTACCCACTTGTATGAAGCATGATAGCGCTGAAGGTTGTATAACAGAAAAGTTGGTTCATCGGCCGACACAACGTTCTTAGTGATACGAAAATGATGACATAATTGTCTGGGAGACTGCCAAGGGTTTCTCAGCCAACTAAGCGACAGAGTTTCAATATGCAGCTGAATCCGCCTCTGTCGTGTTACCTATCTCAATCCTATCGGGTAAAGGAACCCTACGGTTTTGTGAGAAATCCAAACTGTGTTGTCACAACCCTCAAAGCCAAACTTCAACTGAAATTGTATTTCATGAATTATTTGTAGCAATCTAGGGTTAAATGGACTGTGTTTCATGGAAAGGAATTATGTAAATACTATTTAATAGGTTCAGGCAAGGATATTCATGAGAATCTCAGTTGGTGGGATATATGCAAGATATTTCAGATGAAATGGACAAGGGAGGCCAAATTGATAGTGTAGCACTAGATCTGTCAAAGGCGTTTGACAGAGTGAGCCATAAAATGGTAGTAAATAAGGTAAAAACTATTGGAGTGGATGAGAAAGTGATTTTCTGGGTAGAAGAATTTTTAAATGGTAGAAAAAAAAATTAGGGTAGGAAATAAAGTATCAAAATGTGGAAGTAAAAATGGGAGTGCCGCATTGGGACCATTGCTATTCATTATTCTAATGAATAATTGTGTTGATTGTTTACTATCTGAAATTAGATTGTTTGTAGATGACATAATGCTATATAAAAGAATCAAAACGATAGAGGATTGTAAACAGTTGCAGGGTGATCTGGACAGGATATCTAGTTGGGTTGGTAAACATGGGATGAAGATAAATGCAAAGAAGGGTCAGCTTATTAGATACACAAATAAAAAACAAAAGGTTAATTATGGATATAAGGTGGGGAAAGAATTGCTTGCCGAAGACTTGAAATGTAAATATCTTGGCATTACATTTAATAACAAGCTTAATTGGGCAGAACACATTGGACAGGTGGTAGGAAAAGGTTTCAAAATTCTGCATTTGTTGGAGAGAGTGATGAGAGGATGTTCGGGAGAAGTGAGGGAGTTAGGTTACAAAACTTTGGTCAGACCATTGCTTGAATGTGGTAGTGTAGTATGGGACCCTCATTTTCTTATCAAATACAGGAGTTGAAGAGGGTGCAAAAAAGGGCTGCTAGATTTGTTTCTGAAAATTATCGCAGAATACAATCAGTGACGGATATGATAAAGGAGCTGAAATGGGATTCATTGCAAGACAGGAGGAGGATGAGGAGGGTCATGGGAGTGTACAGGGCGTATACTGGCGATGAGGCATGGAAAGATATTGGAGTATGTATGAAAAGTAGTGAATGGAAGGGAAAAGTTGACCATGACCACAAGCTGGCACTCGATTTCAGGCACAAGGGTGTGGGAAGATTCTCTTTTTTAGGTAAGGGTGTCTGGGATTGGAATGAGTTACCAAGAGAAATGATAAATAATTTACCGAAAACGTTGAAAGAATTTAAAGATAAAATTTGTAGAGGGCAAATGTAGGTAGGTGCAGGATAGGGAGAAGATGGGTGTGTACGGAAATTGCCACCGGAGCCTGTGTTCCATTGCAATTAAATTAAATTAATATGTTTAAGGACAAAACTATGCAAGAAAAAATGATTAAATGTTTGTAATTCCATGGATTGAGGTAATTTACGATGTTTAGAGGACAATTTGCGACAGTTTAAACTAATTTATGTGGCTGATTTTGTGTGGAAATATCTCTAATTTTCATTTCTGTGCATTTAGTAATTATTTTAATTGATTTTGAATGTTTTTAATTGTTTAAGTATTGTTAGAGTTCGAGAAATATCTAACAGAAGCTTTTATAATATTCTGGAACTTTCTATGGAACTTATATAAGGGATCGGCAGAGACAAGATTTGGAACAGTTTTATGTATGCAGGGGAGCAGTTCAGTACTGTGAGAGTGTATAGCAGTATTGTCTTTGAAAACAGTACTGAGTGTAATCGCTGGAGCTTCTGTTTAAATGTGCAACCAGTATCTTTGGAGTCTAATTTCTTCCAGAAATAAACAAAGTTAAATCTGAAAATGTATCTTGGACTACTTATTTCATTTTTAATAACCCGAGATACCTATCAGTGTGATTTCCTGGCGTACGTATTAGAAGGTACATGTATAAGGTCAGTTGAACACTTTAACTCGGTACTTGTTGATTTTCAGATGGACTCCCGAATCAAGAAACCACCAGTCCATTCTTAAGGATATTTAGAACTTTCGCTGTCGAAAGCTTCTTGCGGTGTCTCTATAACTTAGGACGGCAGTAGTAAAACAAGAACGAGGTAAGAAGGAATTGTACTATTCGAGAAAAAGTGTAAACGAAAACGAAATGAAACGTACCATAAACGTGGTACCACACAAAAGTTACGAAACGGTGCAACTTAAACAGTACAGACCATGGAGGAAGGAATATATGGAGACGAGATAACGCGAAATCCGTGAAACCTCGTGAAAAAACTGTGTCTGCGCGGCGGATATCGTAGGAGTACCAAAACATTGGGCTGTTTGCACTGTGTCAGCTGCTGAGAATATTTTATTTTCTAATATTCTAAAGTTTTCTATAATGCCAAGTTGTGATGCATATGGTTGCACAAACAGACGAGATAGGAAAAAACCTGGAATAGCGTTTCATAAGTAAGTCACATTGTAATTATCGTTCTTGAAGTATCTGACAGGCAACCGCAACATTAGTGCCATTCGCTATAAATTTATTCATTGCTCTCAATAGGATCATATTATTCTCAAATTTTTGTTGGTGTAGTGTAGACAATTAGCATATGTTACTATTTTGCACCTGAAAAGCTAGCCTTATTGTAGACAAATGTTGGAAATTTAATTTAAACGGGTCATGTTTACATCGCGACACAGTGAATATAGTATTCTGCATGCATTACTCACGTTTAAGTTTAAACTGAAATTGCACGATGAAATGAATTGTGATAATTTGTGCTGTGCGAACTACTAAACGTGATGAAATAAACTTTGTTGACGGAAATGTAGTTCGCGATGCATTTCTTGTGTTTAGATGTGTCTACATAGTTTGGTTTTGTAGCGGCAATATTAATGGAAATGTTGGCAGGTTGAAATGCGGTGTATACCAGAAGAGAACAAACAATTTATTTATTATTAGCTGTTAGCTTCTGATTTTTGAATGTACTGATTTTTCTAGCAAAATTATATAGGCCACTACCAGTACAATATCTTCTAAGTAAGCTCAGAAACTATGAGGTTTTATGAAGTATTAATTTTTTTAAAGCTCCAAACATTGACTTATGCTTTTTTATTCTTAAATTTCAGATATGACTTGTTTCTGTTTGTAAATATGTCTACAAGTATATTTATAGATTTTGAAATCTTCCTTGTCAATTACTGAAATAGAATGTGAAAATATAACCTATTTGAACATCAACTAAAATTTAAGGACTGTAGAAATAAACAGTTTGTTATTCAAGTTAAAAAGAATTACCTTCTCATTAAGTTACGTCCGAATTCATCATCAAACATGGATATGGCGATAGTTTTTTTTTCTGGTCCAGGCCGCATTTCAACCTAACCACGTCAATTTTAAGGTACAATATCTCGAGAACTAAGCGAGATATCAAAAAATTTTATTCTTTACTTTCAGTTTCCCTCATCGAGTTACATAAGAATTCGTCATCAAATTGCGGCCCCACGGTTATCGTTGAATCCCCTCATAACCTAACAACCTCACTTTTGAGACAGTATATCTCGCGAACTACACACGATATCAAAAAATTTTATTCTTCATTTTTGATGTGTCTCGTCGAGTTACATAATAATCCATCATCAAATTGCGGTGCCACGGTTGTCTTATGATTCCCTTGAGGTTTTTGTGCATATTTCCGTGTTTCTCTGGTCAAGCAATATGGCGGCCTCCCCTCCCCACTTGTCTCCGCCCGGTTTCACTCCAGTATGTGGCGAAGGTCCCTTGCGTCGTCTCCATATATTCCTTCCTCCATGGTACAGACCCCCATTTCCATTCAAGTTGTTCACGCCAAAGATAGTATCTACACTCTATTATAATGAATGTAAATCGCTGTCACGTTTACGTGATAACAGACCAGCTTGAAGAAATACGTAAATTGTTACAACAAAGAAGCAAAAAATTTAGTTTTCAGTAATAAATTAAGGTCAACTGATATATTTTTTTTTTTTTTTGGCGGCAGTATACTGGCATGATGGTTAGGTTGTAATGCAGCCTAGACTATAGTGAAAAAACCACATACTTTATTAAAACAGTATTAGATGTGAGGAATTAGTTTTAGATTCTTTGCTGTAGATTTCACGTACTATCTTTGGCAAGAACAATTTTACTGCAAATGGCGGTTTTTTTACTATTAAAAATCATCGTTTCGTACCTTTCGTGAAGCACCACGTTTAAGGTACCTTTCATTTCATTTTCATGTACACTTTTTATCAAAAAGTATGACCACAGGAACGTTTCACAAATTTCAAGCGAATAGCACAAGTCATTCTTATCTCGTTCATATTTTACAGTCACCCGTAGGATACGGCCGCCGTACTGGTGCAGTAAACTTAGACTTTTAGGATTGTGTGCACGAAGGTCGTTTATTCGAAACTGTAACAGGTTGAAAGAGATTTTGATTGAGTACTGTGTCTCTATTATAACGTCTTTTAGCTGAGAAAAGTGAAACGTATACACCTATCGAATGAATAGACTACAATATCTGGTTGCGTGGCGTTTAAAATATAATTTAGTTCTCAATTTCTTCACATTCACAATTCTTTTTTTTTTTTGCTTGAGCTTTACGCCTCGTCGACAGCGAGGTCATTAGAGGCGGGATGGGATTGAGGCAAGGAATGGGAAGGAATTCGACCATAGCCTTTTGAAGGAAGCATCCCGGCATTCGCTGGAGTGATTTGGGAAAACCAAAATCTGGATGCCTGGACGGGGATTCGAACCTGCGTCCTCCCGAATGCGAGGCCAGAACATTAACCGTTCACCCACCACGCTCGGTCCACAATTCTTTGTCCTGACTCTGAGTTATCGCGATATCTTCTAATCACCGTGTTTAGTATATTACAATTATCCATGCTAATGATATACCTATTACAGTTATTCGTTGTGGCTCTCCTGAATGCCTGAGGCAAAATGTAGCGTCATGGGCAGTCACATTTTCATGCGGAAAGACCACTAAATGCGGGTGTCTGACAGTACAGATAGTATAATGTGCGCAGTTGAGAATTATGAGACAGGATTAGACTTTTTTCGCTGTGCAAGCATACGAACTAACAGCTCGCGGGTGCAATTCTTCAGTCGTGCTGCGTCACCAGTCGTTGCCAACTGATGTGACTGTGCAGGGGTCAGCACACTTACTCTCCAGTTGACTGTCAAGTCAGCGCTGGTTATTCGTGCTGCATTAAAAATGAGTATGGCCCCTGCGCGCCTGCACATGAATGCTATTCCCAACGATCGAGATAGCAAACAGGCGTGTTAGAACTGTAGCTTCTCTCAGTGATAATACTACACAAAACTTAGCCAGCAAGAAGTTATTAGAGTTCAAAAATACTCAGTATGTCCAATGTAAAGGTGACAGATGGTAAATAAATGCATTGTTCTTTGGACAATTTAAGTACAGTAGAAGCCAGTCGTACCGAGCGTGGTGGGTGACCGGTTAATGTTCTGGCCTTGCATTCGAGAGGGCGCGGGTTCGAATCACCGCCCGACCATCCAAATTTTGATTTTCCATGGTTTCCCCAGATCACTCCGTGCAAATGCCGGGATTGTTTCTTCAAAAGCTTATGGCCCAATTACTTGCCGTTCCTTGCTCCCGTCCCTTCTTGCATCTTTTTTTTAAATTTTTTTAACTGCTTTACGTCTCTCAACAGCAAGGTCTTTTAGAGACGGGAAAGGATGGGGGCAAGGAATGGGGAGGAACTCGGCCATGGCCTTTTTAAGGAAGCATCCCGGCATTTGCCTGTAGTGATTTGGGAAACCATGGAAAACCCAAATCTGAATGCCCGGACGGGGATTCGAACCGCCGTCCTCCCGAATGTTCTTGCATCTAATGACCTCAAAGTCTACAAGGCGTAAAGCCATAAGCCAAAAAAAAGAAGAAGCCAATTATGAGAGATCCAAGGCATTAAAGTAGGCTGAAATCATAAAACTGTATTTCTGTGTGATTCTAATGAAAATTCCAATATTAATGTGAATTCAAAATCAGGGATCTAGAGATTCGTGTTTCTGAATATTTACATATGCTTTAACTGATATAAATAATGGTTTGAATTTTTTTGGTTCAATTTTAGTGTGTTAGAACGCTGCATGGTATGGATTCCAGAAGTCATAGTTCCTCCTTAACTGAGAGGATTAGCAAGTCATGTTAGAGGCAGAAACTGTCGCTTAGACGGCCGAAATGTCATTTATGAAATATTTCGGCCAATAATGTCAAACATACGATTCTGTGAGTGATGTACGTTATAAGCAGCGTGACGTCATTGATTTTCTCACAGCGGAGCAAGAAGCGGTTGGAAACATTCACAAACGTTTATGTGCCGTTTATGGAGCAAAAGCAGTCGACAGAAGTACGGTTAGTCGCTGGGAACAGAAGGTGAGGGCATCTGAAAGCGGTTCTGCAGACTCCAAGATTTGCAGCGGTCGGGAAGGCCACCCATGGCTGTAACACCTGACAAGATGCAGTGTACTGATGTGCTCATTCGAGAGGACCGACGCATAACGACTCGGCAGTTGGCGCGGGAGCTGTCAATCAGCAAAGGAAGTGTGGTGTAAATAGTCAGTGCTCTCGATTACGCAAAAAAGTGGTCACGATGGGTTCCACGCCGTCTTACGGAGGAACATAAAACTCTCAGAAAAAATATTTCTTCTGAGTTGCTGCAACGTTTTGAAGCTGAAGGGGAAGCCTTCTTGTCTCGGATTGTGACAGGCGATGAAACATGTCATGTGTTCACCATTTGGAGCCCGAAACAAAACGGCAATCGATGGAATGGCGCCATCCTGGCTCTCCACATATGAGAAAATTCAATGCAACTGCTTCCGCTGGTAAGGTCATGATCACTGTGTTTTGGGACTGTGATGGTGTCATACTCATTGATGTGATGCCGAGAGGCACCACCATTAATTCTGAGGCATATGTGAACACATTAACCAAACTCAGAAAGCGCTACCAGCGACTTGGACGCCATAACAACTATGGTGATTGTTTGCTTCAACATGATAACGCTCGCCCTCACACAAGTTTAAGGACGTTGGAACACATCACCAAACAGGGTTGGACAGTGTTATCCCATCCACCCTATAGCCCTGACCTAGCTCCCTGAGACTTTCACTTGTTTAGACCAGTGGTTCCTAAATGATGGTCCGCGAAACCCTGGGGTTCCGTGGAAGGATCACAAGGGTGAGAATTAAATAAAATGTTCGTTGAAAAGAGTTTTGACCGCGCCGTGAGAAGGCTATCATGGTTCTGCTTCCTTTTGTGACGTCTTACCGATGCGAGACTGGTTTTTCAGCTTACGCTTATAAAAATGGGGTTCCACCAAAAAATGTATGATCAATTAGGATTCCGTGGCCAAAATGAAATTGGGCACCGCTGGTTTAGACCATTGAAGAATGCCATTCTTGGGAGACATTTTGAGGATGACGAAGAGGTGATTCGCACAGTGAAGAAATGGTTTCGTGAACAGAACAAGGAGTGTACCGCCAGGGCATACATGCTCTTGTCTCGCCGGAGGAAGGCCACAGAAAGGGAAAGAGATTACGTGGAAAAATAGGGAGTGGAGAAGAAACAATATTCTTTCTTGTGTATAGGTTTAATTGTTGAAGAAAGAAAATGTGGTGCATTAGTTTCTGGGCCACCCTCGTATTTATTAATTATAGTCTCCTCCTTTTAATATTTGATCGTTAAATTTCCAGAAGATCTAATGTATATTAAACGTTATGAAAACTAAACTATGATTAAAGTAATCGTTTTAAAGCTTTCTACTTGGTGTCTGCTAGGAAAGTATAGATGCAAGAAATGACATTGTTCAGATCCCGCAATTCGTAGTGTATTAGCGTGAGCTGTGTTCCCTCCAATCGATGCGCCCGTAATACAGATGAGAGCCGGCCTTAATCACTGTGATGTATCTGAGCGAGGCCGCGGGCTATTTGCTGGCGGACATTACTCTGTTGCAGCCGGAACAGACTTAAGAGCTCTCTCTGTCTCTCCGGAGTAAAGACGAATGGCAGCGACTCCAGAATTACGTCACAGCAGTATTTCGTCGCTCATGCCAAGTTCACAGTAGCTGCGGTGACGTCGGTTCCCAGATTCTAACTTGTACTCCGCTACTGTCTTCAGCCAGTTAACAAGTCTGTGGATAATGCTTTATTGTCACGATCATTCTCAATTCATCATTCGATTAGTAGTCTGCTTCCTAACTGGAAGTAAACCTCTCACTTTTTTGTGTTCTATCTAAACAAGATAGCAATACTGCTTTTGATTGGTTGAAGGACGGATTTGTTCGCTAGGGAGCGTTCATAAACTACGAAACTTCATCTTTGGCCTCCTGTGAACCACCCTCCGCCCCTCCGCCCCTCCCCCCCCCCCAAGTAACACGTAGCTTCCTTCCCTACTAATTCCAGAAGACATTTTGGACTGTTTTAATTTTTTCATACTATTGTAAATTACTTAAGAAGATAATTAAATGATGGAAATAAATATTTACATGCTGTTGCGTGTTCTGTACCTCATTTTTAGTGTGACAAATAATATGAATGAAAAGCAACGTGGCCTGACTCGGAAACCTCCCCCCCTCCCCGCCCCATGTAGCCAAGCCAACACCTCACCTCACCAGACCGAGCCACGTAGTTTCTGGACGCTCCCCTGTCGATGTGTTCTTTGTTTTGTTACAGCTTCTTAATGTGGCATCACAGCGTAGTTGGTATAAGCGCGTTGTGAAGCTAAATGTTACACGCTTTGTTTCTGCAGTCGTTAGTTTTGTTATTATCTCGACGAACGAACAGAAGCTTCATGTGAATTTTACAGGTCGCATAATTAAATTTCTATTACGAGATGATGTTAAACAAGCAAAATGTTTGGCAACAATGCGTGCATAGTTTGACAATGACAAACTTTCCATGCCCCAAGTGTAAAAGTGGTATAAATTCTTCAGTGAAAGTCGATCAGTAGCATTTGTACCGCTTTGAATGAAAGAGGACTCATCCTCGGAAATAACGAATTGTCAGCATACTGTAACAGCCCTCAAACCTAAAATCAAATGTAATTTTATTTTATAAAATATTGGTAGTAAGCTAGAGTTTGGTTGAATATGATCTGGTATGTTTGTTTTGCAAATTCCTATAAATCAGTGGATATAGACTGTTTTATGAAAATAAATTATTTAAAGGCCATTTAATATGTTTAAGAACCGAATTGTGCAAGATAATTGCTTAAATGTTCATAATTCCAAGTATTAATGCAAGTTACGATGTCTAAAGGAAAATTTGCTACAGTTTAAAATAATTTCTGTGAATAATTTTGTGTTTAAGTATCTTGAATTTCCATTTTTGACCGTTTTGTAATGATTTTAATTGATTATGTATTAATTCTGATTGTTTTTAATATGTTTCATTTGTTTAAGTATTGTTAATGTTCGAGAATTTTCTGGCGGAAGTGTTCTAAAAATTTCGGTAGAGTTTATATAAAGCGATCATCCAAGCCAGTTAATAAGTTTTTCGGCAAAGTTTTTCACCTACTAAATTATCTGTGGACGGAGTGTTGTATGCAATCTCTGGATTTTATCTATGCATATAAACACTATCATTCACGAAGAGTTTCTTTAAGAATAAAAACAAGTCTAAACTGAAAGTCACTGTGGACTACTTAATTGTCGTATAAATTAAACCACGAACAATCTTATAATAGTTATATACAGAACTGCTGGAAGGAAGAGATCGAGAATGGAATGATGTGCAAAATGGAGCCCTAGTGAAGAAGGAAACCGATTTTTCTGCTTCAAAGATTCTCATGATCATATTTGAGATTTTAACGTATTGTGTACTTCGTAGTTTGAACTAGGAATTTCAGAGCTATGAATATTTTTTTCTTATGGCTTTACGCCTCGTCGATGTCGGGGTGACTAAAAACGGGAAAGGAATGGGGACAAGGAACAGGAAGGAATTCGACCGTGGCTTTTTGAAGGAAGCATCCCGACATTCGCCTGGTGTGATTTGAGGAAACAACTGAAAACCCAAATTTGGATGCTCAGACGAGGATTGAAACCGACGTTCTGCCGAATAGTGCTATGAATTCTTGTGCAAGGTCAAAGAGTCCGATTGGTCCAAAAGACTTAAGATAACTCTGAAAGGGTTATCTTACTAGTGGACGGTAACGTTCGGCTCTACTCTGAGAATTTGTGAACACTATACTGTACAGCTTTGCATCATCCCCATTATAGTTTAGATTTATCACCACGTGAGAGATTTAGAGGTGGGAATGGCAAAACGAATTAGTCCATAACCTTTATGAAGTAACCATCAAGGCATTAGCATGCATTGATTTCTGAAAACTGTAGAAAAACCAAAACCTGGATAGCCAGGCAGGATCAATACTACGAGTACATCCTGCTGAACGTCACACCCAAATGTTACCACTCACCTATCAGGTCTAGAACGTCACTCCCTGTTACACAATCTACACTAACAATATAAATGCGAAAGTAGCTCTGTCTCTTTGCCTGTCTGTTACGTTTTCACTCCTAAACTGAAGAAATTTGACAAGAATATTACATATCATTCGGAAGGACATAGATAACTTCTTTCAGGATAAATAACATTTTTAATAAAATTTTGAAAACTAATCAAACAGTGACAGACAGATGGGTTCTGTTATATCGATCGCTCAGTCTATTTTTCTCTTGTAGTCAGTTGTGTACGATCTGTTCATAATGTAATGTAGATGCATCTAGCAAACGGGTTTCCAACCCCTAAATACTATATATTTTAGCCACCCAAAAAACACAATGTACGAAACGGTATTAACATAAGATGTCCCTAGAAAATAAAACCAGAAATAAAAATCTGACAGAGGGACTGTGATAAGTAGTCTCCCCCTTCAATTTATTGCTATTTGCAAATTGCTTCTCTTCATGAGGCAAGTTCGATGGTAGAATGATATGGCGATGGCTTTTTGGGACTTCTTTTACATAACTCACAGCTTTCTACATCCAATTCTAGCAATAAAATTTTAAGTCTAGGTTTTACGAAGTCGCGGGTAACAGATAGTATGGTATATTAAAGAAAATTCCTTAGACATCACAAGTTTATAAGCTTTCAATACACTCTTTAGTTGATGAATTTGTTTTGGTCTTTTTTTTTTTTAACTGCCTTACGTCTCTCAACAGCGAGGTCTTTAGAGACGGGAAAGGATGGGGGCAAGGATGAAGGCAAGGAATGGAAAGGAATTCGGCCATGGCCTTTTGAAGGAAGCATCCCGGCATTTGCCTGGAGTGATTTGGGAAACCATGGAAAACCCAAATCTGGATGCCCGGACGGGGATTCGAACCGCCGTCCTCCCGAATGCGAGGCGAGAATGTTTTGGTCTTCTAAATTTCGTTAATCGGGATGGAAAGGAAAAGGATGAGTTGAGAGGAAACAATATATAACGTAAACATTAAATCCAGGTATATTAGGGCTATTCATTGAAGCTATCGTATTGTTCTTTTATTCTTTTTTTATACATCTAGTTGTATTGTCACGATAATTTCTTTTCAATGACTGGAGACAGAACTGGCGAGATACCGAATTGGATAGAGACGGAACCGGGAAGAGACGGAACCGGGAAGAGACGGAACCGGGAAGAGACGGAACCGGAAACAGACGGAACCGGAAACAGACGGAACCGGGAACAGACGGAACCGGGAACAGACGGAACCGGGAACAGACTGGGCTGGCGAGAGACGGAAACGGCGAGAGACGGAAGAAACGGCGAGAGACGGAAGAAACGGCGAGAGACGGAAGAAACGGCGAGAGACGGAAGAAACGGCGAGAGACGGAAGAAACGGTGAGAGACGGAAGAAACGGCGAGAGACCAGAATGGCGAAAGACAGAATTTTGGAGAGACCAGACTGGCGAGAGACGGAACTGGCGAGAGACGGAACTGGCGAGAGACGGAACTGGCGAGAGACGGAACTGGCGAGAGACGGAACTGACCAGTGACGGAACTGGCGAGAGACCGCATAGCTATCACATACGGGCTTAAATAATCGTAATTTGAAAATAAAATAAAGATATTCTGTTCTCCTAATCTGAATGTTTACTCGTACATTTATCATATACAGTACACTAAAGTATAAAGGTTTTAAAGCACCTTGGAAGCTGAAGATCTGCAGAAGTGTCTTGTGTAAGTTGTACGTGTTTACCGTTCCCTCTGTGTAACAGCGTGTTAGGAAAGGCACAGTGGGCTGGAGAGGCTGGCTTCCTGACGTGGGCAGACAATCGGCGTCCGGTGGGCAGTGTAGGGTTTCGTAAACGTGACGTGGAGCGGCGCTGCACGTAATCGCCTTACCTGCTGTTACCAGACATGCGAAGCGCCACCGGCACCAAACCGGACGGCCCGTCCGCAGTGAAAGCCGTCACATAACCAGTCCTACCGGCTGCGCATCATCACGACACCAGTTGCAACGCCTCGAGTTCAGACAGTCAAGGACAATTAGCACTGGAACCGCTCAGGGACACGTCTGATGGTAGACTTGGCATCGACTATAAATTTTGGAATGATTGAAAGTGTGTGAGGCGAGGTTGTAGTCCATTTCACTGAAGCTACCAAGGAAATTAAGAAGAATTTGTATGTGGCGTAAGAGTTAAAGGAAAATCAGTGTGCAGCGATTTGTTGGTGAAGTTTTTATGTTCACAGAAAAGAGTGAGGATACTGATAAATTACTGAAGGGTATAACTATAACACTTGGGGAAGAATATATACTGAATGTAAACCAAAGAAAGGCAAAAGTCGTGAAATTCGTCAGAAAAAAAGCAATAACAGTACATTAACTATAAAAATAGAAAAAGCTATAGAACAATAAGTAAGATGATTCTGTTACTTAGAAAGTAAAATTACAACCGATGGCCTAAGGAATAACGGTTTTTAATTTAATTGCAGCTCCAGTATTTCCCCCAGCCTTGTACCTTTTACGAATGATAATTATTTTATCGTTTGGCAAATAATTAATCACTTCCCTTGGTGATTTATTCCAAATCCTGACTCTCTTACCTACAAAAGAAGATTTTAGTACTCTCTTATGCCTGAAATTGAGTACCGGCTTGTGGTTATGGTCATGTTTACCTTTCCACGAAATACTGCTAATTAATTCATCCACAAATATCCATATTATCTGCCTTGTACATACCCAGCATCTTTCTTCATTCGAATCCTGTCTTCCAATACACCATATTCCAGCTCCTCTGTCATATCAGTTACTGATTGCGTTCTGCAGTAATTTCAAGAGACTAATCTGGTTTCCCTCCTTTGCAGCCCTAAATGACGAAAAGAACTAGTGAATAAAGCCAAGTGAAAAAAGAAATCTACCAATTTCAAACACTGGCGTAGGGCTCAGAAAGAATTTTCTAAAACTTTGTGTTTGGAGCACACCACTTTATGGAAGCGAAACAGGGAGAAAGAAAACTGAAGTGTTTGAAACATGGTGCTGTTGAAATACGAAAATTTATAGAACAGATGAAGTACGAAGTAAACGTAGTTCGTAAATGATGGTCAATTAAAAAAAAAAAAAAAAACTCTGGAAGAATCTCACAGATGGAAGCTACGTGGTGGTGGGTCACGTTTTAAAACGAGCGTGTTTAGTTAATTTGTTATTGAAGGCAACAGTCGAAGGAAGGAACCGTTGGGAAAGCCAAAAAGTAGTATGTATGAAGTATAAAATTGAGAATTTTGAGATCTACATCTACATCTATACTCTGCAATTCACAATTACTGTGGGTGCAGAGGGTGCTAAGCACCAATCCTATTTTAGAGTATTCCAATCCCGAATAGAACGAGGAAAGAAAGAATACATAAATGTATCAGTACGGCATTTTATCTCTCGAATCTTATCCCTTCTGTCATTGCGACCTAAATAGGTTGGCGGAAGAAGTATTTCGTTGCACTCGTAAATTAGAGATTTTCGCATATTCTCCAACAAATTTAAACGAAAACGACGTCGTCTGTCCGCCAAACAATCCCAGCCTAACCCACGAATCAGCTCTGTGACACTTACATAAGGACTGTAACTAGCAGTCACCAATCGAGCGGCTCTTCTCTGTACTTTCTCTAATGTGTCAATCAATCCCTTACGATACGGATCCCAAATTGCACAACAGTATTCCAAATGCGGACGCACTAGTGTTTTGTACGCTTTTTCCTTTGTATGAGCATTGCAGCTTCTCAAAATACGACCTATAAAACGTAGTTTAGAATTAGCTTTGCCTACGACGGAAGTTATGTGCAAGTCCCATTTCATGTTGCTTTGTATTGTTACGCCTAGATACTTCAGGGAATCGACCGTGTCAACAACTGAATTGTTAACTTTGCACTCGTGAGATGGTGAGATTAGTTCTTGATATATATATATTTTTTTTACATGTGGCTCTACACCTCGTCGAGGTCACTACAAGTGGAATGGGACTGTGGCAAGCATTGGGAAGGAATTTGGCCATGGCCTTTTTGAATGTAGCACCCCGGCATTCGTCTGGAGTGATTTGGGGAAACCATGGAAAATCCAAATCTGGATGCCCGGGAATGGAATCAAACCACCGTCCTCCCGAATGCGAGGACAGAGCGTTAACCACTCACCCAACACGCTCGGTAACTCTTGATAAGAATAAGCTAAAGATTTCACCGAAAATGCCAAGGGACAGATGACAGCAAAACAATCAGCTTTTGCCAAATGAAAGATCAGAAAGAAGACGTGTTCGATCTTAAGGTTCGTTACCAAGGCGAGTGCTAGGCAGGACGCGCCTTTCATCTTCTACCGCCTGGCGGTGGGTCGAGTTGCGCCGTCCATGCTATCATATGCGGCAAAGATGACAGGCGTTCCCTACCACGCGCTGAGGGAACGAGGCTTTAGACAGTTAGATCCATTAACACGCACTTTCCCCTCGAGAATACACTTCGAGCGCAGCAAGGCGCTAAGTAATGTGTGAGGGTGCTAATAAGTCTTTCTAAACGCTTTTAGCTCACATGCGACATGTCCTGAGAGACGCAGCTGAACACGGCATTTTCCTGTAGGCTGTTATTCTCAGCGATCGCAGAACTAGAGAACACAGGGAATATCTCCATCTCGTAGCGGAATAATGTTGCCATACTTCATCCTCAAGATGAGATTCAAACCAGCGTCCTCCCGATTACGAAGTCGAGCGTTACCGTTCACCCACCACCAGCGAACAGTAGTTGATGTAATAGACAGCCAACGGCCTGAATGGTATGAACATGACAAACTGCCTTCGTAGCATAGACGGCCCAGGAAAGTGTGGGAATGGAACTATTAGAATAACAGAAGAGAGGTTAACTTAGAGAAAATTGATCAAAACAGTCAACAGACGTATTCATAGGACAGAAGAGAATCACCGGAAAGATAGAGAGAGGTGGTATTTGAAATGCAAGAGATGGCAATGTGACCTTTATCAAACATGCTTAAATGAATGAAAATTGCCGTAATGGCTCTTTTTTCTTACTAAAGATATACCTTGGTGTATATATTAGGATTTATTATATTTAGATGTTTTTGTTTATGCAGACAGACTAAGGTTAAAGCAGAATCATAAGTGAAAAGTGCGATAAATTGGGTGAACAGTATCTCATAAAAAAAATTGGTGGTATTGACAGATAGTAGGAACAGGTTTAAACATTCTGCACTTGTTGGAGAGAGTGATGAGGGGATGTAGTAGAGAAGTAAAGGGGGTTAGGTTGCAAAACTTTGGTCACACCATTGCTCGAATATGGTAGTATAGTATGGGACCCACGTTTTGAGTCTCAAATACAGTTCGGGAGGGTGCAAAAAAGGACTGCTAGTTTGTTTCTGAAAACTACCGGAGAACGCAATCAGTAACAGATATAATAAAAGAGCTGGAATGGGATTCATTGGAAGACAGGAGGAGGGTGAAAAGGGTTCTGGGAATTTACAAGGCGTATATTGGTGATGAGGCGTGGAAAGATATTGGTGTAAGAATTAAAAGTAATGCATGAAAGGAAAAGATGACCATGACCATAAGCTGGCAATTGATTTCAGGCACAAGGGTGTGGGAAGATTCTCTTTTTTAGGAAAGGGTGTCAGGGATTGGAATTAGTTACGAAGAGAAATGATGAATAATTTGCCAAAAACGTTGAAAGAATTTATAGTTGAAATTTGTAGAGGGCAAATGTAGATGGGTGCAGGAAAGGGGGAAAATGGGGGTGCAGGGAAATTGCCACCGGTTCGTGCGCTCCATTGCAATTAAAATAAATGAAATTAAAGATATAAATATGCTTTTTTGCTGTCTTTTTTTTGCTGTCATCAGTATTTCGACTGGTTTGATGCAATCTTCCATCCCTTCCTATCTTGTGGTAACCTCTTCATTTCTACATACCCCTTACAACCCACGTCCTCAATTATCTGCTTCATATATTCTAATCTCTGTCTTCCTCTACCTTCGACTGTTCCCTCCACTAACAAATTAACCAATCCAGCATGTCTCAAAATATGACCTACCAGCCTGTCTCTTCTTTCTATAAGCTTCTTCCACAAACTTCTTTCCTCACCCATCTTTTTCAAAATTCGATCATTTCGTACTTTCTCTGTCACTTAAATTTTCAGCATTCTTCTGTAGCACCACGTTTCAAATGCTTCAATTTTCTTTCTTTATGGTATTCCTAATGTCCATTTTACGATACCATAAAGCAGTGTGCTCCACACACAGAGTTTCAAAAAGCTCTTTCTAATTCCAAGATCATTGTATGAAACTACAAGATTTCTCTTTTTCATGAAGGTCTTTTTTCTAGTGGTATTCTGCTTTTAACATTATTCCTGATTCGGTCATCGGTTGTAATTTTGCTGCCCAAGTAGCAGAATTCACTTACTTCTCCTATTGTATTAGATTCTATTTTGATATTTAATCTGGAAACTTGGAAGTGATGGGTGAGAAAAGAAGTTTGTGGAATAAGCTTACAAAAAGAAGAGACACACTGGTTGGTCATATTTTGAGACATGCTGGATTTGTTAATTTGCTTGTGGAAGGAACAGTCGAAGGTAAGAACTGTAGAGGAAGACAGAGATTAGAATATATGAAGCAGATAATTGAGGACGTGGGTTGTAAGCGGTATGTAGAAATGAAGAGGTTAGCACACGATAAGAAGGGATGGAGGATTGCATCAAATCAGTCGAAAGACTGACGACAAAAAAAAAACTAATAAATAAATAAATGTATTTAATCTACTAGTATTGGTATCATTTCTGCTACATTTCATCACTTTTGTCTTGATTTGATTTATATGCAGTTCAAAATCTATGCTACATTAAGAGGGAGAACAAAAGATATTACAACTCTAGGCAAATTCCACGTTATAACAAACCTTCGATGTACGCAATTACATCTGAACAAATTTCGCTTCTCTCACTGACGGTAGGTTTCCGGACTCAAGGAATTGACAGGTGATGCAAGATTTGTGTTGGTACATGTTAATGACCCGTCAGGCCAAAAAACGTGCTTTGTGGAGGAAGTGAGGCAAATAGCAGTCCAGAGAAGCTAGGTGCGAGATGGAAACCATCGTGGCGTGTGGACGGATGGAGGTAACCTCTGCTGGAGCGCGTGATCCAATTGGCCGTGGCGGATCATGCCCCGTTTAGCGGCATTGTCTAGAATAGACCACTCTAGTACGCCGCGTTAAAATAGACAGGGCTAACGCACTGCGGTACGTAATCTAGT
Source organism: Vandiemenella viatica (assembly GCA_031002005.1). NCBI lineage: Eukaryota > Metazoa > Arthropoda > Insecta > Orthoptera > Morabidae > Vandiemenella > Vandiemenella viatica. The sequence goes on from JARYHS010011408.1 coordinate 281,080,297, forward strand.
TTCGCGCTTTAGTGAAAGTGCGTGGCTAGACAAGCGAAGGCGAGTAGCTGGATGCGTCAATAATTACTCTCGTTACTATCATTAATTTACTACACTGTTCATTCTTAAATGTGTCGCAAATGAACACAGTATATATTTACTGTACCGCAAGTCGCTTTAGTTAAGCATCTTGCGTACTTGGTGGGTGATAGCACCTCTTTTATAACTGCATTAAAACAAAAACATTTTTGCCGTACTCATTATCACAGTGATGTGTGTGGTGGTTTTCTGTTTGTCTTTAAAAACCTGTTTCTCCCATAAATCGAACGTATTTCTATTTCCAAAGAGTTATCTCCTAAAGTCTGTTGTTTCAATTTTATTTGTACGCCATTTGTAAATTTTCAATTTAAAATAATAACTTAAAATCAACTCGGCAACCAAAAGCGCCGTGCTAGTGCAAATAATGAGGTACAGAGATATTACATTATCACTTTTTTTTTAACTGCTTTACGTCTCTTTTTAACATCGAGGTCTTTAGAGACGGGAAAGGATGGGCGCAAGGAATGGGAAGGAATTCGTCCATGGCCTTTTTGAATGAAGCATCCCGGCATTTGCCTGGAGTGATTTGGGGAAACCATGGAAAACCCAAATCTGGATGCCCGGATGGGGATTCGATCCGCCGTCCTCCCGAATGCGAGGCGAGAACGCTAACCGTTACACCGCCCCGCTCGGTTACATTATCACTCTTTGTTATATTTGTGACAGAATGAGTTGATGAACTGTGCAACAAAATATTTGAACAAGCGTCAGAAAATTAAGTAAACTGCTTACATAGATAGATAGATATGTTCACTCTGATCACATGTGAGAATAATCTCGGGGATGTGAACAGTAGATACACTTATTAGTAATGTCAATTTTACTATATAATTAATAATATTATTATATATTGACAACAAGTTAGCAACAACCCATTAGTATAACCAATATCTCCTGTAATCTACAAATACAATCCCGAGTTAATTAATACTTATTATGTGGAACAGTGTATACACTTGTTACCAGCATCTAATAACCAGTTATTTTCTTACCAACCAGTTACCATGATAAATTTCACTGTAATTTTTGACTACATATTATATTATGTTAGTTGCTATTTATGTGGAACAGTACACACACCTATTAACAATATCAATTATATCACCAACAACTCATAAGCAGTCAATTACTTAAAAACCTGTTAGTATGATAATTTTTCACAGCAGTTTTTGAGTGCATGTTATCCCATGTTAGTTACTATAAATGAGTGAAATTTTGTAAACAGTGTAATTAGCTCATTTGTCAAAAGTTTCAACAGAAAGAAAACCCATATATCATTTTTACAACGTGTTTATTGTGCCATCTGAGAAACTTGGAGAGCATTCTCCAATAACTGAATCATTTGAGAAGCAACATGCGGATTAAGAAACTGAAGGAATTGCAAGAATGTAATAATCAGTTGCAGAAAGTAGTAAAAGCTACAACACCCGAAGAAAAGAACCTCTATGACAAAAATTGTATGCATGGGGATATAACCAAATTCTCAATAATAGAGTTGTAATGACAGCACGCGAAGGTAGGTTATTGACGCATGCAGATTGATGAAAATAAAGTTTTACATCAGGTATCCTCGTTAATTATTAATTGTGAATAAACAAACCTAATCTGTCAGTAAAAATTAAATACGAGGTGGTACCCAAAAATAACCGGAATAGAATTCCCGTGCGTGGAGCTTGTGCAGTACTCGTTTTTGCCGCCAGGCGTTTATAGCGCTATTCATTGTAAGTAGAGTGACGCCTGTTTTGTCGACCTGGTTTCTTCTGTTAATCTGCAGTTATTGTTTTTGTTAGCGCTGTTATTGTTTTGTTTTTGACGATGGCAAGTTTATGTGAACAACGTGAAGCTGTGAAATTTTGTTTTATTCTCAGTAAAAATGTTGCTGAAACTGTTTTAATCTTGAAAACACCTTAAATGTCGCCATGGGAAAAACTTAAGTATGCGAGTGGTTCGATCGGTTTAAAAATGGCTACATGTCGATTGATGACAAACCTCGTTCTGGACGTCAATAACTGCCCGCATCGACGAAAATGTTGAAAAAAAAAAAACTCGAGAGCTTGTGCTCTCAGACCGTTGACAATTGATCAACTGTCAGAGATTAGTGGGTTATCTTGGAGCTCGGTTCAGTGAATTTTAACCGAAGATTTGTGAATGAAAAAGGGTTGCTGCCATGTTTGTTCCTAGGGCTCTGACTGACAATAAAAAATAACTTCGAGTTGAAACATGTCGTGCTTTGAAACAATAGCTTAAAATTGATCCAGATTTCCTGTCAAAGGTTATTTACTGGTGATGAGTCATGGTGCTGTCGTTACGACTGAGAAACAAAGCAACAATCAAGCCAATGGAAGACGTCATTCTCATCCCGTCCAAAAGAATGTCGTCAAGTCAAATCAAACATCAAAACAATGCTCATTTGCTTGTTTGATGCCAAGGAGACGAAGTGGAATAAAAAGTACTAAAAATACAGCAGTTGTATATATATATATATATATATATATATATATATATATGGTGAAGGTTTAGAGCTATGGCTACCACCAAAGCTCATACAATTCAATTCTATTTACAAATGCTAATGTAACTTTAAAATGTAAGAACCTGAACAAAAGCTGTTCACTAAGGATTACCTTGATTGGACTCTGTCCATCTAAACGAAGCAGACATTGGTTTTATACGAAGAAATCATAGATACGTGCGATATAACATAATCAAATGTGTTGCACTAATCACCATACCGCGTAGCAGCAGTTCAGTAAAGGTGCGTTTCGAAATGCCAAGAGTGTGGTATAAACTTCACTTCATTTCCAAATCTCTCTGCAGAACGAATGGGTTGAGTGGCGATTTCAAGAATACACTATGGAATCTCTTGTTCATCTTTATATACAATTAACTATAAATCAAATTATTTATTACTTAGAACATTATGAGTCATCGAAGTCGAGATCATTATAGTTGGGAGAGGAATTAGGCACGGAACGGGAAGAAATTCGACCATGGCCTTTTGAAGGAACTATCCCGGTATTCAACTAGACTGAATTAAGGAAAACATGCATATCGAATTGTAGGATCGCCATACGGGAATCCAAATCTCAGTTCTTAGTATTAATCAATGATCCACTAAACTCGGTATTACTGTTGTCTACAAATCCGCCCCGTGGTCTTAGGACGTGAGTCAAGTGTCACGACTAGTTCAAGCTGCGTTGGTAGAACACATTTCCATCATTCAAGACTTGGAGCAGGGGTGATGATGAACGAATCATACTCACCAGATTCCGGGCTAAATCACAAACGTCCCCGCAATACTTATGAAGTTAGGGCACAATATGGTGTTGATGGTGATCCTTCCATCGGATATAAATTTAATTTAGTGGCTTCCTTTGGTGACTTTCTGAAAACCAGACCCAAATCGAATATTACCCTCTACCGTATTTCATCTGAACAAAACACACTACATTGAATAACAATCATTTACACACATACAATACTAAGACACGCAGAGGAAAGGAACGTGCTACACGTCCTACCACAACCTTCGTTGTTTTTAGCTATGCTGTTACGCGTACTCGTTCTCGACGTAATTAGAGCTGGGAAAGGAATGGTGGCAACGCAACGGAAGACAATAGGCCACGGAGTTATTTCGGAAACGATGGAAATCTGATATGAGAATTAAGTTTTCCCCGGCATATAGCAGACAAAAATTCTTCTCGGGTATTCTGCCGGATAAGTGATTCTATCCATAACGTTTCGGCAGCAATCTCCGCTGCCTTCTTCGGGTGAGATGAAGGCATAAACGTTGTGGACAGAAGAACTTATCCGGCAGAATACCCGATTATTATTAGTATTCTCGTGTCAAAAACATCACAATACACAGTTAAATACATTTTGTAAATCAACAACTTTAAACACACTTGGCCCAGTACTTCGCAACCTCAATCGCATTGTGTGTTGCTTGAAACAGGTCTTCGTTGTTGCAGGATGATGGGCACATAGGGCACTCGAGCATATGGTTCATAGTTTGGTCTTCTCCGCATTCGCATTTAATACTGGTAGTATCAGTATAACCCCCTTCTAATTAGGTTTTCCTTGGACCTGCCCACTTCTGTTCGCAATCGATTTAAAGACCGCCAGACGTTCCAGTCTTCTTCATGACCAGGTGGCAAGCGCTCTGCAACTGTCAGTGGTCCCGAGATGTTGGGAACCCTCATTTTCCATAACTGTACTCTTGCCTTTTCAGGTGACCCAATTAGTTCCCGTGATGTTCTGAGGAAGCTTTTCCTGGATTTGAGTCTCTGGGCTGGTGATATATGGCCGTGCAGTGGATGAGCGCTTTCCCCGTTCTACTTTGGTCCTCTCCTTGTTCGCAGCCACTTCTCTCCGGATACTGGGTGGTGCAATGCCCGAAAGCTGGTAAAGCCTATCAACTGGGGTAGGCTTTAAGCAACCTGTCACTAGCCTACAGGTGTTATTGAGGGCTACATCCACCTGTTTGGTATGAGATGATGAGTACCAAACTGGGCATGCATATTCTGCAACAGAATAACAAAGGGCCATTGCCGATGTACGTATAGTTTGTGGTTGACTGCCCCACTGTGATCCAACTAATTTGCGCAGTAAGTTATTTCTTGTAGAGATCTTCATTTTGCAATTCATGCAGTGCTTCTTATATGTGAGGGTTCTATCGAGTGTCACTCCCAGATATTTTGGGGTGTTACATGTCTGCAGTTCGATACCTGACCACATTACTTTTAACTTACGCTGAGCGTGATAGGGCCTCTGTTGTTTCTCATATACATTAATGATTTGTGCGACATAATAAGGGGGATGAAAAGATTATTTGCCGATGATGCTATTATTTATCGTCAAATCACAACCCAGGACGACTGCGCTTTGTTACAAGACGATATTATGAAAATAATTGCGTGGTGTAAAGATTGGCAGTTCGAGTTAAACGCTAAAAAGTGCCAAGTAATGCATGTAAGTAAAAATGTGACACCATTTAGCTTTGAATATACGATTAATGGCACTGTCCTTAGAACGGTAGATTCCGCTAAATACCTAGGGGTAACAATTCGTAATAATTTGTCATGGAATGAGCATATCGAGAATGTAATTGAGAAAGCAAATCGTATGCTTCGATTTCTAGATCGTAATTTAAAACAATGCACTCCGGACGTTAAATCGATTGCATACAAGTCGCTAGTGCGGCCTCACTTAGAATATTGTTGCTCTGTATGGGGTCCTTCAAAAGGGATTAATGGAGGCATTAGAGATGGTCCAAAGAAGAGCCGCCCAATTCGTGACAGGTATGTATAGTTGGAGGGAAAGCGTAAGTGCGATCTTGAAGGAGTTAGGTTGGAAAGACCTGGAGCACCGAAGGCGTTGCTCTCGACGGAAGCTAATTGAAAAATTCTCGACTGACGTATTTCGGAATGACAGTAAACAAATATTGCTACCAGCAACATTCATATCCCAGAATGACCGCGAAAATAAGATAAGAGAAATCAGGGCCAGAACCGATTCATTTCTGTACTCATTTTTTCCACGAGCGATTAGGGAGTGGAATAGAAAGTATTTACCGGGCGACTAAACATAAAATCCGACAGATCGCTCCATGCGAATGCTGGGATGGTTCCTCACAATAGCCCATGGGCGCCTCCTGCCATATCCCGTATATCCCTTCCAAACCATTACCTTCCCGGATAGGTGCAATGCACCCTCCGCCACACACTTTTAGTGATTCGCGGAGTAATAGTAATAGTAGTAATAGTAACAAAGGAATTAGCTGCCCTCCTTTTTATGATCGTTGGTTGAAAGCTGTCTCTGAAGCAACCTTCGTAAGTTGAGCTCAGTTTTCTGCGCGCGAGCCTATCCTGAGCTCGCTCTTGCGCGTTTCCAGTTTGTCGTCGCTCTCCGTTTTTGCGAGGACGCCGACCTGCATCAATAGCGGTCGGGGTGGAGATGGTACGGGCAGGGCAGCCTCTATGAAACACGGCGCCCAGTCACGGCGGGGTCGGCCTGGCACCAGCCACTGGGAGACACTGCGTGTCGCAATTAGTCACCACTCCAGAGGAATCAGCTAGCACAGCCAGGCTCAACTCCCATTTAATACACCTTCCTCCCAACTGATCGTCACGTCTTTCTGGCATCTGTTTCCTAATTTTCTCAGACTCTACCATCGAAGAATTGACACAGATGCTTGCTAGTAGTGATGAGCCACACTCAAAACATGCTGTCAGTTTGTAACGTTATCGTTGATTTCAAATCGTTCTGACATGTAATTCAGAACATTATTGCGCTGAGACTTAATGAACTCTATAATTACAGGTTGTACCGATCCCTGTTAGTGTGATTAACTTTTTCAACTGTGACGATAAGGTTACTGTAAATGAGAAAACAAAAGATACGTCTACTTCAATTTTATTGCAGGAACACTTTCAGAATAAACTTTTTTTTTTTTAATTCCTTTAAGCCTTGTCAACGGCTAAAGGCGCGTTCCCACGATCCCTTGTAACAAAGGCGAGACGAGACGGGACCTCATTAGCCGAAGTGTAGGGACGACCGCGGGCCGCAGGTTAGTCCTAGCTTACCTCGCCGCCACCTCCGCACCACGTTGCCTAGTGTCGTTTGGCACAGAGCACTTTACAGCAACAAAAGGGGTGCGCACCGCTGCTGCAAACCGATGGCAACAGCGCACCTCTACACACGCCTGTGATGTATACCGACACAGAGTGGGTAGCTGCGTCTCGTCTCCGCTAGCAGAGACGGCCCTGCTCCCATGGCGTGTGGTTGAGTATTCGTCCCGTCCGGTCCCGTCTCACCTTCGTTACAAGGGATCGTGGGAACGGGCCTTAAGGTCATTAGAGGCGAGATGGGACTGGGGACTAGGAACGGGAAGGAATTCGGCCATGGCCTAATTTAAGTAAGCATCCCGGCATTCGCCTGGAGTGATTTGGGGAAACCATGGAAACCCCAAATCTGGATGCCCGGACGGGGATTCCAACCAGCATCCTCCCGAATGCGAGGCTAGAATGTTAAAATAAACACCAGACTCTCTACCAAAGATGACGCTAAGGGTGCATTCGTGCGGAATATCGTGGCTGGAATTATACTTGGAGAAGCTGCAGTGGATATAAGAAAGGTGGAGCTTTTAGGCAACTGGCTTTGTGAGAACATTAAGGGCTATCACGCCGTGATAATACGAGAATTAGCGGCGCAAATGTTTTTCCTCATAAGCAGTAATGAGCAGATTAGCAAATCAGAAATAGATCCCGACCGTGTTACGAGCGGTCATGGGTGGTTAAAAATTCGTAAAGGATGTGGTATGAATAATATTGATATTTACATGCTTTTCCAGATTTGGGTTTTACCTCTCGTTGACGTCGTGGTCATTGGAACTGAAAGAGGATAATGAACAAGAAATGACATGAAATTCGACATGGTCTTTGAAGGAACCCTCTCTCCAATCGCATGGAGTGATTTCGAGAAGTTATGGAAAAACCGAAAACGTAATGACCGGACCTGGGCTCAAACTATTGTCTTCCCGAATGGCGAGCCCGTACGCTAACTGCCCACCGATCAGATCCAGAGCTTGTGTGGGAAAGACACAAGGATACAACGTCATAGCATACCTAGAAATACTGAATCTGGAAAATTATGTAGTGTACAAGACTGCCCAACCAATTTTGGAGATGGGACGCTTTAAAAAAATTACTACAATCTCTGCATTATTGAAAGTTTATAATCCTTAATTAATTCCGCAAAAAGATCTTTTGATAATTTGGCAGTAATTTGACGAGTTGTTTAAATATTTTTACGTGTAAGCACAATACAAATAAGTAAAAAAAAAGTTTAATTACAATAGTCAGAACAGAAGGTTGTTATCGATTTTCAATGGGAAACTCGAAATAAAAGGAGATGATTATCTCAAAAATTTATATTCAATAGTTATTAGTCACATTTATAATGCTAGGCTGAAATATTACATTAAAATTCTCGTACAGAGCTATTGATCCACGTGGCTTTATTCATAAATATTTGATCATAATTTAAACATTTCGTATTTATGAGTGCGCTTACCGACGTAACATTTACGACAGTCGGAAAAATTAGCGTGACAGCATACAGCTCCAATCTACGTGATTTTCAAATGTCCTTGTTCATAACACATCAAGTGTTATGTGAACTTAGATTTTGCAGTAAAGCTCATACTGAATTTTAATTCTTTTGTTAGTAAATTCTTTCCCCTCTGTAATTTTTTTCTCTCTAGAAGTAGGTTACAAATGTAAAGGTCGGAGAAGAAGTGGGGGTAGTGTCGTGACGAAAAAGATAACAGTAATCTATGTGCTAAGTAGGAATAGATAAAGCACACAAAGTACGAGAATTCTGGTTTTTTTCCCTATTCTTTTTCTGAAAGCTCAAAGTTTTGGTCTTCGCAGTAACTTTCCTTCATTTCATTCTAAGTTCGATATATTGTATTTGTTTCAGTGTTCATCTGCTTGTATTTCAGGCTTTTCACGAGCCTAAAATTAACCAATAGTGCTATTCGGTTTGTTTTTCTTATGTTTTAAGAAATTAGAATGTCCATAAAACAAATAAACCATTATTTTTGCATGATATTTGTGATAAAAACATTAACTACAAAGGACTGGAAACGTTGAATATTGAAAATAGTTGGTATAAAGGTTACTGTGAACATTCTTGTCATTAAATTTGTCTCGTGTAATAATTATCTAATCAAAATAAAGCGAAAGTATGCCTCATGTTTTTGGAAAGAGAAATTTAGTTTTATGTTGTCTCTTCTATAATGACAAAATTTAGTTAGATAACAGACGGTTTACGCCATGAAGATAGCGTCGAGAGGTTTTGTTTACATGATCTAACTCCGAAGTTACACTTCATTAACAAAACCTATTGTCGTTCATGGCATTCTTAGAAAATAACGAATGCCAATATCAGAAAACTTATATGTTCAGTTTGCAGGTAACTTCTGGAACGTAATTCAAGCTTATCAAATGGATTAATCGTATTCCATTATTCTACCATCCGCCCCATCAGCGCTATCCACGCCATTTAGAAAATGGGGAGAGAGCTTAAAATATTTGCTTCTAACAATTAGCCGGTGGAAGTTTAAAAAAATCGAAAATACTTTTACCCCACTGTTTAGAGAAGATCATTTAGTAAATCAGAGAGGAAGTGTAGCGCTGGATTAACTTTTATTTCTGAATAGACAGTGTTTGATTGGTTACAGAAGATTAATGCTCGGAATTTAAATTCAATAAGGAATTATTGTGCTTCTAAAACTTATATTCTTTTTTGAATAACGTCAGACCCTTCACGAGCTTCGGAATCCATCGTCAACGTTACCACCTAAAATTCTCCGATTAATCGAGGTCAACTAAGTAGCAATTTTATCAATTAAACACGAAATGTTTAATAGCTTAATTGAACATCTTTTGTAGTTGATACAAAATTGCCGTAGAAGAAAGGAGATGTCTGCAGCTCACCAAGGTATCCAAAGCATACAGCATTCCTTGCGTTCTTCGCATAGACGGAGCAGCAAGCTTTGTTAGAAATGAAGGCTGCCTTAAGGATCTCTGAAAATTCCTGCATTGCGGGGATTGCAGCCAAAGAATTTTCAATCTCAAGTGGCTGTACCGTCGCAAGAGTACCAGACCGGTTTATTAGAATATCACTGAGCCTGGCGGGTGAACAGTAGGGTTCAAATCCTCGTTTAGCCAACGAAATTTAGGTGTCCGATGGGACGGTTCCTTCAAAACCGTCATAGCAGCAGAAACGTTTGACGTAACAATATGAGAAACGTAGAGAATATTTTCGTTGTCAATGGAATGACACTTGGAATTTTTTTCGGTCAGATCTGCAAGTATGTTATCCCAGCTTCGGAAAAGTAGAATGTACGGTCAAGTTCGGTGGAGATAACTCCAAGAACCCCTTATGTGACGTATCATGTTCTTATTTCAAATTTCAGGAGGACAAACATAGTTATAACATGTCTCATTTATTACTTCAGACTGCGATCGCTAGAAAATTTCAGTACTCTTCATGAATACATTTCATTTTTTGTCTTTTTTGGTTACAAGAGCGATCCTTTTCAGAGCGTTAGATATTCTAATTCGTTGTGAATCAATAATGCCAATACGGCTGAGTGGGTTACGACGCGACCACACTGCATAGAGGAGTTAAATGGGACCAGGGCACCACGTACCGGTTACCCTGACTGCGATTTTTGTTGGTTTTCTGCAGTCACAAGATGAATGCGTCGACGGTCCAGAATCTCCACCTAATCTATACTAATATTATAAATGCGAAGGTAACTCTGTCTGTATGTTACGTTTCTTGGGCTAAACGGCTACTCCAATCGTGATGAAATTTGACAAGGAGATGCTATTTGACATTAGGATGAACATGGGCTACCATATTCTGTATAGATAAGAAAATATTGTCATTAAATTATGAAAACTATCTGAACTGTGAAAGACAAACGAATAATATCTATGTGTTTTTGTAATGCTTAACGTTAGAGAGCAATGGCAGCGTAGCGCAGTGGTAACGTGCTTGCTTCTGGTTCAAACCCCACTGGGAGCAAACAATTTTATGAATGGTTTTTCATAGTTTGAGCCAGGCCTAGGATTTTTTAGTAAGGATACCATGTTCTGACAAATCTTTGGCGATCGAATAGTGCCCTAAGCGATTACTTTATTCAGGGTGTACTGGTTCCACAGCCAGTTTTTGTGTGATCTAAACTAATAATATTATATGTGCGAAAGTAAGTCTCCGTTTTTTTTTTTATTATTATTTTTACGTTTTGACGACTGTATGTGTATACCGATATACCGAAATACAGTAAAAGTCCTGTTATCCGAGTTCCGATTATCCGAACCGCCGGGTTAACCGAAGGAAATTTTCGAAATCTGAAAGGGAGCTTTTATGAAGAAATGGAATATTTTTCCTACTAGAGTGTGTACGATACTAAGCGTGGCACTGTAGCGCTTGCGTGTATCGCAACTTATTGCTTCATATTAGCTTTACACTATATATTAATTGTATTATTTCAGTTTCAATACGTTTTTTGATTCATTGTAACCTCTTTCCTTGATCTCCGGTTATCCGAGTTTTTCGTTATCCGAGGTGGTCCCGGTCCCGTTTACCTGGATAATCGGACTTCTACTGTACTTTGTATCATTAATAACGAAATAGGATACTTTTTTCCGATATGAATAAATGAGACAGGTTCGACGGTAGAATGGTATATCGATAGCGTTCCCGTCATATTATGCCGACATATCTTAGGTAACTTTCAGCTTTGTGTATCCAATTCTAGCAATCAAATTCTAAATCCACGCATACGAAGTCGCTGGTAACAGCTAGTATACTATGTTTCACAAACAAAATACACTTATCACACAGAACAGAACGCACACAGATGGCAACACTTAGACCAATCATCCACTGGAACCGCATTCGTCCGATTAACGCCCGATTTGACGGCCGACCAGACCAGTTCGTCTGATTAACCTCGTCCACTGCAGCCGAATAATGTCCCACACACATTGCAGATATGTCATTGTTTGCTTCAACACCGAGCGAGCGGGGTGTTTTTGTAAAATGAAGATAGTGACTTACATTTCTTAAAAATCAACATTACCTTGCCTTTTCGAAACATTACAAGAGTCAGGGCCGTATTTAGAATGTGTAGATCCTTGGGCTGAAGCTATCATACGCGCCCTGCCCCGCAAATATTTTGAAATTCAACCTCGCATTTAATATTTATTTTCTAACAAAAATTCTGAAATAAACATTTGAAATTTATTGTTTAACTGTAGAATATTTTAATATATCGTATCTAGAAGAACATAGAATTTTTGAGATAATATGAAAACAGTTGAAAATCATTAAGATATTCAATACAATTTATTAACATCGCTCTGAACAGTTATAGAAGAAAAAGAATGCGAAGTTGAGAGATATGTCCATGTTGCAAATTTCGCAAAAGTCAATATTTCAATTTTAAAAATAAATGAATACACAAGAAAAAAAGCTAGATACAAAAAGAAGAATTATAAGAAACAAGCAATAGGCTGCAGCCTGTATAGCCTATACCTATGCATAAGAGTGATATCTCATAACCGTTTGAGAATATTCCAGTACGAAATTCAAATAATTGTCTTTACTGTACAAATTTTTGATGATATAATTATTTGAACTGCGTAGATGCACTTGTAATAATTGTCCTTTCCGTATATATTTTTACTAAAATATTTATAGTGATTGCATGCCATGGCAGTGTATGATAGTTTAAAAAAATACAAATCAAGTTCAAACAAAAGATAAAAAAACGAAGACTTGTTTATGAGGAGCGCCCACCGTCGAGCTTGTTTGGTTAAGATGTCTGCTTTCAGACGTTGGTGGTCCCAGACATTTTTAGGAGTTTTGTTTTATCATATCAACTACGCCAGCACGTACAGTGGTTGAAATTCCACGTTAAACTCTGCAGAAGCTGGCCGTCCTTAGTGCGACACAGTGGCTTAGTATCCCTCCTCCGGGAGGATCCAACCAACTCTCGGGTTGTGGACTAACTCAGCTTACAGCAGCTTTACGTCAAGAGTCGAATCTGAATCGATAATAGAAGATATTATGAATGTTATCAGGGAAAATAAATAATAAGGTATCGGCTTTTCAAGACGTATTGTTCATTCCAAATAGGCCAACCAAGGTGCAGACCGCGGTGGAGCCGAGGGTTGCCTTATTAGCCGTCTCTTCGCCGCTGGCGAGCGCATCGTTAGCGTGTCTGTACGGTAGAGCCTTCTCAACGAGTCCCGGCTGGCCAAAGAGCTCATTAGAGGAGGCACCTGTTAACGGCCAGGCGAGAGCTGCCCACCCCCAAAGAGCTCAAGGTCACAGGCAACAACAGGACGACGTCCCACTGGCCATTAAGGCGAGTTGAAGAGGTAGAGCTCCACATTCCCCTTTGAGACCTCGGCTCTAGAACATAAATCTTTTCAGCATCAAGCTCCTGGCCATTTTGCCACTCGAGGGGTCACTAAGCCAGTGAAGCATACAATCAGACATTGCAGCAACTTGTAATGTTTATTTAGGGCTTGGATCAAGGGTTTTTGGGCCATTCTTGGTGTTTTTAGTGTGTGGCGCAATGTTTACGAGAAGTGCAAGGGGAAAAAAGTTGTACAATGTAGGCTTATTCGAAGAACGCTACTTTTTGGAGGCGTCTGTCAGGTTTCATCATATCTAGAAAGTGGAAGAAGTCTAAAAGTAGGAGTGAACATCCCCCATCCTCTATCGCCGAGTGGTGAGGTGGTGTGTGCTATCATTATGGAAGGCTTCAAAGATATCGAAGTTGTGGACCAGCATTCCGGGATGGAGTGAAATGTTTGTTGTTGTTGGATTCAGATCAACGTTTGATAGGCAACAGGTGATTTTCGTCGAGTGGCGTGCCGAGTATCGAAAGTTTTCAGAATATTTAGTACGGGCTTGGAATATTTCTTCGGAGACCCAAAGATTAACTTCAGTGTTTTTATTTTCTTTGAAAGTACTGCGATGGTTTAATGGGTTGTGTACGGCCATAAAACCCTAGAAGTATTTAGAGACGATTCAGCCAAACTATGTTAATAGTAAATTTGTTTTAGTCTCAATATCAGAGAAATAGATTTGCGTGAGGGAGTTTTTTTGTTTGACACAGTAAAGGTTGAGTGTGCTAAGTTGTGCAACCGATTGAAACCGTATTTGAGGATACATATAATTAAATAGATATAAGGGAGCGTTTATTTAAGAACAGCGAATAATCTTTTTTTCGAGACCTTACAGTTGAGAAAGACACTGATCAAAAATTTTGAAATGTGGTAGACCCCTATTATTTTTTTAAACTTCGAGCGGCGGAATCTTCTGGCAATTTATCTTTCAATTTAAATATCCGTCGATGGATTTCTTTGAAAAGAAACGATTTTTTAATATATAAATATCTCGGACTATTATAAACAAATATGTTTTGATTTATTTCAGCAGTTGAATGGAATCATTTATATTTTTGTATTGATGTTCTTCCTAACATTAGTGTAAAACGCAGCAGCCGACCATATTAAGCCTGGCTGCTACTTTAATTTACACCACTGTCTGTAGGCATAAAATGAGTCTTGCAGATTTGAGGGAGTAGAATATTATGACGCAATTGTTGTAATAGGAATAGCCTCACAAACTCCGTAATGACTCTTTGTGTTCCGGAGCTTGGATTCCGAGGTCCGATTCGCGCAAATCAAACCAAAGAATCTTTTGCCTTTCAAGCACTTTATGGAACTTCAGAATTAAAAATATGAAACAAATCTGCAAACTTTACAAGTTCCTACTCCTTTTCAAACATTCGATTAGCTATAAAGCAGCATTCCCACGACGCGTTGTGTACCAGTAAACGCCTTTGATCTTTTACCGCCTGGCGGTGGGTAGAGGCGTCCCTGTTAGCATATGCGGCAAAGATGAAAGACGTCCACAACCACGCGCCGTGGGAATGTCACGAGTGGTCGCACGCAGTACACGGCTGTTGTCGGCAGACTCCGCTAGGCGCGTGTGCGGCAAATAGAAACACTCAATCGACTGCCGAACGTTTCGGGAATATCTCGGCCAGAATGATAGCATACGAAATAATTATTATTACCTCACACCATTTAATAAAAATGAAACAATTACAATAGCAAAATCAGATAGTAGTAACTTCTTCCGAACAACAGAAAAACATAGCTTCTACTTACAAGCGACACCTTCGACCTCGAACGCTCGGAACCGCACGAAAGTGATCATCAACAAAACAGTGGTGTGTGTCATTTCCATGTAAAACGTTGCATTTTACCTAGATTAACACTTTATTAGAGAGAAACAAAGTAACCAGATACAATATCATATGAAGGAAATTATACCTAATTCAATTACTTTTTTTTTTTTTTTTTTTTTTTTTTTTTTTTTTTTTGCTTATGGCTTTACGTCTCGTCGACGTTGAGTTCGTTAGAGGCGGGAAGGACTGGGAAGGAATTCGGCCATATCCTTTTAAAGAAACCATTCTGGCACTCACCTAGAGTGATTTGGGAAAATCATAGAAAACCTAAATCTGGATGCTCGGACGCGGATTCGAATCCGCGTCCTCGCGAATACGAGGCCAGAGCGTTATCGCTCACCATCACGCTCTCCTCATAGCCAGAAATGCTGACAAGTGCTGAGTAGCGTACCAAGTTTCCGCTTTTCTCTACATGTTTTATTGGCATATGGAATCAAAAGAAGGCAACACCATTCTGTAGAAGAGGCGATTAACAAAGCCCTTTTTATTCGGGAAAGCATTATGGAGTTCCAACGTAGCCGAAGTTAAACAAACTCTTTGGAGATGACGTTAACAGCAAATTTGAAATATGTCATCGCGGCACGCTACCAAGACAAGAATTGAACTCGCCTTTTCAGAGCCAGCCCATTTCCGTCTGTTTTATGGCTCAAGTTAAAATGACAAGAGTTGACAAGGCCGCTAAGTGAAAATACGTCGCGCGCCTCCGCTGGGCTATTTCTGTCTCTGGCTGCCCGTAGTTACATCACAAGAATTACTGACACAGCTCGGACGTGACGTAAGAGCTCTACTCGACTGATAACAACCGCTGTAGTTCAGCCAGGAACAACGAAATTTTTCTTTTTGCAACGTTGCAAAAAGAAGGAAGATTGCAGGAAGTTGAATTTAAAAATTCGTCGTGAAGATAAGTACCCGGAACTTTTAGCGCGAGTGTTAAAGCGGCGTCATAATCGATAAGGGAGCGAGCATAAACCACGTAGCTCCATTTTGGCCTCCTGTGACCTTCCCCCCCTCTCCCCCACATAGCCCTACGTGGCTTTTGCCTCTACCCCCTCCCCCCCAAGTAACACGTAGCTTTATCTCTTGTCAGACTATTGTAAATTACATACAGAGATGAGGGAAATAAATATTCACATGCTGTTGTGTTCCTCATTTCAACTGTGAAATGTTATGAAAGGAAAGCTACGTGGTCTGGCTCTGAACCCCCCCCCCCCTCTCCCCACGTAGCCCAGCGTAGCCTTCCAACCCCCCCCCCTCCCTGGACCGAGCAACGTAGTTTGTGCACAGTCCCTAAGGTGAGGTTAAATGGTTGAGAATTCAAATGTCGGTCAGACCGTATGGTCGATCCCGATTTCGGATTCCCGGCGCTTTGCAATAACCTTCACCTTATGCCTCAAAATTAAGTTATATAACCAAAGATACTAGCGCATAGCTTACTGAGCTCTCAGAATCAATCATTAGATTATTATTAGGTTCGATCATACTTAATAACGCAAAAAGCGTAGTACCTACATGAGTAGGTAGCTATTGATACCATTTCACGGAGCGTAATGGGTGAGCGGTAACGCTCTGGCCTCGCATTCAGGATGACGTGGTTTCGAATCCCTATTCGGCAATCCTGATTTGGGTTTTCCATGGTTTCCCAAAATCACTCCAGGTAAATACCAAGATTGTTCCTTTAAAAAGATCATTGGTGACTTCCTTCTTCCTTCCAGTTCCGTGACCCTCTGCGTCGACGAGGCGTAAAGCCCTCAGAAAAAAAAAAAAAAAACATTAGTGCAATGACCTCAAAATTGACCGATACTCTGCTCGCTGTGACGATCGTGCCGAGCAGGCCACAACAACGGATTCGATCTCCGGGTGATCCTTTTAGATTTCCGTTTCCCGTTCTAGGTGAATACCTGGATGATTCCTTCACACAGGTCACAGATGATTTTCAACCAATTCTTTGCTGAAAATCCTCTTCCATGGTTGAGAGAAAAGTGAAATAAACCGGAGAGGTGAGTTTTTTTTATTTCCAACTTTACGTCTCGTCGAGATGTTTAGAGACGGGGAAGAATGCGATGAACGGGAAGGAATTCGGTCATGAATTTCTGAAGGAACCATTCCAGCATTCACCTGGAGTGATTTGGGGAAACAAGCGAAAACGCAAATCTGGATGGCCTAAGGGAGATTCGAACCCGCGTCCTTACGAATGCGAATCCAGAGCGTTGTCACTCACCCACCACGCCTTTTTAGCAAGTGCCATCCGATCGTCGGATAAAAGATAAAATTAGAGAAATAAGGTGCCGGACTGATTCTTATATGAATTCTTTTTTCCCTCGTACCATTAGGGATTGGAATGCACAGCAAAGAGATTAGCTTTGGTGCTGAGCACCCTCTGCCACCCACAATTTTGTGAATTGCAGAGTATACATGTAGATGTATGTAGATGTAATTAGAGTTTCGTTCTCTAACGACCTTGACAGGCGGCTGTAGCTTGGCACGGCTCTCCAGCAAAGCGCCGCGCATTTTGCCGCACGTGACGTTAGTACAATCGCTCTGTTGCAGTATACACGTACAATTGGGTGCCATACAATCTGAATTTAGAGCTTTTTTTAAAAATAAATAGTGCTAATATATGGTGAAATAACTTCAAGATGAAAATGTTGCTCGATGAGGCCTGTTGGAAATGTCTGTCATTTTACCCCAATTCTGCATCGAAGCATCATTGGGGTAAAATGACAAAGCATAAAGTACAAAAGGTAGTGTCCATAAACCACGTGGCGCCATTTTGGCTTCCTGGGAATCGCCCCCCCCCCTGACGTAGCCCAATGTGGCTTTTATATCCCCCGCCCCCCCCCCCTCTCTCCTCCGCGTAGCACGTAGCTTTTTTCCGTACCGATTCGAGAGAACATTTTGTACTGATTTCTCTTGTCAGACTATTGTAAATTACACACGGAGCGGAGATAATTGAACAACGGAAATAAATATTCACATGCTGTTATGTGTTCTGTACCTCGTTTTAACTGTGACAAATAATATGAATGAAAAGCTACGTGATCTGGCTCGAAGCCCCTCCCCCCAAGTAGCCCAATTCCCTCCCCCTCCCTAAACCGAGCCACGTACTTTATGGACGCTTGCAATCATTTACATTAGCGTTATTTATTAACAATCAATTTTCAAAACAAAACTTCTGCATGTTTTTTCGCGGTTTAAAATCCTTATGAAAAGAAGTGTTTCTGTAAAGTGTTTGTTGTTTAAATATAATGGGGACAAATTATAAGTTCGTAGATTCAGAGTTTTTGGGAAAAGCTCGGTAACCAAAATGGCCTAAAACTGTTACTTTTTGGTTCACTCACTTCATTAAGTTCCAACGCAAAAAAATAAATATCTTAGTTATTCACTAGCTCTAGTTGTGTAAATTCACACACAGAGTTAGACGAAAAATTATACCCCTTTTGTTTTTTGAAGCCCCCATGGGTCAACGAAAAACGTCATACATGCAAATTTGAAGTTTACGAGCTAGACACCAGTGACAAACGGACGAAAACAGAGTAACAGCAATAGATACCGAGCGTGGGGGGGGGGGGGCCTTCAAGTCGGCGAGACACAGGTTCAATTCCCCGTTCAGCTACCCAGGTCTTGGTTTTCCACGGTTTACCAAAATTACTCCAGGCGATTGCCGGGACGGTTTTCCCTCAGAAAGACCATGGCCGGATTCCTCCTCCCTCTTACCTCCAGAGCCTTCTCAGCTCTCATAGTCTCGATGGCGATGAGGCATAAACCCATAGTAATACAATAAAAATAGAATTCTCTAAAAAAAAAAAAAAATACGTTACAGACTATTTTAAAATAATCTGATACGATGTTAATGTGTCAGAATAGTAATTTAAACTCGTAAGTTCTGATTCAAAATTCTCTGGGCGCTAATGACCCCGTCGTCGACGCGCCCTAAAACCCTAACAACAACAACAACAACACAACAAAATTCTCTGGATTTAATTTTTCTGTCGGAAAAAATAATGAAACTGGAAATCTGTCCTCGTGGACTTTTTTCAACTGCGAAGAGTCAACGGCCATCGAAGTAGTATTTTAGGTGAAACGATGAAACTGATCCATTCTATGAATCTGATTAGCGGCTATATACAAGCTGTTCTGTTTCCGTACTATTTCTGTATAGTCTCCAAGAAGAGTAAGTAAATTCACGTGGTCTTGCGACCTGGTGACAGTGTTTCAATTTGCCGCGTATTCCGCCTATGTTGAGGACGGATCTACAGTTCAACGTGGAATCCAAATCACGGCACAAACTGCAGAAGCTCTTATGCTCAACCAAAGCTCTGAAATTTCCTGATCCCACCGGGTTCCAACCCGAAACTACGAGGAAGCAGCAGAAATAAAGGAGTTTCTATCAAGGCTTGCTCTCGTGAATACTTGCAAAATAGAAAGTTACTTAGCAGGTCGTTTACCAGAATTATTCACAGCATCATTTTCTCTATCAGATTCCAACCTATTAATGTTTCCTCCTACCAAGTACATAGTATCACCAGGATCAGTAATTTCTACTTTTTGCAACATTTGTTTTAATACTTCCTCTAAACGCTTGTTGTCTATGCGCACACCCTGCAAACCTATAAACTTGCTGTATTTAAGAGATCATGTAGTGTGCTAAAGCTTCTAGGCCAAGTACACGTAAAATATCATGAAGATCAGGGTCACCGTCCACCAACAGGTCACTCTTAAGGTGCATTCCCACGACGTCTCTTAACGGAGGCCTCCCGGGACAGGACGGGACCGAAAGCCAACAACACGCCATGGGAATGGGGCCGCCTCTGCTAGCGGGGACGAGACGTAGCTACCCACTCTATGTCGGTAAACATCACAGGCGTGTGTAGTGTTGTGCTGTTGCCATCGGTCGGCAGCAGCGGTGCGCACCCCTTCTGTTGCTGTAAAGTGCTCTGTGCCAAACGACACTAGGCAACGTGGTGCGGAGGTGGTGGCGGGGTAGCGAGGGCTAAACTGCGGCGCGCGCTCATCCCTACACGGCGTGCGGCCTCCGTTACGAGACGTCGTGGGAAAGCAGCTTTACGCACGAAATCGCCGTCATTGGCTATTACATACTTAGTTCTTGGTACCAAGTACTCGATTGGAGAGACCTCTCCACCAATAGGCTTAACTACTATGCTACTTTTAATCTAACATTATTGATAATATTAGTATAATTATTTATACGATTAACATCACGATCATTTATCTGCATATCATCTAATCTTGCAGCTATATTACTATTGTTGAACATGGAGAAAACATGAGAGTTTATCATACTAACTTTTGTATCTTTGAACAATTGTTCCTCAATTCATTTCTCCTTTATCCTGCTAAATGTATCTTTCAGTGCTCATAAATCCAGCGATAGTATTTCAATGTTTATTTGGAATAGTACTCGCGCTAACACCGTAAGTGTTAGAAAAATCTTTCCAGAAGGTGAAAATTTAACTTTAGGAACGTTAAAACAAGAAAGCGAAACCGTGTTCCATTTTCAAATATGCCTTCCTGAAATGACTCGTGCTGAAGATAAGCAGGCG
Source organism: Vandiemenella viatica (assembly GCA_031002005.1). Taxonomy (NCBI): domain Eukaryota; kingdom Metazoa; phylum Arthropoda; class Insecta; order Orthoptera; family Morabidae; genus Vandiemenella; species Vandiemenella viatica. The sequence continues at coordinate 281,100,784 of JARYHS010011408.1, forward strand.
TTCTTGAAAGAGCGTTATGTGTGTGGATCGTGTTCAGTGTGTTAGTGGAACCGCTGCTCTTGTAAACACAGCACCGACCCCAGACACTCTTTATCTGCCGCTCCTGAGTCCTGCATAACTTGTTACTCATGGCCCCACGCCAGCGCTGCTACCTTCGCGGCTGGAGTTTATTAAATTGGAAGCAATGGTTTCACCTTTTGGGGGCGGCCATAAACCACGTAGCTCCATTTTGGCCTCCTGCGAACCCCCCTCCCTCCCCCACGCAGCCCGACAAGGCTATTGCGTCTAGACCCCCCCCCCCCCATGTACTACATAGCTTTCTCCCAATTGATTCCAGAAGATATTTTGTACTGTTTTCTCTTGTCAAGACTATCGTAAATTGCTTACTGAGACGGTTAAATGACCAAAATAAATATTCACCTGGTGTTGTGTACTTGGCTTGGAAACCCCCCTCCCCCACGTAGCTCAGCAAAGCTTTCCAGCCAACCTCCCCCCCCCAGATGGAGCCACGTAGTCTTTGGACGCTCCCTTATTGGAAGCAAACACACTTGTGTCATTTCCGAAGAAAATGTTCGCAGTAAAAGTGATAATACAATGGTGACAATCCGAAAAAGCTGTCATCTGTATCTCCGCCGAATTCAGAAGTAACAGTGCTGCCCTATAAGGTATTTAAAAAGAAAAAATTAATTTGGGGTGTTGTTAATGATGTTAAGGGTTGATTGGAATAAGTTGCTAAGAGAAATGATGAATAGTTTACCAAAGGCATTGAAAGAATTTAAAGTTAAAATTTGCCGAGGGCAAATGTAGGTGGGTGCAGGGAAGGGGAGATGAGTGGTAGGGAAATTGCCATTGGAGCGTGCGCTACATTGCAATTTAAGTAAATATAAATATAATAATATATACAAAGGAATCAACTCTTTGAATGAACGGGATTCACGGAAAAGCACTGGTCAGATTTTGATGGATTTTGAATAATGTACAGCATAAAATTGGGTACGTGAAGTCGAAAACATTGAGAAATTTAAATAATCAGAAGTAGATTCCACCACGGCAACTTTCCCAGCCACTTGAACCGGATAGGACTAAGAGATAGCCCCAGATGTGACTGTGCGTACCGAGCAATAGGGGACATCAACCACCTGTTATTCTCCTACAAAAAATACACCAACATCCAAAACAAAATGCTGAAGGAACTCACAAGGTGCAAGATCCCCTTCCCAACTAATTTAGCCATCCTGCTCTCTTCCAACAACCACTCAATATACAGAACCATAATGTCCTTTTTTAAAGAAGGGAATATTCAAATATAAGACAAAGCGGACCAGCCAATCCTAGACGAAGAGTCATAAACTAAGTAGATACAGTAACCCTTCAAAAATACTCCACATTATCTAGAACATACACACTAAAGCAACACCCAATGAGAATAGTTACAAATACAAGTACGCAACATTATTCACACCAAAGTATCCAAATAGATAAGGCCATCACAGGAACTATTTCATGAATATTCAATTGTGATGGAAAGATACAAAAAGCTGTCCCTGGGCTTTTGGCGACGACTCACACGGTGCAATTGAAAAGACAATAACGTGATATATTTTATAAAGAAATTGTAACCCATCTCTCATGGGACTTATGAACCATTGTAAAATAAAGGATAAGAAATTGTAATTTAGCTGAAACATTAAACATAAACCAATGTAAAATTAAATGTAAAGAACCTGGCAGTATGTTTGACCAGGCCGAAAGCCAACACAAATAAATAAAAATAAAACTACATTGTCTCTGGCAATTGTCCTTAGCGTTCTGTTCACAATAAAATGGCGCCGAAGTTTGTGAATCCCTGAAACAATTCGAAAGTGAAGAATATTTTTACAGGTACGGAATACATTTTAATTTTGAGTTCCAGTTCCAGATGAAGTACCATAATGATAAATTTTTTTATCTCCAGCGGCAGATGAGTAAGCATAATGAGACATATTTAATGATTGATGCTGTGAAAACTCGGTCAAAATCTATTCCACAGTTTTCAAGTAATGCTAGATTATTTGTAAAATAAATGTGTCGTAACGTCTTGAGACATACGTTAAATTTTAACTATGACTCAAAGCTTTCAGATTCTGAAAATCCAATCAAAATCAGTATTTTCTGCGCGATGCCGGAATAAGCAGACACATTCCAGATAGATTTCTTATTTTTATGTATGTGGTATGTATTAATGCGCATACGGTCTAAGTTTCGATTTTCGAGCAGCAACATTAGCTGTAATTAGGTTGAAATGTAACCTGGACTAAAATGAAAACTGACATTCCGTATCAAAGCATCCAAACCACCCCATTCTCAGAACTGTGCTGCTAAATCACCGTTTAGTTTAGTACCGGAAATGGTCGGTATGAAATCAACGAAGTTTGGAACGCATGAATCTTTTTTGACGAATAAAAATAGTGCACGGGTACTTCAACCCATTCCTTTCTTGGTAGGGTGCGGGTGAATCTAGGTTTGCTTTAATTTGGGAAATGGGTGGAGCGAATTATATGATACTTGGTAAACGTTTCTCATTGCGTGAATAAAAATAGTGTATAAGCAAATCAACGCCAACTAGACCGGGCAACGCTGGGAACTCTAATAGTATATCTATAACGTAACGCTATCAGGCTTAATCACGTAATGCACTTCGTCGTCCACGTTTAGTCTACAGAAAAAACATCATATTTTCCTGCGTGTGTTGTTAAATGGGACAGTTGCAGCTTCAGCCCTATAGCTCGATGTCATGGTACAACATACCACTCCCTTTCCCCTATCAGTACTGTGTGGCATCCCAGAAGAACCAGCTACATGAAAACTGCGAAGTTTGAAACGACTAGTAATCAAAAACCAAGCAACGGAGGACAACACAATAAACGGTGTTAGACAAAGAAAGTTGAAAGGAACAATTACACTAGCCCGCACGTTGCGAGTAAGTGGTCAGGTAACAAAATTATGAATAAGTGCACGCCGAGTTTCATAAGAGATCATACCCGGCTCGTTTGCAGTGTGACTTGAAGCAAAATAATCTTGTCTCGTATGAAATACTCTACGGCGGACAATTTAAGACTATTTAATGATTATTGAAAATCAAGGACAAAAAGTCAGTATGATACGATTTGCTGACGACATTGTCTTGTTAGCAGAAGAGGTTGAGGATATTGAGAAATTATTGAATATCATGAACCAAATACTGAAGGAAGATTTTGGACTAGACATAAACCAAAGCAAGATAAAAGTGATGAAAATTAGCAGAAATGTTACCAATACTAGCAGATTAAATATAAAAATAGGGTAAGGTGCGATAGCAGAAGTAAAAGAATTTTTCTATTTACGAAGTAAAATTACAACCAATGGCAGAAGCAGGAGTGATGTTAAAAGCAGTATAGAACTAGCAAAAAGAGCTTCATGAAAAAGAGAAATCTTTTAGTTTCAAATATTGATCTAGGACTCAAAAAAAAAAACTTTTTAAAACTCTATACGTGGAGCACCGCACTTTATAGTAGCGAAGCATGAACTTTAGGAATAGCAGACAGAAGGAAAATTGAAGCATTTGAAATGTGGTGCTATAGAAGTATGCTGAAAATTAAGTGTACGGATAAAGTACGAAACGAAAGAGTTTTGGAAATAATGGGGGAGCAAAGAAGTTTGTGGAAGAGTCTTACAGAAAGAAGAGACAGGCTGGTAGATCATATTTTGAGACATGCAGGATTAGTTAACTTGTTAGTGGAGGGAACAGTCGAAGGTAAGAACTGCAGAGGAAGACACAGATTAGAATATATGAAACAGATAATTGATGACGTGAGTTGTAAGGGGTATGTTGAGATGAAAAGGTTAGCGCAAGATAGGAAGGGATCAAGGATTGCATCAAACCAGTCGAGAGAATGACGACAGAAAAAAAAAAAAAATCGAAAAATTGTGAAACTTTGGTAGTGAATAATGTTAAAATAAATGGTAAAAAGTATTAGCGGAACCACCAGAATGCAGATAAAATTTAAGCAATCCCCCATGAGATGTCGGCTTTCCCGATTAAGAGACCCCATACGGGACCATCCGTACAAGGAACTCTTTTCTGCGTATGACCTTAAGACACGGTCAAGATAATTATAGACGAGAAAGGACTGGGGACAAGGAACGGGAAGGAATTCGGCCATGGTCTTTCGAAGGAACCGTCTCGCCAATCGCCTGGAGGGATTTGGGGGAAACCATGGTAAACCCAAATCTGGATGCCCGGACGGAGATTCGAATCTGCATCCTCCCGAATGCGAGGCCAGAACGTAATCACTCACCAAACACGGAGGGTGTTACTGTAACAGAACTATCGATGGACGTGTTGTCTCTCTGGATATTTGGCTTAAGACAGACGTATTTACGTTACAACTTGTGGTGCCTACTCCCAATTTTTTCCATGAATGTCTTCAGATTTTCTTCAAATTTTTTAAAATGAAGTTCAGTCAGTTCTGCATTTCTTATTGTTCATCTCAAGTGTACCATTTATTAATCTTTTCATGCGTATGTAGGAATCGTAAGTGTAAGAGAAAAAACAACTGACATCACAATTAATAAAACCACCCACATCCTGGGCCGGACTCGAAGAGGTGACTCCTGCAACACGAAGCCAGCTCACTAGCGGTTTTCCGAGAATTTGTTCACATATGGCTGTGGAGAATAAAATTTGATCGATTAGAGGCATCGAATCACACGTGCTATAATAGCGTACTTCAAAGGAAACGGAGTTTGTAAAAAAATTAGTATGATTAAGCAGGAAATCGTAATTCATTACTCATATCCGCAAGTTAAATTAAATCTCTTTCCATCCCACTGATACGCGTAACTCACAACGTCAGAATAAGTTAGTGCAATCAAAATAAAAACAAACGTGGTTATTATGTGTTACTACATAGATTGGACTATTCCTAATTTTTATAAACGATCTCGGGGACAACGTTAAATTACAGGATGGCGATTGTTTACTGATGATGCACATATCTCTAGGGAATTAAGGTGCAGTGGTGATTGCCCAGAAATTCAACGCGATCGGGATGTTATTTCGGAATGGTGCCATAAATGGTAGCTTACACTTAACTGCAAAAAGTGCAAGACAATGAGAATAAGTAACAAAAACTCTCCGTTTGTTCACGAGGACAAAGTTAACAATTCAGTTGTTGACACTGTTGATTCCCTGAAGTATCTAGGCGTAATAGTGCAAAGCAACACGAAATGGGACTTGCACATAGCTAATTCTAAATTACGATTCACAGGTCGTATTTTGAGAAGCTGTAATGCTCATACAAAGGAAATAGCGTACAAAACCACTAGTGCGCCCGTATTTGGGTTACTGTTGTGGAATTTGCGATCCGTATCGCAAGGGATTGATTGACACGGTAGAGAAAGTATAGAAGAAAACCGCTAGCTACAGTTATCGTATTTTAATATACTTCCTGCTGTTATTTTAATAAGTATTCTTCCAAAGTCTTGGGGCGAAACTTCAATGCAAACTTAATCTTTAAACATTTGAGTGATGATAAACTTTCATATAATTCATTGATCTTTATTTCTGTTACATTTTATTAAGAAACTTCCTAAGATTACAAATGTCCTCGGCAAGCAGTAACTAGATATCCTCAAATCAAAAGTGGACACTAAACCTCGCTCACCGGCTGGTTCTTCTTACACTTGTTGTTGCCATGGCTACCAATTCCTTTTATAATTTCTCCTTGTTATGTCACAACCCTCCCCAAATTTACCATATCCTTATGAAAAGATTCTGGTAAACTTTTTGAGGGCTTATATCTTTCTATCTCTTCGCTCTGTCGTTAATTACAGTACATATATAATTTTTCCAAAATACCAACAATGAAATAAAACCACAGTCTTTACGAAAGTGTCACAGAAATGATACATAGCTTGGGCTGGGATTGTCTGGCTGACAGATGACGTCATTCCGTTTGAATTTATTGAAGAATATGCGAAAATCTTTAATTTAGGAGTGCAATTAAATACTTCTTCCACCAACCTATTTAGGTAGCAATGACAGGAGGGATAAGATAGAGAAACAAGATGCTTTCATGAATGCACAGAATTAGAATTGGTTCTTAGCACCCCTCTGCCACCCACAATATTTGTGAATTGCAGAGTATAGATGTAGATGAATTGGATAAACAGAATTCGGTACAAAAGCATTCGTATTTGGCTATTACATTACCGTTTCTTATCTCATTACCTTCTTCCACGTATCTTCAATTGATTACACAGTAATGTAGAGTCTTATTCTGGAAACAATTTGCGATCTAGTCAGAAAAAGAGAGGAAATCAGTGGATGATTAATGTGGCTTACGTGTTTGCTGCTGCGCAAGGGTCGACATCTTCTATGCCACGGCCGCGAATCGACTCGTGTTGCCCGTAGTGATGTCGATAACGCTGAGGGTCAGAACACTACCGCCGACTTGGAACTTCCGCTGGGCACCGGGTCACGAATGCCCTGGAAACAGAGTGACCTCACTGCCTCGTGCTGCCACCTGTTGAAGCGTTAATACGAGCTGTGTCTAATCATCATGCCTTGATTCGGAAGAGAGAAAATTATGTCAATATTCACCATGTCGCTGAGGTCAGATAAATTTGACCGAGCGTGGTGGGTGAACGGTTAACGTTCTGTCTCGCATTCGGGAGGACGCAGGTTCGAATCCCCGTCTGGGCATCCAGATTTGGGTTTTCTATGGTTTCCCTAAATCACCCAAGGAGAATGCCGGGATGCTTCCTTCAAAAAGGCCATGGCTGAATTCCTTCCAGTTCCTAGTCCCTGTCCCATCCCGCCTCTAATGACCTTAGCAGTCGACGAGACTTAAAGCCATATGTAAAAAAAAATCTCATAAGGTCAAAAAGAAATACTACGACAAAAATATTCATATCTAGTGCGGCAACAGTCACAGGTTTTCTATTGCCCCGCTGTTAACGTCGGAGCGGGCATCCTAATCCTTTCAAATAAAAGGGACTAAAATTGTGGGACTCAAAAAATGGAAATTTCCTAACAAATGTGCACTCCATACAAGGAAAGTAAGTGTCTTGAATATACGAGTCAAAACTGCAACCTATAGACCTAAGTTTGACACCTTACCACCGAGCTAAAATGGGCTAGTCAGGCAGGTTTTCTTCTGTTTTCGCAAAAATCATAATGGCGATAATGTGTTTATAAGTGCTTTCTGTTCGGTGATATTGTTTACGTTATCACTAATAATCACATTATAAACTCCATGCCGGGATGCTTCCTTCAAAAGGTCATGGCCGAATTCCTTCCCATTCCTTGCCCCCATCCTTTCCCGTCTCTAAAGACCTCGATGTTAAAAAGAGACGTAAAGCAGTTGAAAAAAAAAAAATTCCATCGTGCCGGAAATGAATAGAAATCAGTTCGCAGATGCGTCATAACATTAAAAAAATCTAATTCCACTTCACAAATAAGAAAAAAATCTCAGAAGTAAAGACAGAGATGCCGAGTTATGACTCCTATAATCCTAACATTTAATTTGAAGTGTTCTGCGATTGCCAATTTCAAGGATTTTATTATTATTTACTTTTCCTTGAATAAAAAAATCAAATTTGTCGTGGCGGTTTGTCTCTCTGCCTATACTAAACAACTCCAATTTGTTTTTATACACCAACTAGTGCAACCGAAGTTCCTTAACAAGTGATTATGAACACCACAACAAGAGCAGGAGGTTGAATTGAAGATTCAAACACGAAGACACTTAAATCGGGAATGAAACTTATTACGTTGTGTTTGTGCAGGGCTGCAGCACAACTGCGTAAAATGGGAAACAACAGACTGTTATCAAATTTTTTCAAAGAATTCATAACACTGCTGGAAAGTTTTTTAATACGTGTTTCATCTAAACAAAATGCTCCAATAATTTTGTTCTTCCTCTAACTCAGAAGCTTCTGTAATCACCTTTAAAGTATTTCCATGAAAGAAAGCATTCTAGGAAGTCACAGTACCATTACGAATTTTCCTCAATACGTCAACGCACTGTTAACGGTGAATGACCTTAATATGTAGCTACGCAAGATTTCACAGTTAAAGGCTGGTTGGTATACGTACCCACAACCAGGTTCCACTCGTTTAACGGTTAGAATTAATTAACAGGTATGCCCAAAAGATGCCATTGATACGGATGAATAGCGAAATAATGTCCTCGATAACATACATTTGCGTTAACACTCATTTACTATTGGCGCGCAGCGGATGTAAGTGACTAAAAACGGAAGGAAACTTGCAGCTCGTAGCTTGTGTGTGATTTTTTCGTCTACAGGTTAATCAATAACTCATACAATTCCAAGACTCCGGAAATGACCGCAAACATTACACGTGGCTAGCCGGTAAGAATAGCTTATCCAATAATATCTGAGCAACTTGTGAAATCACAAAGCCCTGGCATCTATCACTGATTGTACCCGCAAACTGATGAACAGCTGCCTGTAAACAGCTTTTTCGATATGAATTAAAGACTTTTCGGGTGTTTTCATTGTATTAACGTTTTTCTCTCTCCGACGTTTCAATCAACACCTTGGATCATCATCAACGCAACTGTCACCTGCCGAGTCTACAAGACACGTAGGTACATCGGACGGAGAAGACTTGAATGAGCAAAACAATTAATTAATTAATATGGTTTTGATGGATGCGAAAACTTTTTGAATAGCAATTAGCCTTACACTTCGCCGTTTTGTTCATCTTTCAGATTGATTTTCTCCTTCAAGAAAACGTATACAGGGTGTTACAAAAAGGTAGGCCAAACTTTCAGGAAACATTCCTCACACACAAACAAAGAAAATATGTTATGTGGTCATGTGTCCGGAAACGTTTACTTTCCATGTTAGAGCTCATTTTATTACTTCTCTTCAAGTCACATTAAACATGGAATGGAAACACACAGCAACAGAACGTACCAGCGTGACTTCAAACTCTTTGTTACAGGAAATGTTCAAAATGTCCTCCGTTAGCGAGGATACATGCATCCACCCTCCGTCGCATGGAATCCCTGATGCGCTGATGCAGCCCTGGAGAATGGCGTATTGTATCACAGCCGTCCACAATACGAACACGAAGAGTCTCTACATTTGGTACCGGGGTTGCGTAGACAAGGGCTTTCAAATGCCCCCATAAATGGAAGTCAAGAGGGTTGAGGTCAGGAGAGCGTACTAACATACTAACGAAACTAAAATGAGCTCTAACATGGAAAGTAAGCGTTTCCAGACACATGTCCACATAACATATTTTCTTTGTTTGTGTGTGAGGAATGTTTCCTGAAAGTTTGGCCGCACCTTTTTGTAACACCCTGTATATGTACATCCCAGCTATCTACATATAACGGCTACACTAGACATCAAGATTGCGAGGGTGCATGGTTTTTATATCTAAAGAAATAATATTCGTATACGGATACAAATGTCGCAAACGCTTAAGGAAACGGAAAGAACATGGCCAGATATTCTCTGCCAAAAACCTCCATCCTTAAATGAATGAAAACCTTCAAAGATGATTTAGACATAGAATATGGTTTCAAACATTACAAAGAGAAATTAAATCACTACAGGAATTAAAGCAATATTAATATCTTTTCCAATTTATGTCTTGATGAAGAGAAAACTGGTTCATATTATACATTAAAACGTTCGGCAGGAAGAAAAGTAAATTTCAGTTCTCATTATAAAACAGCTTGTTTAAGATAAGTATTTAAGTTATATATATTGTTGCATTCAGCTTCTTCTTAAAAGTACAGCACCTTCTTCTTGTCCCTATCCGTTCGGGATGTCGGCAACCATCTTGGCTGTCTCGTCTCTGCTGATTGATGCTCCGATTAGCTCCGTAGTTGTCTTGGAGGTCCATGTTCTCAGATTTTCTTAGGCAGGAAGTTCTTCTTCTACCAGCACTTCTCTTTCCTGGTATTTTCCCCTGGAGAACAGACTGCAGGAGTTCATATCGGTTGTTGTTTCCCATGATGTGGCCAAGGTACTGCAGCTTCCGTGTTTTTAAGGTGGTCAACATTTCCATATCTTTTTTTTTTTTTTTAACTGATTTACGTCTCTCAACAGCGAGGTCTTTAGAGACGGGAAAGGATGGGGGGCCAGGATGGGGGTAAGGAATGGGAAGGAATTCGGCCATGGCCTTTTGAAGGAAGCATCCCGGCATTTGCCTGGAGTGATTTGGGGAACCATGGAAAATCCAAATCTGGATGCCCGGACGGGGATTCGAACCGCCGTCCTCCCGAATGCGAGGCGAGAACGCTAACCGTTACACCGCCACGCTCGGTCATATCTTTTTTGATTTTACGGAGCACTTCAGCATTTGTGGTGTGGTCTGTCCATGGTATTCTCAACATTCTTCGATACAGCTACATTTAAAAAGCTTTTAACCTTTTATTGATAGTTTCTGTTAATGTCAATGTTTCAACGACGTACAGGAGAACAGAGAACACATAGCAACGCAGGAGTCTCATCTTGGTGCTAATCGATAAATTACGAGTTTTAAAAAGCTTATTCATTTTACTGAAGTAGCCCTGGCTTTACCAATACGCGACTTTACTTCATCAGACCTTGGTAAATATTTATTCGAAGACTTTAGTGCTATATATTTTTTTTAACAGTCGAAACCATTTTTTTTTTCGCAGTAATGTGTTACATTTGTATTACATAAAATTACTTACAATTCATTAGTAACATGACTACCATAAGTCAAAGATACTGGGCTCTCATCCTTAATCTTGATGTTTATGCACAAATTTGTAAATTAGATTTATATAGTTTATCATCGTGTAATTTTCTTTGTATTTTGTTGACCTTTTCATCGTCCACATCTTAATTTTCATTGTGGAAAAGTAATCTTCTAAATTCTCAGTCTTGCTCTGTAGAAAATAGAACATGGTTTGGCCCAGTATCCAAATGCACTAGTAGTGTTTTTCCTGCGGAGCTATCTTGATCTCTGGTAGTACAACTATTCTGGTGTCTACATTCATCGGTGATACCTGTAAAAGGGCTGCTATAGCATGCTTTGTCCACATCCATATTTGGTATGCCTCACCACACTGAAAACGATGTAGAAGTGAGTCGATATTTCCACAATTTTCACAATTTTGAAGTGTATTTGAAATAATTTCTCATTTGTTGCAATTGTCTCATTAACCACTTTGTACCATAAAGCTCGTATGTCTGAAGGCAGGTTATTGTTAAAAATATTTGACCGAACAATCCACCAATTAGTATTTACATATTTTGTTTCTATCTTGTTAAGATTTTGTGGATTTCTTTCGTTGTTTGTGGGGGTTTTTGTAGTTGAGCTGCTGTTACGTAACTAATTTCTAGAAAATGATGGAAGTTTTTATCGATGTGGTCAATTCGTATAGGAGCCTCTGCACTTGCGGGTCTGTATGTATTCACTAGTTGAGATGTGAGACTGTCCTTCGTCTTCATAATTTTTTTCATCGCTCGTACAAAAAGCGCTTTGCATTTGATGTTGGTATTAATAACATTCAATCCTCCGCTGCTGTTTGGCAAGGTTAATGTCTGAAAGTTTACTTTAAAAAGTTCACCTTGGCATAGAAACCATGACATTGCTCGTTGTATGTTTTGTGTTATGGCTTTGGGGGCAAGAAGAATCTGCGCTAAGTAATTTATTTTGCCAAATATTAATAATTTAACTGAAGTTGCTTTTTGTATTATGTTAATCTGCTTACTTTTGTGCACTTCGAGTGTTCCCTTGACGGTATTTAAAACCTGGCACCAATTATTTGTACTCATTTTGTGATGGTTGGCTTCAAGCCATACACCTAGAGATTTGTGATTATTTATTTGCATTATTCCATGCACTGTCATGTTACTTTGGAGCCCTAACCCAATATGTAGGAAACCTGATTTATTAATATTAACTGTTGCTCCACTTGCACTCCTTGCGAGTGTATTGTTAATAACTTTTCGATTTTATGAGCAGGTATAAAAAATAAGATTGTTGAATATAGTATAAATCATTTCTGATGCCTAGACGAATGGAGCGACTGCTGGTGTTGTGAGCTAGTAGCTGCCATTACTGTGCAGTAAGTACAGGCGGAGACGAGAGCTTGCCAAGGAATTGGACGGCCGACGCTCGTCCTTTGTTTCGCCCCTAGCCTGGCTCTCCGCCCTTGGCGGAAGTGCCGAAATCTCGCTTGAAACTTTAATCACGCTGCATATTTCCTGCGTCCCACTGTTTCACACAGAATTTTCACAAGCACCACGAAATGAGAGTTAAACAGTTCGCTTTCCACAACTCTGATTAGTTTAATACGTCACCACACTGTAAAGTACATTTCCGCTTTAGTAAATTGGAGAGGGTAATTCCTCGTTCGTCCCACCTTTTAATCAGTATTAATGCCAATGTGACGATCTAATATTATCGACCACAGCAAAAACTTACTAGCGATCCAATTCCGTCTCCTACTAGTCACTGCATCTGCGTGGTTGCAATGACGCAACAGGATCACGTTCTATCACATCCTTCATTCTAGGAATAATTTAAATTATTTCTTGCTTTCAAGCAATGTATTACTCTTTCTGTATTGGCGCAGACAAACCTGGACGAAATCAGAGTTATAATTTTTGAAGATATTAACTGCCTTCAGAAAGTTAAACTGCACTAAGCTCGTCTATAAATTCGTAGCCTTATCTGGAAAACACTATCACATCTATCCATATCCTAACTCACTGAGCTAAACCGGCAGAAGAAAAAAAATAATGGCGAGTGCTCAATATATACGGTCAGAACCTCGGTCTTGAATCTAGGCGTGCTAGGTTTCTTGGACTTGATAACTCATAAGTTTAATGAGGCACAACAAGGACGCCATTGTCTTTATCTTCAGTGTTGATTTTCTTCTGGTCTCCGTGGTAATACGCTTGTGCAAAGTAAATGCACTTTTGCGCTGATATATTAATCGATAACACATTACCGAGCGTGGCGGTGTAACGGATAGCGTTCTCGCCTCGCATTCGGGAGGACGGCGGTTCGATCCCCGTCCGGGCATCCAGATTTGGGTTTTCCATGGTTTCCCAAATCACTCCAGGCAAATGCTGGGATGCTTCCTTCAAAAGGCCATGGCCGAATTCCTTCCCATTCCTTGCCCCCATCCTATCCCGTCTCTAAAGACCTCGATGTTGAGAGACGTAAATACAAAAAAAAAAAAAAAAAAAAAAAAAAAAAAAGATAACACATTATAGCTGAAAGGCGACAGTTCTGCCCAAAAAGAAGAGAATGAGTCTCTTCTTAATGTAAGGACATTATGTAGAAAAACTGCACCTTGTAGCGCCTAGGGTGTGAGATAAAAAGTGTACTAAACAAATGAACACTGTATATATGCACGAATACTTAAATAATAACTACAATATTAATTTGATGTAGAGTATGTTAACTAAAGAAGATATATTGTTTAGCATAAAGAATATGCAATCTGTAGAGAAACATTACACAGAGTTCTAGGGAGACAGCAGAAAGAAATAAAAGAAGAAAGTTGTTTTGGTTTCTTTAAGATGAAAAAATCGTAGTTAAAGAGAATGAAGATGATATTTTGGCAGTAAAGACTAATATTCTATATATGAAGTATGATGTTAAAATAAAATTTTATTGTGAAGTCAACATAATTATTAACTCTGTGAGAGAAAACTAAACAAATCACTGTAAAATAACTATTTAAATTGGCGCAGTGAGTGCTTTATCAGCGCAGGGTGAAGAGCTACTTTTAACCACTTAATTGCACAGTGGGACCGATCATCAACGGGAGAAAGAAATAAATGAAAGGTAAAGCGGTGTTTTTTTTTATTTATTACCTTTTATTTTGAATACCTTATTTTGAATAATTTCCTAAGCTTACTCACTAACCTCAATAGCTATTGGCTGGAGAACGGTGTCACGTGTAAGCCTTCGCTCGCAATTTAACAGCTACCAGAGATATCATTAGAGGAAATTCTAGGTTATGTTCACAGTTTAATAGCTAACCAACTACTACCAAATTAATTGCCATAATACATTCAATTTCATACTTAAAAAAATACAGATAGACTTTACGGCTGAAAAAAGTGGACCTGCTTTTCAGTAACATGTTTCTAATGAAAGCAACATAAAAATACTTATATTATTCACGGTCTCTGCTGTAACCACGAATGCCAACTGTCATTCCGGCGTAGGCTAAATTACAGTTTAATTAAACTTTCGCTAAATGTTGTTGCTTGACTAAAGTTTATACATTATGATTTATTCATTTTTTACGTATTTTACTGAGCACTTTCATTAATGGTCTTTGTTGATGTTAGCTTTACGTGAGTTGTTGGGTTGCTTAAAGTGGACATCAGACCAAATATGTTACTGAATCGAGTATTCCGGCAATTCATTGCTTCGGAGTTGCTCAACTGTTTAATAATCTGAATCCTGTATTAAATTATCTGGCCGTTACAGATACTATGACCAAAGATTACAGTATGGATTCCCAGCCACATTTTTTTTTTTTTTTTTTTTAAAGAATAACATGATGCTTTCGAAGCAAACAGGAATTCTTCAAATTTTGCAGAGTGAACTTTAAGGACTTGTTTCAGCAAGTTCGGGCCTTTGAAAGAATTATACGACAGCGTGATCGTCCCTGTCCGTGTTTAATAACTACGTCTATTAATAGTTCTGAGTTCTTCAAACTCAAGAGATTTTATTCACAGGTCAAGTTTGTATTTGGTCGTATCAGGTCAACCTGTCATACTCTTTGACCTTAAAAACTGAAACTATTCTAGACCCGTGACGATACGCTAAAAACGGTCACGGCCTTACACTAGTTCAAAAATAAAACTCTACAAGTGGCTTGTCGTAAAAGAATACTATTAAATTAAAAATATTTTTTTTAAATTACTTATTGCTTTAGTTTCTAAAAAGAACATTCAATAGAGATCTACAGGCACTGGTGTTTGCAGACGATGTAGCAGTATGGGATGAAACAGAAGAAGGAATACAAAATAAACTGAAGATGTGGAATGATAAGTTTGAAGAATATGGAATGAAATTGAATAAAAAAAACTATAGCACTAAAAATAAGCCGAATGAATACAGACTGTCATATAAAATTACAAGACCACGAAGTTGAAGTTGTTGACCAATTCAGCTACCTGGGGAGCATAATTGCCAATAATGGTAGAAGTGAGTTAGAAATAATGAGTAGAGTAACCAAAGGAGCCAAATTCTACAGTACCGTGCGAGGGTTACTATGGGACATGAAGGTTCCCAGAAGAACGAAAATTGTCTTGTACAAATCATATCTCATTCCTATTCTCACATATGCCTTGGAAACATGCACACTAACATCAAGGGACCTTAGCAAGATCCAAGCATGTGAAATGAAGTTTCTTAGAGCGGCCCTCCAGAAAACTAGATTTGACCGCATAAAGAATGATGAAATTAGATCAAACCTAGAGCTAAGGGAATCCATGGAAGAGAGACTTAGGACATCAAGACTTAAGTGGTTTGGGCATGTGAAGAGAATGACTAGTATAAGACTGCCAAAAACTTATTTGGAAAAAAGGATAGTGGGCAAAAGACCAGTGGGAAGACCAAGAAGAAGATGGACAGACCAACTGAAGGAGGACGTAGAGAGGAGAGGCTGGAATTGGGAGTACATCACAGACAGAGAAACTTTTCTGGACAGGAAAAGGTGGAAAACAATCGTCTACAACAACCAAGGCTCGTAAACCACACCCGGGAAACTGGAGATGGTCCCCAACGATAATGATGATGACTTATTGCTTTACGCCTCGTCAACGTCAAGGTCATTAGAGGCGGTATGGGATTGGGAACAAGGAACGGGAAGGAATTAGGCGACGGTCTTTTTGAATGAAACTTCCAGGCAATCGTCTGGAGTGATTTGGGGAAACAATGAAAAACCTCAAATCTGGATGCCCGGATGGGGATTCGAACCGGCGTCCTCCCGAATGTGAGGCCAGAACGTTAACAGTTCACCCACCATACTCGGTTTAAAAATACAAACCCTGCAGGTGCTTTCATGCCTATACGTGAACTTAGTCTTCCTCATCATCTTCGTTGTTGGTTGACATTACTCAGATTTGCGGCTCACTTCAAGAGCCTGATCTTCCCAGTGTCACTATGACAGGAACGACCAAATGTCCGGATTTTCCAATGCAAAAAATTTAAACTTACAAACCACGCTCCTTAGCTTCTGGATAAATCTCTGCCCAACTTCTGTCTCTCTGCAAAGGTGAAACACAACTGAAAGTTTTCCGAAAGGAAATAGTGGGTTGACAGCCATTAGAAACGGGACTTCAGAGGTTGTGGCAGCTAGGTAGGTACCGCTGGTCCAAATCCGTAAAACAGATGGGCCTTCTTCGAACCTGAATCCCAAGTGAAATAGACAATTTTTCTTTAACACGTATTTTCTTTTTTGGTTGTTTTCTTTTTTTGCATATGGTTACAAGCTTCGTCAACGTCGCGTTCATGAGAAACGGGAGAGGACTTCGGGCAAGAAACAGGACGGAATTCGACCGTGGCCATCTGAAAGAACCATCTCACCATTTACCTGCAGTAATTTCTGGAAACCACGGAAAACCGAAATCTGGAATGCCGGGATTTGAACCCACGTTATCAAAAATTCGAAGCCCGATTCTTTAACACATCCCGTAGGAGAATGGTATAAAAATCCTCCGGATCTACAACATTATCGATATTATAGGCAAAGTATCAGACATCTGATTTCAAGCGAAATTTTTTTTTTTTTTTTTTTTTTTTTTTTTTTTTTTTTTTTTTTTTTTTTTAACTGCTTAACGTGTCTTAACAGCGAGGTCTTTAGAGACGGGAAAGGATGGGAGGGGGCAAGGAATGGGAAGGAATTTGGCCATGGCCTTTTGAAGGAAGCATCCCGGCATTTACCTGAAGTGATTTGGGAAACCATGGAAAACCCAGATCTGGATGCCGGGACGGGGATTCGAACCGCCGTACTCCCGCATGTGAGGCCAGAACGCTAAACGTTACACCACCATGCTCGGTAAATTGTTGATAACCGTGTTTGGAAAACAATTGTAATTGCCATACAATATTCAGCCAAATTACTCTTAATTGCAACGTAGAACATTTTATAATAGTCGCAGAGCTAATAGCAAGAGTTCCCGAAATCTTGCATTTTTCATGTAAATTGACGTATATTACGCGGAAATAAATCAAGAAGTCATTCGATAAGGATTTCCGATACGACCTAATTGCGGCAGCCTATCAGGCGCCCACAGTGGTTCAATACTTTCAGAGAGGAAGGAGCAGATAAGGCCGTTCCAAACGCCCTGCATACTGTCCACACAGCTGATAACGGGAGCAAAACACTTGTTAGTCACGCGCTTGCTTCGGAACTAGCCTATCGCCCCCAGTCTTTCGTCTCAAGTTCATCTCTAAGAGGCACGGAAGCTAATACCACAAGAAAAAGATCAGAAGCAAGTAGCCAACAAACAATGCAGCTTACGTCCATACACTGGTTCATAGGCTTTAGGGTATCCATTAATCATGGGAGTTCAAAATAGGGAAGATACGGCAAAAAAATATTTATTTTATTTATTCTCAAATATAGGGAGGATACGGCAAAAAAATATTTTATTTATTCTCAAATAGCCTAAATATACTATATATATATACACTTACAATTCAATACAAACATTAAAAATAAAAGAGAAAAAACAACAACAAACAAGTTGTTAATTTCATTGAATCCTTCACAGAAAAAAAAAAAACTATTACAATCTCTCTCCTCTAGCCATTTACCCAAATTTTCTCTGAAACTTGCGACAGTTCTGGTGCTTTTTATTTCTTCAGGTAATTTGTTATATAGTTTTAAACCTTTGTGCAACACAGTTTTCTGTGCTTTACTACTTCTATTATAAGTCGAATGGAAATGGTTTGCCTGCCTTGTCTTATAATTATGTACATCATTATTCTTTTGTACTAATCTAGACACACATCTTGGTAATAATCCACTTTCCAACCTACATACAAAAGTCAGTACGCCAAATCTCATTTAAAAGGAATAGGGCAGATTGATAATATCACGTCAACTTTTTATTTCAGATTGGCGCCCTTCGAAGAACAATAGAGCTAAATAAAAAGTCTTCAAAATTACGAGGTCAATATCATGTTAGGGAAAGGAGCGTTCCATCATATATATCACTAAATCTCACCAAGGAAATTTAAGAAAAAATATTTCATGAAATTAATGCACGCCCCATTATGAGTATCAAACCTTCTAATAGCAACTGACATGATCAACTCACGGAAGGCGTAAAGATCTCAGGTCGGATTCTTTTTTTTTGTTTGTTTATTGGATAAGCATTAAGGCTAGCCGATGGTGGTGTTAGAGCTGGACTACGATTCTGTGCCAGGAATGGAGAGGAAATTAGCCATGAGCTTTTGGAAGAAACGATATCGGAATTCTCCTGGAGTAATTTTGGAAATTACGGAAACCCGAAGTTTAACTGGCTAGGACTGAACGTTATGGCTCACGCACCAGGCTCGGTTTGAACCGTGAACTGCTGTACTCTGTTCATCCACAACTGGCGGTTCAAGGTAATGTTAACCTTGCCTCCCTCCTCACTTCACCGACCCTTCCTATTTCTAACCCTACAGGTAGACGACAGGCAAATCTGTCAGGGGACTTTTTCCCCTTCGCACGTAGGGTTAGGAGCAGTGGAGTGGGGATACAGCACAGTGAGCTTGAGTCGCCTCTGTTAACTGAACACACTACAGTTTCACTACTTCTGAACCAATACGCAGCGACCTAAATTCCAAGTTTGCTGTGAATAAGAAAATATGGCGCAGTTTAATATTAATGCCAGTTTAACCGTACTTGATAGATCTCAACACACTTGCAATAATAAGAAAATCACAGTATCTGTGCACGTTTTATCTATGCGCCACAAGAATTCAATTCTGGAGCTGTTACTTAAATGGAAAATGTGAAGCCCGCGGTTCAGCTCTTCTCACAGCAGTACCAGGACTCCTATAGCATGGAATGCATTAATTCTGGTTGAAATTAGAGAAATCAAGTAGAATGAACGACGCTGCAACAGCTAAAATTCTCATGAATGTGGAATCCAATACGCAGCATTTAACAAGTCCGACTCGTCACTTCTTTAGCATTAGATCCAGAAACTAATATTATTAATCTCGTGATACTTACATAGAACCAATTTATATGATGAGTTGAGTGGTATTTTCCTTGTACCTTGATTGTTAAATAGATGCAAAGATTTTAGATTTGTCTCCGATTCTTAATGTCATTCTTTACTAACTCCTTTACTTGCTACCAACACTTTTCAAGCCGAAGGTTGGTTTGGTCCACCTACTGGAGTTATGCAAATATGACATACAGATTCTTTCCTCCGCGTGTAGTATGTATGTATTATGTAATATTGCTAACAATAGTTTGTTGTGTATATGAAGAGAAGGTTTTTTTTAAATTGCTTTTCACCTCGTCGACGGCTAAGGTCATTAGAGGCGGGATGGGACTGGGTACAAGGAACGGGAAGGAAATCGGCCATGGCCTTTTTGAAGGGAGCATCCCAACTTTCGCCTGGAGTGATTTGGGGAAACCATGGAAATCTCAAACCTGAATGCGCGGACGGGGATTCGAACCCGAATGCGAGGTCAGAACGTTAACCGTTCACCCACCACGCTCGGTATGAAGAGAAGTAAGAGAGAGAGCATACCTTGGTGCAGAATGATTCAGGCTAACTCTTTTGGAAGAGATACAGTGAACAGTGTCGTATAGGCTACCATCATTTCGGAGAGGTTTTCTTTAGTTAACCCAAGAGGTCGGTATAGAATCGGGAACAGTGATCCATCCCCTTTTTTACCCTGCTCGGTTCGGAAGTTGGAAATTTCTTCCGCCAAATAACCCTGTGGTAAATGACCTTAACCAGTAGGGTTGTGACAGATAACATTGCACATAAAAGAATGCTATCTGATTCCTCATTGCATGAAAGATTAGAATGCAAGGAAAATTAACGCAATGGCAGAATAATTTCAGTAGCGTGGGCAAACAAAGCTGCGTTAGCAGGATTTCAGGAATTGTTCACAGTCTTAAACGTGGGATAAGAGAAAACTAGAGCTGTAAAAGTAACGAGAAATTGTGTACCCGTATGTATTCGTTACTAAACCAATCAGCACTCGTTACTATCATATCGTTACGTTACTCGTTACTTTTGATACAATTGAGCACTAGCATGAAGCATTGTATCGAGGTGCGCCGCTTACTTCGTTACTATCGTATATTTTCATTACTCGTTACTTTTAACACAATCGAACACTAGTATTGGAGCATCGAATCGAGTCGCGTTGCCTACGGGTTACGGGACAACTTCTTTCGTACTTTGTAAAATTTAAATAAATTGTTCATTTAGTTAAGTAAGTTTAAGTGAAATTTGCACTGTACAATAAAATAGAAGTTAGAATATAGCATTTTAGAATAAACGCATTTCATAAATGTTTGAAATCAATAAAGTCTCACGAAGGTGTGATCAATAAAAAGCAATAACCATCTCAAATTATATATTCATCTATCCAAATATTCTATTTATAAATTATGCTCTGTAAATTTTAATGTTAAACAAAAGGAAAACTACAAAATAACTCTTATGTTGTCAAAATTACTTACGACATTAAAAATATCAACACTTAACAGTAAATTATATGAATTATATTGAAATAATGTAAGCGCAACATTTTTGTAGCATACTTGCACATTTTCCGTTTGTAACGAAACGAATTAAAATCATAATTCCCCAGAAATTTGCGACACACGATGTTGAAATTTTCAATCTCTCATTCAGATTCGTTTAGTCGCTGGGCGAACCGTTTGTTCCCGCATGATACGTCGTATTTTTCGTTTTTCGAATCGAACTGACATCCATACGACAAATGCGAGTAACGAAATGAATTCGTGAGCAACGATTCGTTACTTCGAGTCAGACGATGTACTCGTTACTCAGTAACAAATACAGACGTTTTGCTACAGCTCTAGAGAAAACCGCTATTACGTAATCACGTTGTTAAATCTTACAGAATGACCACACAGCACGCAAGTGCGCACAATGTATTACATCTGCATATGTGTCTAGTCTGAACTTTGCACGTAAAATAAACGTCAGTAATGATTTATAGATTACTGCCATAACGCCGTACGCGTATATAGCTCTTTCTTCACTTGAGGGATATTATCATTACATGGATATACCAGAGAAGTAAGGGAATAAGGTTACAAAACTTTGGTCAGACCACTGCTTGAATGTGTTGGTGTAGTATGGGACCCACGTTTTGTTTCCCCCCCCCCCCCCAAATCAGATACAGGAGTTGGAGGAGGTGCAAAGAAGGGCTGCTAAATTTTTCCCTGGAAATTACGGCAGGACACAATCAGTAACCGATATAATAAAGCAGCTGGAATGGGATTCACTGGAAGAAAGGAGGGTGGTGAAGATATTCATGGGAATGTACAAGGCGTATATAGGTGATGCGTGGTCTAAGAATTAGGAATAGTGAATGGAAAGGAAAAAGATGACCATTACCACAAGCTGAAACTCGATTTCTGGCACAAGGGTGTGGAAAGATTTTCTTTCGTCGGTGAGGTGATCAGGAATTGGAATAAGTCACCAAGAGAAATGATGAATAATTTACCAAAAACACAGAAAGAATTTAAAGCTGAAATTCGTTGACGGCAAAATAGGAGGTTATCTGGAAAGGGGGAAAAAATGGTTGTGTAAGGCAATTATCTCCAGACCGAGCGCTCCATCGTAATTAAATTAAAATTAATTAAATTAAGTGACCTAGTTTTGAGGAAACATGAACCTTTTATTTTAAAAAAATGATAATGCTTAATCACTTAACTTTTATTTCATCAAGCCTGAGGGTGGGTGGTAATTTTGAGGTCTGGAGTTCTGGACGACACAGGTTCGATTGCCTGCGCAGCTTTTCAAATTTCAGTTTTTTACGATTTCCCAAAATACTACAGGCGAATGTAGCGATGGATCCCTACAAAGTACATGGCCGATATCCTACCCGTTCCTTGTCCACTGTCTCCTTCTTACTCTAATGACACTGTAGTAAAAAGTTTTGCCAGTTTGTACACTGTATTGATCCGATTCTCAAAGCATTCCTATTATGAGTCCAACCTTGGTCCTCAGTTATCTATTACAATCTTCTATTGGCTCCAATCATTTTCTTGCTCCTCAGTTCTTATCTTGCGTTTCTGTTAACAAAATAACCATTACTAATTATTACTACGTGATTCATGTAAAGTTGGTGGCGGAGCGTGCATTGCATCTTTCCTAAGGTGTAATCGTTTGTGCACAGGATGGGGTATATGGGATATGGCAAGAGGCGCCCATGGGCTATTTTGAGGAACTATCCCTGCATTACCTGAAGCGATCTGGAAAAACCATGGAAAACCCAGATCAGGATGGCCGGAGCGGTTTATCGAGACCTACTCCTATCGGATTCTAAGTTTTCTTGCTCGATGAATCCTTACTATTCCACTCCCTAATTGCTCGTGGAAAAAAAGAAATGAGTGTAGAAATGAATCGGTTCTGGCCCTAATTTCTCTTATCTTATTTTCTCGGTCATTCCTAGATATGAATGTTGCTGGTAGCAATATATGTTTGCTTTCTTCCTTGAGTATGTCAGTCTTAAACTTTCAGTTTCTGCAAGAACAACGCCTTCTGTGTTCCAGGTCTTCCCAACCTAACATCGCACTTACGCTTTCCCTCCAGCTATATATACCTGTCCCGAATCGCATAGCTCTTCTTTGGACCTTCTCCAATGCTTCTATTAACTCCTTTTGATGGGTACTACATACAGAACAACAATATTCTAAGTGAAGACGCACCAGTGCTTTGTATGTAATCGATCTAACTTCCGGTGTACACTGTTTTAAATTATTACCTAGAAAGAGGAGCTTATTACTTGCTTCCAATTAACTTCTCAAAACGATCATTCCACAACAAATTATTAAGAACTGTTACACCTAAGTATTTAGTGGAATTTACCTTTCTAAAGATAATGCCATTAATTGTATATTCAGAGCTAAATGGTGTCACCTTTTTATTTATATTCGTTCCTTCGCATTTTTAGCGTTTAATTCCAGTTGCACCAAACGATTATTTTCATAACATAGGCTTGTAGCAAAACGCAGTCGTTCTTAGTTTTGATTTCCCGATAAATAATAGCATCATTGGCAAATAGTATTTTTTTCTCTTATTACGGTCGCACAAGAAACAACAGAGCTCCTATCACACTCCTCTGGGGAACCCAGATCTCACTTCCCTCAGCGATGAACGTTCACCGTCGAGAACTACACACTGTGTTCTGCCCTTCAGAAAGTCTGTAACCCAGTCGCATATTTGTCTAGATATATAGTTTCGTAAGTAACATAGTGTGAGGCAAAGTATGGATAGCTTTTTTTAAAATCTGATAGAACTAAGTTAAGCTGGAATGGCTCATCGATAGTACGTTACCATTCTTTAATAATGTTCTTCAATGAATTAGTCTTTTCACATAACATATTTCAGGCATATTAAATTCATATTTTACTGGTTTATAACACATTGTTTGGGATGCCTGGTCTCCCCATGTGGTGCAGTACCGCTGTTGCCGCGGTACAGTGGTAGTGAATGCCAGTATTGGTCGGGCGGGCTGCGGCGTACACAATCGATACGGAGTCTGTTCATCTGGCGCCGGCCGACCCACAGACAAACATCCCACTCTCTCTACGACTACTCTGCCACAACCACACTCACTGTCGTCCTGAAAATATATAAGTCGACTATATTCTTGACATGGGGCTCCCCTGACGAAGTTTGCGGACTCTCGATTTCTCAACGAAACGTTGATTAGTTTTCAGCATTTCCTTCAGGGTTCCAGTAGCGGCAGACTACAAGTCTGCGGTCCTGAGTGAGAGCTGCGATATAATCGTAATGGTACACCGCGAACCTTCATTCTGCCGGTTCAAGTACAGCATCGGTTTGTTTTTAACTCTGAGGCCAAAATCGAGTAATCTGCTATACAATATCCTAAGTTCACTCACTCACTCACGTCGATAGCTATTGGCTGCAGAACGGTGTCACGTGTCAGCCTTCGCTCGCAAAGTAACAGCCACCAGAGATATCATTAGAAGAAATTCGAGGTTATGTCAACAGTTTAATAGCTAAGCAACTGATACCAAATTAATTGCCATAATACATTCATTGAGCTTGTTTTTTCTGTTGCATTTCAGAGTTTACTATAAGGCTGAAAAGAAAACGTGGAAATGCTTTACAGTAAAATGTTAATGAAAGCAACATAAAATACTTAAATTACTCATGGTCTCTGCTGTAACCACGAATGCTAATTGTCATTCAGACTTAGAACAAATTTCAATTTAATTAAAACTTTCACTAATATTGTTGCTTGATCAAAGTTTACACATTACGGTTTATATGCTTTTTAAGTATTTTACTGACCACTTTCATTAAAGGTATTTGTTCATGTTAGCTTTACGTGAGTTGTTAGGTTGCTTAAAGTGGACATCAGACCAAATGTGTTACGGAATCGCGTATTCTGGCATTCATTTCTTCTGAGTTGCTCAACTGTTTAATAATAAGGATTATGTATGAAGTTCTTTGGCCGTTACAGATACTATGACCAATGATTACATTATGCGTGTTTGCCCAGTCTCAATAATATATAAAAAAAAACAACAACAACGTGATGCTTTCGAAGCAAACAGGATTTTTTTAAAATATTTTAAGAGTAAACTCTAAGGGGCAAATACAAGTTTGTATTTAAGGAAGTTCGAGTGTACGACCTTTGAAACAATTATACGATAGTGTGATCTCACCTGTCCTTGTTTAATACCTACGTTTATTAATTCTTTTGAGTTCCTCAAGCTCAAGAGATTTAATTCACTCTAAAGGTGAAACACAGGTGAAATTCATATTTGGTCAGATCAGGTCAACCTGTTTTAATCTTTGACCCTAAAAACTGGAAGTATTCTAGCCCCGTGACGACACAGGAAAAAAAAAAAAAACGGTCACGGGCTAACACTAGTTAATAATAACAATGGAGGCCTTACGGAAGAATGTGCCAGTCAAATAAAGAAAAATTATAATCAGCACATTTACACGTTTACCCCGCTATGACAAGCAGGCTGGATTAGTAAACGAGACTATCGAAACATATTTTAATACCAATAAAAAAGCAGAGAAACTTGAAATTCAGCTGCAACAATCTGTGAGAACACAATTTTTATACGCACTCTAATAAGAGAAATCGTTGTACAGTACTTGTCGGAAAATATGGATTTAGAGATACCAGCACTTTAAGTACTTGCAGGTTTAATTGTGATGTCACCTGGTATAACCTCAATAAACAATTTGCTAATTAATAATAATAGAAACAAAATGTAACCACATTTCCTGAAATCTTGGCAGAGAAGTGGGTTTCCATTCTACGGAAAAAAAATATTCAGGTTTAATGTCTTTGGATGCGGAACAATATTACAGATCGATAGGCACTAAAGGGAGTTAATGGAATCTATACACGTCATCCTTAACTAATTTCTAGATCTAAATATTCCTGTACTATATTACTTAATTTTCATTGTGCTTTAGCTAGATATATCATTTAAGGTTAAAAGTTAAGGCAAAATTAGATGAGTATATTTCTTTATGTTGCTGTACAAATATTCGGTTGCTGATCTGGCGGGATCAAGAAGGCCATAGATGGGATTAATTTATCGCCACGGAATATTTAAGAATTTTCTTATTTGTTTGAGGCTTCGTCGCACGTTTCAAACTCTTTCTACTTAATAATATTTTGTCCACGATGTATTGGTAGAATTCAGCGATTATGATATCAAATTTGGGTTGATATGGAATACAGCGACCAGGCAAGATTTGTTTTTACTTTGTTTATTCAATCATTACCGGTTTCAAGCAAACAATTATCATCATCAGATGGTTTGCATTTATTATGTGACTAGCTGGTGCCCACGACGTCGTTCGTGTTTGTAAAGAATTTGGATTAACAGCTACCGACATCTAACCACCATAGTGCTCGATGGGAGACTCGATGCTATTACCACACACAAACGCCAGTCTTCAGGCAGCAAAGTAAAATATACGTACACACATGTCTTTGGCCGAAATACGAAAATATCCTTGATCGACCAATTTCAACCACTATATCTCCCACACTCACACAGTTACCGAAATTCGGCCAACGTTTTGATCGACGGGTGACTCTGTGCTACTAGCACACACAAACACCAGTGATCTGCGCTAGATAGTTTTGGCTGAAAAGAGATACGCCATGACACAAATTTTTGGTAGAAATATGAAAGTGCCATAGGTCGACCACTTTCAACCACCATATCTCCACACCCCATATCTCCCACACCCCATAGCTACCGACATATAACCACCATAGTTCATGATAGGTGACACGATACCACTACCACACACAAATACCAGTGGTCTATGCTATGTAGTTGTGGCAGCAGAGTACCATATACGGAGACACATGTCTTTGGTCGAAATACGAAAATGCCCTCCATCGACCAATTTTAACCATCATATCTCCTACATCCCCACAGCTATCGACATTCGGCCAACGTTGTGCACGACAGGAAACTCCATGCTACTTCCACACACAAAGACCAGTGATCTGTGCTAGGTAATGGTGGCTGAAAAGTGAAATATAGGAAAACACACGTCTATATATATAATATATATATATATATATATATATATATATATATATATATATGCAAATTGCGAGCGTGTTTATGCTTCCTATAATATCAAAAATGTAGTGTTTGTTGTTAAATAAAAGTAATTTTAGTTTTGGGTTGATGATGGTTAACCTTTAGAATTTAACTTAAGTTTGATAACTGCTTATTTCCTACTTCGTTCAGCAGTAAATTAATATCATTTGGCAATTATATTTGGTATTTTTGTTTAAATTCATCATTTTGCTGCTCTGTTAATTACATTTTAACCTTAATTTCTGTCTGTAGTGAGCTGAAATTTGCACTGTTATTTAAGTTCCCTCGCCATTTCATGGGTAGGATAGCACTCAGATGGCGTGAAGAACACACGTGACTCCGCACAGGGATTCGCGGTATTGTTTAAGCAAGCATAGTGCAGTTTAAAGTGAACAGACTCCAGGCTCTAATGTACAACCGCAATTTCACGTGCTGGAACAGATTACTGCTATTTACTTGGAATACAGTGTCTGTCGGTGTAATTACTGTGCAATATAGCCTGAGAGAATGCTGTGCTGTCAAGAGTTGTATTAGGAGCCGGTCACTACAGTTAAGAACTGAAGCTTACTGCTTTAAGTTTTCTTTGTCTATTGAATTTACAGTTTCTGGCATTTTTCCCTGGGGTAGCGCGAATATTGACTGATTGCCGAATTAAACTGATAATGAGTTTGTGTGCTATATAAACCATAATCTTTTGGAATCTTAAAGCTATGTATGAGCGATACTAGATTGCTATCCACTGTCGCATTGGAGTAGGTCGCAAATTGCTAAATAAGTAAAAAATTTATAAATCTTTTAAAGCAGCTTAACACTATGTAACGAATTGTCAATGAACTTAATAAGTTCCCATACAAATATGAAACGGCAGTGTTACATTGATTAGTCGCCACCAAACTTGCAAATTTTTTTAAAAGCTTCGCGACTGTTTTACGTAGGCTACAGATTTTTAGATTCGGGAGAGAATTAGAGGCAAGGACAGGAATGGAATTCGGGCAAGCCTTTTCAAGGTACCATTTCGGGAAACCATGGAAAATGGAAATATCAATTATCGGTCCGAGTATCGAACCCATTTCATCCCAAATGTCAGAAGCAGGCGCGGTACTTGAGAGAAGTACCTAAAACATTTAATAAGATACCTGGTAGGAAGGGATAGTAAGCGCTCAAATGTCGTAGAGTTTCATGAATCACTTACCGTCCAAGTATTCTAAGTTAAACCACTAAATTCCACAAATTAAAACCTGAAAACCTGGACAAATCATCATTTAAACAGAAATCAACATGTGACTTATACACATCTTGCCATGGTATAGAATATAGCACATTTCGATGAAATTTAATTATTAAAAAAAAAAAAAAAAAGATAATGCATTGAATATCGCACATAGAAGTGACTACCACCAGTGAATTCAAACTCAACAATAATTTCCGGCATAAAGTTATCAAATAAAATACCATATATATTATTTCTATAAGGTGCCTTTTTTTATCACAAGCTATTATCTCTCTTGATAACTAACCGAAATGTATGAATGAGGTACCATTTTAAACCTTAAGGTCTCCACTTTCATCACATCATAATTTAATAGAGAAATTGTTTGTAATTATACCCTTAAACGGCAAAAAAAAAAAAAAAAAAAAAAAATATATATTTCTAAAATGTTGTTTTTTGTACCACGAACAATTTATTTCCCTGCATGCCTAATCAAAATCGATAAATGAAGTATTAGTTTAAATATTAAGTTCCTCACTTTGGTGGCATCATAAATTAAGAAACGAATTTTTCGGAATTTGACCCAAAAAAGGGCAAAAGTGTCAATGTTTCTACAAGGCGATTTTGTGTCACGAGCCATTTATCTCCCTTGATGTCTAACCGATATAGATAGATCGGGTATCATTTTAAAGATTAAGGTCTCGGCCGTGGTCACATCATATTTTAAGAAGTTTTTTTTCGGAATTCAACCCTTAAAGGGCAAAATTTATTTTTTTGGTACCAGCTGTTTATCTACCTTGATATCTTATTGAAATCGAGAAATGAGCTATTTTAGATATTAAGAGTTCCGGTTTGGTCAAATCATATTTAAGAAAGGAATTTTTCGGAATTCGACCTTTAAAGGGCAAAATTGCGATTATTTCTATTACGTATTTCTATTTTTTATCATGAGCCATTTATCTCCCTTGACATCAAACCGAAATAGATAAATGAGCTATCATATTAAAGATTAAGGTCTCTGCATGGTCACATCATTTCTTAAGAACGAATTTTTTTCGGAATTTGATCCTTAAAGGGCAAAAGTAATAAATGCAAAAGTCGCGCGTATGAGACAGTTCAGAGTCATGCCGATAGATAGCAGTAGCACAATTCACAGAAAAATTAATAAACTGTTTCAATGGCGTCGACTTTTGTTACGTGTCTATTGCACTAAACAAACAATTTAAACAAATGATGTGCTTATTCTTTCATCCAATTATAAACCCCCAACCTTACCATTCATTGTATCGCGAAATTTTCGCACTGGTCAGCTAGTATTTAATCTATTTTGGAGCCACCAAAACCGTAACTTAGTATAACAAATTTCTCAATTCTCATCAGTGCAAACCATAAAATGGGCTTATAAACCTGGGAAGAATTATTAGACACAACTCTCGCAGGCGACTATGGTTTAATAGAAATCAAAATATACTGAAATCCAAAAGAAAAGAAAAATTGGCACGAAACAACTAACGACGAAATTTAATCAGATGTGGATCATTTTTGTGCAACTTATGGTGTTAAACTAATGGTAACATAAGTTATCCTTAACCACGTAGAAAAAGCCTTAATAATCACACTGACATCCGCACGTAGAACGTTAGCATCACTATTTTATATACAAGTATGTGCCCGTGATGCTGACATACTTAAGGAAACGCCGCACTAAGTGGATAACAGTGCAGTTTACGCTATTTCAACAATCAAGTCGTACCACTGTAAACTACCTGTTATTAGAGCGATTGGTTTAACCACCACAAAGATGTAGTAATTTGAGATAACTTGAAAATTTACCAACAAATTGCAACATATTGATTCTCACCCGTTTACTTGATTGTTTCTTTTAAGTGTGAAAGAATAATGACTACTTTGAATATCATTGATAACAAGCGACAGGCTTGTATCATCTCTACAGCAACATTCTCCTTCCACACACACACGGTGCGAAAAATGTCTGCGATTACTCTTACAGCAGAGAACAAAAATGACGACCTGATTCACAAAGACACACAACACATTGTTAGTGATTGCGGTTTGAACATAACCTGTATGATAGAATATTTATGTGTAACTAGGAATCGAACTGCATTATTGATAAGCTGTGTTTCAGTGCCGAGGTCTAGTGACATTTCAATATTATTAATCACTGTCTGAAATAGTCTGGTGACATACATTTGAGTTACGGTATACAATCAGCTCCCTGCTTGCATGTTCTGTACGTAATGTATGTAAGGCTAAACTTGTCCAGACACATTCGATGTAATGATCGATTTAACCTTCAATGTTGCGGAACAGTGTGTTCTACATAGTGCCGCAGTGGAAAGCGCTATCTTGTTCCTGTATTTATCACTCCAGTTGTCTTGTAATTCAGTTGGAAATAAGTACTTCGCCAGCATCGTATGTAGATTTGCGCAATATTTTGAATGTTTTAATAATACAGTGACACATTCCGTTGGCTGAGGTGTTATTGCTATAGATGAAACGGATAGCTATTTGGCCGAATACTGGATACAGGTTATCCGGCCATTCTATAAGCCGGATAGCCGATATTCGGCAGCCGAATATCCGGCTGAATAATGCCAATGACGTGTTGTAACGTGTAGACTTGATATTTAAGCAAATAGATAA
>JARYHS010011408.1:281132518-281332953 GCA_031002005.1 Vandiemenella viatica
AATATTTTTAACGTGTAATTGGCAGTAGTTAGCAGCTGGAGCAAGTGTTTAACGTGAGAAATAGTCAGTGCAACAAATATTGTTTGAAACTTAACATTTTTCTTAAGTACTACCCCAAGTAAACTACTAACAGTACTTATCTGCTACAACACATATTGAAGGGAAGGTTTGGCAAGAAAAAAGGAGCAGACTGATCGACTGCGATATCACGTGTTTCCTCTAGACATTTCACGTCCATCGGAGGCAGTTCCCTTACCGTAACTCTCCTTCCCCACCGAGTGTGGTGGTGTAACGGTTAGCGTTCTGGCTCGCATTCGGGAGGACGGCGGTTTTAATCCCCGTCCGGGCATCCAGATTCGGGTTTTCCTTGTTTCCCAAATCACTCCAGGTAAATTCCGGGATGCTTCCTTCAAAGGTCATGGCAGAATTCCTTCCCATTCCTTGTCCCCATCCTTTCCCGTTTCTAAAGACCTCGCTGTTAAGAGACGTTAAACAGTTTAAAAAAAAATCAATGACCCGTCGTGATCGTGGCTTTCTCTCGCTCAGCTTTCTTGCTCAGTCGATAGAACCCGTGACATTACGCATTCCTGTGGGGTTTGCTTCAATTCTACCTTGCTTCATTTTGCTACATTGACTTCGTAATTCTTTTTCAAAATATCTCGTTTTTCGAAATTTACTTTTATCTATTTGGAAATATATTTAATACAAAATAATATTGTACTAAGTCACATGGCAAGGAGCGGGGTGTTCTCTTTCGTTACCTGATCAATCGCGTTGATTTTCCGCGTTGCGAAGGGGAAGGGGAGGGGAAGGAAAGTTTGGCTAAGGTATTTTTCCAGTTTCCTCTATGGAACACTTTGCCCCTTTGTCCTTGGTTGCGTAATTTTTGAGTACTAGTCTTTTTCAAATGTAACAGTTTCGTGTCGCTCGTAATTTTGGGGCGCTACGGAACGGGGAAGACGCATTATGTTTGGCTTACATTCGCGAAAAACACGGTGAATTCTCTTATGGAATACAATCTTATTTTATGTATGAGTCTACTATTGTTCATCATATTCGTACACTTTTCTTTTGAGACCGGCCTTAGGTATTGAAGCTGTGGTGAATTTTTCTGTCACCACTGTTGGTTTTAAAAGTTCACATTAAACATTTGTACAATGAATATTTATGCTAGTTATTGATATAATCTTAACAATTATGTGTCCGTTATTTTGCAAAGGGCTTTACAACCTCGTGGACGTCGTGATCATTAGAGGTGGAAGAGGATTGGTGACAAGGATCGGGAAGGAATTTGGACATGGCTTTTTGAATGAAATGCATGCACCAGGAGTGATTTCGGGGACCAAAATCTAGTTGGCCGGACGGAGAATCGAACATGCGTCCTCCCGAATACTAGGCCAAGATTTTTACAATAACAGGCACCGAACAGTTCCGGAGCATAGAACTGCGGAATCAAATCTACTATCAATTTCTTAATCCATAACGACTTAAAACAGATATTGATCTGTTTTAAGCGTTTATTACTCCTGCTAAATAAGAATGGAGTTAATATTGTTTAAAGTTAAATGATTAAGGTTTTGATAAGTAGCGGACAAGTCCTAAGATCAAATAAATAAAAACGTATCACTCTATGCGCATACGTCTAATAGAATTTTGTTATTTAATCCGGGAACACCGAGTTGGTGGCTATGAAATTTCGGCGAAGTTATGGAATACACTACTTACTAACTATTACTCTCAATTTTCCACTTATCTTTCATTTAATTGCAACGGTCATTTACCGCTCTCCAAACGGAACAGCTGGAAACTCAGACTGCTGAAAGTAATTATTTAAATTCCTACATCTCTAACTCAGATAATGAAGCAATACAAAAAGACATCACCAAGATACTGGTAGAAGTATCGCCAAGCAGAAAAAGGACAAAAGGAAATCCATGTTAAGAGGTAAATGCAAGAAGTATTGAGAAAGAATATAACAAGTAAAACTTTTTGGATACTCGAACAAATTTTGTGAAACTTGGAACTTGTAAGCGCTTCTTATCATGTTGTAGCAAAGTAGGAGGCCATTCAGTCTGTCAGATATATCTGGATCATCAAAAAATAGTGACAGGATAGTGAAATTCTGATATACTCTCGTACGGCGTCCATAAGTAAAGAAACCACAGCTAAGATGAGGATAAACCGTCAGTGGTTTACTCTGAACCAGCTCTCTAATGGTCATTTATCTCAAAATAAAGCGGAAAGATAATATCAATGTCTTCATTACAGATGATATACCGAATAATGTAATAACATTTCTGTTAAACTTAATAATAAAAAAATAAAGCATTTTCATTTATAATAAAAGCAGAAACAATGAAAATCGTTTTAGCCATCCACATGATTTCACGCTTCTCGTTCCGTGATGACCATAACCCTGTCGTCACACACATCAGAAGTATGTAATGGGATTTCAAATAAAGCTTCTAGTAAATAAATGGCGTTGATAATTTTCTTAAATTAAATATAATATATGTATATAGTAAACGATTACCTCCAATTGCTTTTCTCGGTCGTTTTTTTTGTCTACTGAGTGCGTTTCAGTTAATCTTTAACAGTTTTTCTTACTAATGCATGTACATATCATTATATGTTTTGGTATTATATTTTGTACGTCAAAGCTACAGAATAAATTATGATCTACTAACATTATTTTTATTTACATTGATTTATACGTATCTACACTTTGCTCTCGGGATCAATGATTTTCGCTTTGTTCTCGAACAGGAGTTCATTTTCGCTTGATCTGTAGTTATTACGCAATCTTTAAATGGAGTGCATCATTTTCATAGAGCCATTGTACATTGTCAATTTATGATTGTTTAACGCTGTGGGGCGTTGGTTTGTTTTGCTACTCTCATCTGTTTGTTTGCTGTGCGGCGCACAATCAAAATGTGTACGATAATGTTAGTTTGTTGTGTTGGGTCTGAGTCCATTTTAATAGTGTCTTGAGTATCTTGATGGTTGTATTGCTTATTTTACTTTGAGTTATGTGATGTATCAGGATTGTATACACTGCAATTCCAAAAGTCATGTCACTGGAAGCTGCAAGTGTCGAGATGGCGGCAGCCCATGTAAATGTTACGTGCAGTATCAGGGCTTTAATTTGCACTCTAGTGAGTGGTGTCAGCATTTGTTGGTTGGTGATTGTGATTATGTAGGCCCCACCAAATGTAGAGTGATTATTCAAATTTTGCGTTATATGTTCCTTGTACAATGTACTTAACTTGCCAAACATTGTGTGTTAGTAAGTATATTCTCGAGTTTGTGGTGGATACCTTGGTGCTTCTAGCTCCATTGTGACTCAACAAAAATTAAGCATTTTTATAAATTACATTAATTTTAAATGTGATTCCAATAACCATCGGTATTCCTGCCTTGTAAGGTGAATATATAACGGGAGCATATGTCCTTTTGGCCGTCTTACAATTCTTTACAAACAGAAGCACGTGAATTCAGGTAGCCTTCCCAAATACAAAGTTATATTAAACACAATACTAAAATATACATGAAAAGAAATTATTTACATACATGTTTAAATAATAATAATCTTGAAAATATCTTGTATCAAATCTTATCATTAAATCACTAAAATGAAACACATTAATAAAACAAAACATTGTCAGAACACTTATGCAGAAAGTGGTTGAACTATACATTGTATTTACAATTTAGCGTGATGTTTTACTCATGTGCATAAAAATAATTCTGCCTTCAACAAACATCCATAAAGATGCTAGAGGTGAGCGTAAAATATCTCATTACATTGCGCGGTTTTAATCTCAAAACAACGGAATAGTTTAGTCGGATTCGGTGACGTGATTTTCGTCATGACCGACGGTTAATTCAATAAGCATTTCAGAGAAGATGTGCCCGTGTTCATGGTCAAATATCACTAACTGTAATCTTAGATTTTAATGACGCGGCATTTACTTATAATTCAACGTGGTGTGGAATGAACGATGTAAGTACATGTTTTAGTTTGTTACGTAAATTATGAACCTTACTCGTTGAATGTTAGGTGGTCTCCTAATTAGTCTTTCATTGGTCGACATCTCTAACTTGTAATATACCGTCTGTGAAGTGATTGCGAATTTCATGGCGAAAGGAAACTGTATTTGCTCATGGGTATATGTAATGGAATTTCTATAAAATTTACCATTCCCATATGAGACATTATACACATTATGCGGTTTGACGTGAACTTTCATCATCGTCAACCAAAGTCGCTGTAGCATCTTTGGCGTACAAGCGGACCCAAAATATCCATTCGGCACACAAATTGAAGGATAATGAATAGCGTAACTATCATTCCTCGGTAATATTACGATTCCTTCACAATGGGTCTATTGATGACTCGAGATTATCTCGACATTCAAAGAATAAAATTTTCTCTTTTTTTTATTTAGGAGTTTATTATAACCCTCTTAACATGTCCGTATACTCCACGTTTTATGCCGAAAATCCATCCCAGTTAGCGAATATTTTCCTTTTATACACTTATGCTTCTTTAGCTTGTATGAAAAAGGTCGTAAGCTTTGTGCATAGAACGGTACGATCTCAGGTTTTCCGTTTGCCAATACAAAGCAATTTTGAGATTTCACGCTAGCAGAATACTATGAATCTATATAAAGCAAAATATAAACTTGAAATTATTTTCGTTAGTGCACACAATTCTGAGCAAAACATGTGCTGTCCAACAATAGTTTTAATCTAATTTACGGAATACTATACAATTTACAGTAAGGGTACGCGAAATACCGCTAGAACGAGGCGTAAACTTTTGTTTTCTTTCCCATTCATTCTTGGGTATGCGCTACCTGCCAGAATTCTAGGAACCTGCCGGTTGAGTTCAGCCGTCTACCCGCGCTGATCTAAGCCGTTCGATGGGTAGCTGTCCCCAGCTCTTTCGAAACCGTTACTTTGTATGAAACGGCTTTAAGTTCCGGGCGTTATGAGGCCCGATCTCGGTTTGTCCGTACGTCAACAAATAACAATTCTTCGAGATCACTCTGGCCACCAAATAAGGCCAGAAATATAGCAGGAAAAAAAAACGACGATATCACCAATAATCTTATTGTTCACGTCTTCACCATCTGTGCATTTATCATATACAAAATTCCTTTTCAATTGAAGTTAGCATCAAATATAATTACCTTAACTTGCAAAGTTAGCTGAATTATTGATTGATTATATCCCGTAAATAAAGTTTTTCCCTTAGCCTTTACAAATGCAGTCGCCTTTAACTTTGCTTTGACCTCGCTATCGTTAGCAAAATAACAGCAAGGTATTGTGAAAACTCTCCTGTGTATCTGTAATCGTTCAACTTAAGATTCCTAATTTCTGTGATGACTAACACAATTTAAACAAATCTTTCTGGCAAGGTTTCGTGTTCTATAGGGCATTATCTATGGCACGTTAGCCACCCTTTACAGATAGATACACAAAAAAAAGAAGTAAATTCGTTGACGAGATAACTTGCGATCTTCGATCAACACAGACAAAGCGATATTACGCTCGCTGTACACTTCTGCTCAGAAAAGATATAATGCAACTACCTAAGGTAAAACGTTACATCGAACTCATGCATCACAAAATGTTGAAACCCTTTTCGTTTATGTCACAAAATACATCTTAGAAAGCATATCACAATATTTGTATCGCTGTCAGATTCATTGTGATTGCGAAGACAAGAAATTGTGCTTGCTAATGGCGCTTCATTCTTCCGCGAGTGCGTATCAATTTATCTGGCTCAGGAAAACATTTAATATTTCAGGATTTTTATCAAATCAAGTCCAATTAACAGCGTGAAAGTCAAAAGTGACTATTAATATTTCACGTGGACAAAATATGTTCGGAATAGCGAAATAAGCATTACAAATTCCGAATATGGAAATCCTAAGTAGCTTTAACTGTAAGTGCAAATTTGGTAACTGGAATTTTAATTTTCCGTTTATCTAATCTTTCCAGCAAAACAGACGGTTTAGACTAGCGAAACCGGCATCGGCGTTTTTCAAGCATGATTAATTTCGGTAAGGCGTCTAACCTAAAAGAATGTGTACTGTATATTTAATTTTTGTTTTTTTTTTTTTTTATGATTCAAATCGGTCAATTCATAGTCAGCCTTTTCGTCATCGTATTGGCATGCTACACAACTTGTTGAACAATGCCTACAAGACGAATTTGAGACGTCCATGGATCTTCCTCTGGAAAATAATTCTGCGTCGTGAATATTCGTCTTTACTGCTTTCAACAGATTTCGAAGGACGTAGAAGCTTGGGCTTACAAGGTCACAGACGTCGGCGGTTTGTGCCCGACAGCTAATGACATTCCTGGAACAGGTATAGTGTCCGTCGACCGACCGCACTTACTAACTGGTCCAGCTGACAATTGCGTCTTTTCTGACCGCAAGGAATGAACAAATTGTGTAGTGTTCCACACAAAGTTACGGACAGAAAATTTCCACGCGATGTTGATAGGCTGTGAATTCTGAGACTGATTTCGCATTTCTCCTGATTGAAAAACTTGCCGACTCTTGTCTGACTTTCAAGAACGACATGTACTGTACATCTTTCCTCTCCTGCCCTACAAATGTCTTGCTTTACTGACAGTTTGCACTTAACTGTGGATCCAAGACAACTGAAATTGTTGTGTTTCTTGATTTCAGATATTTTTGCGTACAAACTGACAATTTCACTGATTAAGAGTTGAGTAGTGACTTTAACAATCGACTCACTCGCAGTCTGTAATATCGCATTCGGAGGATTTTGTGGAGGACTAAAATTACTACGTTCGGCTTCCAGAAATTCGTCCAGTGACAATTTTAACTCGGTTTGTGCCGTCTTAACGAGCTCAACTGAACTTGCCACGGCAGTCACTCTGAGCTAAGTTTTCGGATGTTTGTTCCTAGGTCTTGACTCTTGAACAAATTCCGAAATTTGTCCTAGGTTTTGGCCGTTCTCGTTTCGCATCTGTTCAATGGACAGGTCGGTAGGCGTCAAGTCTTTTAGTCAACTGTTGATTACCCGATTGCAAAGAAGCACAGGTAGTTTTTACTTCTTCTGTGTCCCTTTCCAGCTTAGAAACAATTTTAGCTATCTCAGACTTGAATTCAGATATTTCTTTTGTGACCTCAGAACGTAAGGTGGATAATTTTTCGTCCAAGTTTGTTAATATCGCAGCTTGCGACTCAAAACTCTGCCTAAGCAAATCCGAATTTCTCTTATTTTCCTCCTTTTGTGAATTAATTTCCTGCATTAATTGTTGATTCGTGCTCTTATTTTCCTCCTTTTGTGAATCAAAACGCTTGTTTAATTCCTGTCTATGTGAATCAAATTGCTGCCTTTGTGAATCAAATTGCTGCCCTATTGCAGTCATCAACATGTTTAGCATTTGCTGTTGGGTCTGTTCTGAATGTGTGAGCGTATTCTGTGTCATTTCACCGACAGGAGACGGAAAATTTTCCATATCTTCCTGTGGCGACAAAGTAGACTGCGAACTATATGAGTGGGTCGGAACTTCAGAACTTACGTTCCCCTCCCCTGCATCCGATATTTCGCGTTGTTCCGCTAACTGAATCGAATCGTTCATGATTTCGAGAGAGTTTTGCTTATCAGACTGATCATCCATATCAAAACCTTTTATTGTACGGGATCGCAGCTTCATAAGAACACACAACGAATGAATTTACACCGCAATTGTGCAATGACGAAATCTAGACTCACTAACAACAAAAATACCGCGAATTTCAATACACACAAAATACTATATACCCCTCCAAATACAACAAGAGAAAAGCAACGATGAATCATGCAACACAACTCCATGAAAGCAGACCTTACTTTCAAACACATGGGCAAAACATGCGTGTCTTTTTAATTTTCATAAAGCTACCATGAATTAAGAAATCAGCACTGACGTTACTCATTTAAAATTTTTAAACTGATCACAAAATTGTTACAATACAAAGTGTATTGCATCTGAATTGAATTACACAAATGAACTTCCTTTAATGCGTTGTGAAACAAAATAAATTTTATGCATTGAAACCAAATGAACTTTATGCATTAAAATACAAGTGAAACATCAAAATAAAATCTTGTATGAATATCTATTGACTACAAGAATAATAAAAACAGCCAAAAACCATGTGCAACATTCCATAAAACTTCTGAACTTTGGGCTCCAAATTGTATTAATTTGAATTAGTGCCACCAAGTTTCGCAGACATTAAGAAGTAATGTCTCATCTGGCACCAGCGTGGGCGACATTATGGGATGGATGCCTTGGTGGGCAAACCACATTACAATTATCTTTCATACCTTTATGATTAATAATTGTGGATTTTTAATTTTAATTTTTATGAAGGAGTGAAAATTTACTAATTATGCAAGAATCTCGACGTTAGTTGGAATTAGGAAAAATTGTTACAATATGACATTTATTTTCTTATCACTGGCGATTACAAGTCTGAGCGAATTACCGTTAACATTAACACAATTTGGCAAAATCATAAAAGCAACGCGCAGAGTTACAATTAGCCGTCATGAGCAAGCAAACAATTGTATATTTACTTTTAAATATCTCAGAATCAAAATGCAAGAAATAATGACAACTGGAAACAATGAAAAATACAAGTTATGACTACCTCAGACAAAGGTATCATAATACTGTGACTTTACAGTTAAAAGAAATCATGGGCGCCAGAATGAACAATATATCATTCGAAAATAACTAGTTCTGGCAAATTATGCCGCTAGCTCAGGGGTTTTTACAATTACAAAGTGAGAACATGGACCTATCCTCTCAAAGTCGCTTACGGGTTCTGTTTCACGGAATGCACAATCACATGGCTTGGTCGTAATCAATTGCCATTGTAGTTCTGCGTCTGATGTCTGTGATGAGTGTAGCGACCCACGATATGTGAGATTATCTCACAAGTCGGCTATAGGCATCTCTGGTCTGGCAATGCGCATCATCGCATTACCGGCTGTGTTGCGGTGATACGCTCGCTCCAGCAAGGCAAGCTGCAGTTTGCGAAAAGAAGTCGACTTTCCAAGTCAACCTCAGACTGGTGCGATCGAAGTTAGAATCTCGAATCTCAGCTCCTCGCTCTTCGGTCCACGAGGGAAACTTCTTGCTCCGCCCATTTGTAGTCTCGAAGCTCACATACAACAAAAAATTCCCAGGATTTTGAGTTATACGCTCATTTTGATTGACCTTCAGGTCGGCACCTAATGGTCACGTGATATCCTCGATATGTGATTTGGCCAAAGAATCCAACAGAGGTCGGACATATTCGGCTAAGTTCGCCGGGGCGAGAGAACATTCGGGTTTCGGACGGCAGGCTTTTCCCGCCAGGAGAGTGACGTCGTTGACCGCCCATCCCCAGGGAGCAGGGTGTGTGGTCTGGCAAATCCCAAATCCGCGACTTTTTGTCGCCAAGGCTCGGGAACTCCAAGATTAGCTTCAAGCCTACATAGCTCAATAATTCTTGAATATTCGCTTTGCTACGATACACTGTATAAGTTCACCATTTCATTACAGTCCTCACTTGGAATCTTGCGTACTTTATAAAATTACAACAAAAATCTATTCACGTGGTCGCCCAAGATTTATGTAAATTACTCTTATATTATTACATATATAATAAAAAATGCACCTTGTAACGTGGCGACAGCGCGGCTCGTTACAATCTTAGGTACCTTTCAGCTTTGTGTGTCCAATTCTAGCAATCAAATTCTAAATCCACGCGTACGAAGTAGCGGGTAACAGCTAGAATACTATATTTCACAAACAAAATACACTTATCACACAGAACTGAACGCACACAGATGGCAACACTTAGGCCGATCATCCACTGGAACCGATTTTCGTCCGAACTGCATTCGTGCGAGTAACGCCCGATTTGTCGGCCGACCAGACCAGTTCGTCTGATTAACCTCGTCCACTGCAGCCGAATAACGTCCCACACTCATTGCCGATCCGTCATTGTTTGCTTCACCACCGAGCGAGCGGGGTGTTTTTGTAAAATGAAAATAGTGACTTACATTTCTTAAAAATCGACATTACCTTGCCTTTTCGAAATATTAAAAGAGTCAGGGCCGTATTTAGAATGTGTAGATCCTTGGGCTGAAGCTATCATACGCACCCTGCCCCGCAAATATTTTGAAATTCAACCTCGCATTTTATATTTATTTTCTAATAAAAATTCTGAAATAAACATTTGAAATTTATTATTTAACTATAGAATATTTTACTATGTCGTATCTAGAAGAAAACAAAATTGTTGAGATAAAATGAAAACAATTGAAAATCATTAAGATATTGAATACAATTTACTAACATCGCTCTGAACAATTATAGAAGAAAGAAGAAGAAGTTGAGAGATATGTCCATGTTGCAAATTTCGCAAAAGTCAATATTTCAATTTTAAAAATAAATGAATACACAAGAAAAAAAGCTAGATAAAAAGAGAAGAATTATAAGAACAGGCAATAGGCTGCAGACTGTATAGCCTATACCTATGCACAAGAGTGATATCTCATAACCGTTTGAGAATATTCCAGTACGAAATTCAAATAATTGTCTTTACAGTACAAATTTTTGACGAAATAATTATTTGAACTGCGTAGACACACTTGTAATAATTGTCCTTTCCGTATATATTTTTCTTAAAATATTTATAGTGACTGCGTGCCACGACAGTGTATAATAGTTTGAAAAAATACAAATCGAGTTCAGACAAAAGATAATAAACGAAGACTTGTTTATGAGGAGCGCCCACCGTCGAGCTTGTTTGGTTAAGATGTCTGCTCCCAGACATTTTTAGGAGTTTTGTTTTATCATATCAACTACGCCAGCACGCTCAGTGGTTGGAATCCCACGTTAAACTCTGCAGAAACTGGCCGTCCTTAGTCCGACACAGTGGCTTAGTATCCCTCCTTCGGGAGGATCCAACCAACTCTCGGGTTGTGGACTAACTTAGCTTACAGGATCTTTACCTCAAGAGTCGAATCAGAATGTTATCAGGGGAAATAAATAATAAGGTATCGGCTTTTGAAGGCGTATTGTTCATTCCAAATAGGCCAACCAAAATGCAGACCGCAGTGGCGCCGAGGGTTGCCTTATTAGCCGTCTCTTCGCCGCTGGCGAGCGCATCGTTAGCGTGTCTGTACGGTAGAGCCTTCTCAACGAGTCCCGGCTGGCCAAAGAGCTCATTAGGGGAGGCACCTGTTAACGGCCAGGCGAGAGCCAGTGCTCAAGGTCACAGGCAACAACAGGAAGACGTCCCACTGGCCATTACGGCGAGTTGAAGAGGTAGAGCTCCCCATTCCCCTTTGAGACCTCGGCTCCAGGACATAAAAATTGTCAGCATCAAACTCCTGGCCATTTTGACACTCGAGGGGTTACTAACCGGCATCCCGCTGGCTATTACGGATTGCAGCTTGCGAGTTGAAGAGGTAGAGCTCCACATTCCCCTTTGAGACCTCGGCTCTAGAACATAAATATTGGCAGCATCAAGCTCCTGGCCATTTTGCCACCCGATAGGGCACTAACCCAGTGAAGCATACAATCAGACATCTCAGCAACTTGTATAATGTTTATTCAGGGCTTTCATTAAGGGTTTTTCGGCCATTTTTGGTGTTTCTAGTGTATGACGCATTATTTAAGAGATGTCCAAGGGGGAAAAAGTTGTACAATTTAGGCTTAATGGAAGAACGCTAGTTTTTGGAGGTGTCCGTCGGGTTTCATCATATCCAGAAAGTAGAAGTCTAGAAGTAGGGGTGAACAGGTAGGAAGAAAGTTTTTTTTCCATCGCCGAGTGGTGAGGAGGTGTGTGTTATCATTATGCTATGTTTCAGAGATAGCGAATTTGTGGACCAGCATTCCGGGATGGAGTTAAATATTGTTTGTTTAGTTTGATAGCTGAATTCAGATCAACGTTTGGTGGACAGTAAGTGACTTTGGTGGAGTGGCCTGCCAAGTATCCAAAGTTTTTCAGAAAATTTAGTACGGATTCACAATATTTCTCCGGAGACCCAAAGATTAACTTCAGTTTTTTATTTTCTTTGAAAATACTGCGATGGTTTAATGGGTTGTGTACGGCCATAAAACCCTAGAAGTAGAGACGATTCAGCCAAACTATGTTAATAGTAAATTTGTTTTAGTCTCACTATGAGAGAAATAGATTTGCGTGAGGGAGTTTTTTTGTTTGACACAGTAAAGGTTGAGTGTGCTAAGTTGTGCAACCATTTGAAACGGATTTGAGGATACATATAATTAATAGATATAAGGGAGCGTTTATTTAAGAACAGCGAATAATATTTTTTTCGAGACCTTACAGTTGAGAAAGACACTGATCAAAAATTTTCAAATGTGGTAGACCCATATTATTTTTTTAAACTTCGAGCGGCGGAATCTTCTGGCAATTTATATTTCAATTTAAATATCCGTCGGTGGATTTCTTTGAAAAGAAACGATTTTTTATATATAAATATCTCGGACTATCATAAACAAATATGTTTTGATTTATTTCAGCAGTTGAATGGAATCATTTATATTTTTGTATTGATGTTCTTCCTAAAATTAGTGTAAAACGCAGCAGCCGACCGTATTAAGACTGGCTGCTACTTTAATTTACACCACTGTCTGTAGGCATAAAATGAGTCTTGCAGATTTGAGGGAGGAAACTATTATGGCGCAATTGTTGTAACAGGAATAGTCTCACAAACTCCGTAATGACTGTGTTCCGGAGCTTGGATTCCGAGGTCCGATTCGCGAAAATTAAACAAAAGACTCTTTTGCCTTTCAAGCACTTTATGGAATTTCAGAATTATAAATATGAAACAAATCTGCAAATTTTACAAGTTCCTACTCCTTTTCAAACATTCGATTAGCTATAAAGCAGCATTCCCACGACGCGTTGTGTACCAGCAAACGCCTTTGATCTTTTACCGCCTGGCGGTGGGTCGAGGTGTCTCTGTTAGCATATGCGGCAAAGATGAAAGGCGTCCACTACCACGAGCCGTGGGTACGCACCTTTACTGTGAGCACATCACGAGTGGTCGCACGCAGTACATGGCTGTTGTCATATTACCGGGCCGGCAGACGCCGATAGGCTTGTGTGTGGCAAATCGGAACACTCAATCGACTGCCGAACGTTTCGGGAATATCTCGGGCAGAATAATACCGTACCAAATAATTATTATTACCTCACACCATTTCATAAAAATGAAACAATTGCAATAGCAAAATCAGATAGTAGTAACTTCTTCCGAACAGCAGAAAAACATATCTTCTACCTACAAGCGACACCTTCGACCTCGAACGCTCGGGACCGCACGAAAACATGCTTAGAATAACAAGCGATCATAAACAAAACAGTGGTGTGTGTCATTTCCATGAAAAACGTTGCATTCTACCTCGATTAACATTTTATTAGAGAGAAACAAAGTAACAAGATACAATATCATATGAAGGAAATTATACG
This sequence comes from Vandiemenella viatica, assembly GCA_031002005.1. Taxonomy (NCBI): domain Eukaryota; kingdom Metazoa; phylum Arthropoda; class Insecta; order Orthoptera; family Morabidae; genus Vandiemenella; species Vandiemenella viatica. Next base: position 281,146,050 of record JARYHS010011408.1, read on the forward strand.
TAATTCAATGACTTTTTTTTTTTGCTTATGGCTTTACGTCTCGTCGACGTTGAGTTCGTTAGAGGCGGTAAGGACTGGGAAGGAATTCGGCCATATCCTTTTAAAGAAACCATTCTGGCACTCACCTGGAGTGATTTGGGGAAATCATAGAAAACCTAAATCTGGATGCCCGGACGCGGATTCGAATCTGCGTCCTCGCGAATACGAGGCCAGAGCGTTATCGCTCACCATCACGCTCTCCTCATAGCCAGAAATGCTGACAAGTGCTGAGTAGCGTACCAAGTTTCCGCTTTTCTCTACATGTTTTATTGGCATATGGAATCAAAAGAAGGCAACACCATTCTGTAGAAAAGGCGATTAACAAAGCCCTTTATATTCGGGAAATCATTATGGAGTTCCAACGTAGCCGAAGTTAAACAAACTCTTTGGAGATGACGTTAACAGCAAATTTGAAATATGTCATCGCAGCACGCTACCAAGACAAGAATTGAACTCGCCTTTTCAGAGCCAGCCCATTTCCGTCTGTTTTATGGCTCAAGTTAAAATGACAAGAGTTGACAAGGCTGCTAAGTGAAAATACGCCGCGCGCCTCCGCTGGGCTATTTCTGTCTCTGGCCGCCCGTAGTTACATCACAAGAATTACTGACACAGCTCGGACGTGACGTAAGAGCTCTACTCACCTGATAACAACCGCTGTAGTTCAGCCAGGAACAACGAAATTTTTCTTTTTGCAACGTCAAAAAGGAAGATTGCAGGAAGTTGAAATTAAAAATTCGTCGTGAAGATAAGTACCCGGAACTTTTAGCGCGAGTGTTAAAGCGGCGTCATAATCGATAAGGGAGCGTTCATAAACCACGTAGCTCCATTTTGGCCTCCTGTGACCTTCCCCCCCTCTCCCCCACGTAGCCCTACGTGGCTTTTGCCTCTACCCCCTCCCCCCCAAGTAACACGTAGCTTTATCTCTTGTCAGACTATTGTAAATTACATACAGAGATGAGGGAAATAAATATTCACATGCTGTTGTGTTCCTCATTTTAACTGTGAAATGTTATGAAAGGAAAGCTACGTGGTCTGGCTCTGAACCCCCCCCCCATCTCCCCACGTAGCCCAGCGTAGCCTTCCAACCCCCCCCCCCCCCCTCCCTGGACCGAGCAACGTAGTTTGTGCACAGTCCCTAAGGTGAGGTTAAATGGTTGAGAATTCAAATGTCGGTCAGACCGTATGGTCGATCCCGATTTCGGATTCCCGGCGCTTTGCAATAACCTTCACCTTATGCCTCAAAATTAAGTTATATAACCAAAGATACTAGCGCATAGCTTACTGAGCTCTCAGAATCAATCATTAGATTATTATTAGGTTCGATCATACTTAATAACGCAAAAAGCGTAGTACCTACATGAGTAGGTAGCTATTGATACCATTTCACGGAGCGTAATGGGTGAGCGGTAACGCTCTGGCCTCGCATTCAGGATGACGTGGTTTCGAATCCCTATTCGGCAATCCTGATTTGGGTTTTCCATGGTTTCCCAAAATCACTCCAGGTAAATACCAAGATTGTTCCTTTAAAAAGATCATTGGTGACTTCCTTCTTCCTTCCAGTTCCGTGACCCTCTGCGTCGACGAGGCGTAAAGCCCTCAGAAAAAAAAAAAAAAACTTTAGTGCAATGACCTCAAAATTGACCGATACTCTGCTCGCTGTGACGATCGTGCCGAGCAGGCCACAACAACGGATTCGATCTCCGGGTGATCCTTTTAGATTTCCGTTTCCCGTTCTAGGTGAATACCTGGATGATTCCTTCACACAGGTCACAGATGATTTTCAACCAATTCTTTGCTGAAAATCCTCTTCCATGGTTGAGAGAAAAGTGAAATAAACCGGAGAGGTGAGTTTTTTTTATTTCCAACTTTACGTCTCGTCGAGATGTTTAGAGACGGGGAAGAATGTGATGAACGGGAAGGAATTCGGTCACGAATTTCTGAAGGAACCATTCCAGCATTCACCTGGAGTGATTTGGGGAAACAAGCGAAAACGCAAATCTGGATGGCCTAAGGGAGATTCGAACCCGCGTCCTTACGAATGCGAGTCCAGAGCGTTGTCACTCACCCACCACGCCTTTTTAGCAAGTGCCATCCGATCGTCGGATAAAAGATAAAATTAGAGAAATAAGGTGCCGGACTGATTTTTATATGAATTCTTTTTTCCCCTCGTACCATTAGGGATTGGAATGCACAGCAAAGAGATTAGCTTTGGTGCTGAGCACCCTCTGCCACCCACAATTTTGTGAATTGCAGAGTATATATATAGATGTATGTAGATGTAATTAGAGTTTCGTTCTCTAACGACCTTGACAGGCGGCTGTAGCTTGGCACGGCTCTCCAGCAAAGCGCCGCGCATTTTGCCGCACGTGACGTTAGTACAATCGCTCTGTTGCAGTATACACGTACAATTGGGTGCCATACAATCTGAATTTAGAGCTTTTTTTAAAAATAAAGTGCTAATATACGGTGAAATAACTTCAAGATGAAAATGTTGCTCGATGAGGCCTGTTGGAAATGTCTGCATCTTTACCCCAATTCTCATCGAAGCATCATTGAAAATGACAAAGCATAAAGTACAAAAGGTAGTGTCCATAAACCACGTGGCGCCATTTTGGCTTCCTGGGAATCGCCCCCCCCCCCTGACGTAGCCCAATGTGGCTTTTATATCCCCCGCCCCCCCTCTCTCCTCCGCGTAACACGTAGCTTTTTTCCGTACCGATTCGAGAGAACATTTTGTACTGATTTCTCTTGTCAGACTATTGTAAATTACACACGGAGCGGAGATAATTGAACAACGGAAATAAATATTCGCATGCTGTTATATGTTCTGTACCTCGTTTTAACTGTGACAAATAATATGAATGAAAAGCTACGTGATCTGGCTCGAAGCCCCTCCCCCCCAAGTAGCCCAATTCCCTCCCCCTCCCTAAACCGAGCCACGTACTTTATGGACGCTTGCAATCATTTACATTAGCGTTATTTATTAACAATCAATTTTCAAAACAAAACTTCTGCATGTTTTTTCGCGGTTTAAAATCCTTATGAAAAGAAGTGTTTTCTGTAAAGTGTTTGTTGTTTAAATATAATGGGGACAAATTATAAGTTCGTAGATTCAGAGTTTTTGGGAAAAGCTCGGTAACCAAAATGGCCTAAAACTGATTACCTTTTGGTTCACTCACTTCATTAAGTTCCAACGCAAAAAACTGAAGAAAATATCTTAGTTATTCAATAGCTCTAGTTATGTAAATCCACACACAGAGTTAGACGAAAAATTATACCCCTTTTGTTTGTATGAAGCCCCCATGTGTCAACGAAGAACGTCATACATGCAAATTTGAAGTTTACGAGCTAGACACCTGTGACAGACGGACGAAAACAGAGTAACAGCAATAGAGACCGAGCGTGGGGGGGGGGGGGGGGGGGCGTTCAAGTCGGCGAGACACAGGTTCAATTCCCCGTTCAGCTACCCAGGTCTTGGTTTTCAACGGTTTACCAAAATGACTCCAGGCGATTTCCGGGATGGTTCTTCCTCAGAAAATCCATGGGCGGATTCCTCCTCCCTATTACCTCCAGAGCCTTCTCAGCTCTAATAGTCTCGATGGTGATGAGGCATAAACCCATAGTAAAACAATAAAAATTGAATTATCTAAAAAAATATATATATATATATATAAAAAATACGATAATTTGATACGATGTTAATGTGTCAGAATAGTAATTTAAACTCATAATTTCTGATTCAAAATTCTCTGGATTTAATTTTTCTGTCGGAAAAAATAATGAAACTGGAAAGCCGTCCTCGTGGACTTTTTTCAACTGCGAAGAGTCAACGCCAAGTAGTATTTTAGGTGAAACGATGAAACTGATCCATTCTATGAATCTGATTAGTGGCTATATACAGACTGTTCTATTTGCGTACTATTTCTGTATAGTCTCCAAGAAGAGTAAGTAAATTCACGTGGTCTTGCGACCTGGTGACAGTATTTCAATTTGCCACGTATTCCGCCTGTGTTGAGGACGGACCTACAGCTCAACGTGGAATCCAAATCACGGCACAAACTGCAGCAGCTCTTATGCTCAACCATAGCTCTGAAATTTCCTGATCCCACCGGGTTCCAACCCGAAACTACGAACTTTGAAGAAGCAGCAGAAATAAAGGAGTTGGTTTCAAGGCTCACTCCTGTGAATCCCTGCAAAATAGAAAGATACTTAGCTGGTCGTTTACCAGAATTATTCATAGTATCATTTTCTCCATCAACTTCCAACCTATCAATGTTTCCTCATACCAAGTACATAGTATCACCAGGATCAGTAATTTCTAATTTTTGCAACATTTGATTTAATATTTCCTCTAAATCCTTGTTGTCTATGCGCACACCCTGCAACCTATAAACTTTCTGTATTTAAGAAATCGTGTAGTGTGCTAAAGCTTCTAGGCCAAGTACACGTAAAATATCACGAAGATCAGGGTCACCGTCCATCAACAGGTCAATCTTAAGCTGTGTTCCCACGACGGAGGCCTCCTGGGACGGATAGCCAACAACACGCCGTAGGAACGGGGCCGCCTCTGCTAGCGGGGATGAGGCGCAGCTACCCACTCTGTGTCGGTAAACATCACAGGCGTGTGTAGTGGTGCGCTGTTGCCATCGGTTTGCAGCAGCGGTGCGCACCCCTTCTGTTGCTGTAAAGTGCTCTGTGCAAAACGACACCAGGCAACGTGGTGAGGAGGTGGTGGCGGGGTAGCGAGGGCTAACCTGCGGCGCGCGCTCATCCCTACACGGCGTGCGGCCTCCGTTACAAGACGTCTTGGGAACGCAGCTTTACGCACGAAATCGCCGTCATTGAGTATTACATACATGCTTCTTGGTACCAAGTACTCGATTGGAGAGACCTCTCTACCAATAGGCTTAACTACTATGCTACTTTTAATTTAACAAATTTAACATTATTAATAATGTTCTTATAATTATTTATACGATTAACATCACGAAAATTTATCTGCATATCATCTAATATTGCAGCTGTATTATTATTGTTGAACATGGAGAAAACATGAGCGTTTATCATACTAACTTTTGTATCCTTGAATAATTGTTCGTCAAATCCTTTATCCTTTATCTTGCTAAATATATCTTTCACTGCTGATATGGCTTTGCTAGCAGTAGAACTATCGGTGCACATTAATCCAGCGATAGCTTTTCCATGTTTACTGGGAATAATACTCGCGCTAACACGTGTAAGTGTTAGACAAATCTTTCCAGAAGGTAACAATTTAACTTGAGGCACGTCAAAACAAGAAAGCGAAACCGTGTTACATTTTCAAAGATGCCTTCCTGAAATGACTCGCGCTGAAGATAAGCAGGCGTTCTTGTCAGAGCGTAATGTGCGTGGACCGTCTTAGTGTGTTAGTGGAACCGCTGCTCTTGTAAACACAGCACCGACCCCAGACACTTATCTGCCGCTAATGCACAACTTGTTACTCATAGCCCCACACCAGCGCTGCCACCTTCGCGGCTCGAGTTTACTAACGTGGAAGCAATGGTTTCACCTTTTTGGGGCGTCCATAAACCACGTAGCTCCATTTTTGCTTCCTACGAACCCCCCCCCCCCCCCCCACCCAGCCCGACAAGGCTTTTGCGTCTAGCTCCCCCCCCCTTTCCCCCATGTAGGACGCAGCTTTCTCCCAATTGATTACAGAAGATATTTTGTACTGTTTTCTCTTGTCAAGACTATCGTAAATTACTTATGGAGATGGATAAATGACCAAAATAAATATTCACATTCTGTTCTGTGCTTGACTTGGAAACTCCCCTCTCCCTCCCCCACGTAGCTCAGCGTACCTTATGGAGCGTCCATTAATTACGTGAGGTGAAATGGGGGGGCCGGCGAAAACTCACCAAGAGGGAGAGGGGAGGGGAGGGGTCAACGGAAATCTCACGCGATGTTTTCGAAATTCTTGTTGCAGTGTAGAGCTAAAATGAAAAGTCTACAAATTACGGGAAAGTAGATTTTAGGGGGCGTATTTCGTTGAAATGTGGGGGTGTAACCAGCTTTTGGAAGGGTGAGACATAAAAAAAAGTCTCAAAAAGTTTCGAGGGCGATTTCTAGGTGGGGGGGGGGTCTCACGGACCACATCTCACCAGAAGGGGGGGGGGTCGGACCAGATATCACGAAGTCTCACCAGAGGGGGGGGGTCCGGAAATCCGGAAAAACAGCCTCACGTAATTTATGGATGCTCCCTTTCCAGCCAACCCCTCCTTCCCCCACCAGATGGAGCCACGTAGTCTATGGACGCTCCCTTATTGGAAGCAGATACACATCTGCCATATCCGAATGGAATATTCGCAATTAAAGTGATAATACAATGGTGACAATCCGAAAAAGCTCTCATCTGTATCCCCACCGAATTCAGAAGTAACAGTGCTGCCCTGTAAGATTTTTTTTTAAACAAATTAATTTGGGACGTTGTTAATGATGTTAAGGGTGTCAGAGATTGAAATAAGTTGCCAATAGAAATGATTAATAGTTTACCAAAGGCGTTGAAAGAATTTAAAGTTAAAATTTGCCGAGTGCAAATGTAGGTGGGTGCAGGGAAGGGGGAAGATGAGTGGTAGGGAAATTGCCATCGGAGCGTGCGCTACATTGCAATTTAATTAAATATAATAATATATATACAATATATACAGTACTAAAAACAGCGTATGGAAAAATTAACAAGGTCAATAAATTTAAATATCTAGGTAATTCAAATTAATGGGCTTGATAAGGAAGCAAATATATCAAGAGCAAAAAAACTAGAACTAGCATACCAATTGACTAAAGATACATACAATAAGAAAAATCTATCAAGGAAAACTAAAATCAAACACTACAACACAGTAATCAAACCAGAAAGTCTTTACGCCTCAGAATGCTTGTTCTCTATGAAAATTGGAGAAATAGAAGAGATAGAGAAAAGGGAAAGGGAAATCTCGAGAAAAATTACAAAGAAGAAGAAATTGAAAGGATGTCAGACACAATCAGAAAGAGGAGAATCAGTTTTTTTGGTCACATAATGAGAATGGTTAACAACAGATTTTCAAAAAGAATTTTCAACCATATTGACAAGAGTAAGAAGGGCAACCAGTGGATCCAAGGATTAAAGAAAGATATGATTGAGATCGGAATAACAGAAGATTTAATACGAGATAGAGCAACTTTTAGGAGATTGATCCAAATTTTCAAGGGTTTCCAGAAGGAGAAGAGAAAATGTAACAACATATGGACAGAAGAAAGGATGAAACAGCAAAGTGAGAGGATAAAGAACTATTGGAAGTCAAGAAAAGAAGCATCTAAATGAATGCACGGGATTACTTTTCGTGGTCCTTAGATGGCCGATATCGAAGAGAAGTAGAAGAATATATACAAATGATTTAACTCTTTGAATGAACGGGATTCACGGAAAAGCACTGGTCAGATTTTGATGGATTTTGAATAATGTACAGCATAAAATTGGGTATGTGAAGTCGGAAACATTGAGAAATTTAAATAAAACTGTACACAAATCAGTATCCAGTCTTCGATGAACGCGATTCACTTAAAACTACTGATTGGGTTTTGATCTAATTTCAAATAATATACAACTCCTACTTCCCGGGGTAAAATAGGGCATGATCCATTTTGATTTGAAGTCGGAAAGCTGACAAATTTAAGACAAGCGTGTTTACAAATTAGTATCCATATTTCATTGAACGCTATTCAATCAAGAACTAATGCTTGTAGTGATTTCAGCCTACGAACGGAATTTTATTATTAGGAGGAATTAAGTTGCGTTTTTTCTTCTTATTTTTTTCGCTGGCGATGTGTTTAGTGTGACATGATGGATTTAATCTATACATTGACAGATCACGTAGACGAAGTTGCGAGAATTTTTTTTAAAAAAAATGCCTTTGAAAATTAAAAAATGCCTCTGAAAACTTAAATCAGCCTGTAGAAAATGAAGGCCCCCAAAGTTTCGTGAAAGTCCACCTCTCGCAGTTGGTCGCCAGCATCGACATGTAAGAAAACAAGTATGTACAGATCGCAATCGATTAACATTCTACGCCAGTGCCGCCAACTCTACGGATTTAACCGCAGATCTACGGAATTTTATATGAAAAGTTAGTTTCGGATTTTGTTAAAATATATACGGATTTTTTCTACTTTTTACTATTTGTTGATTTTTCCTTATATTGGTGTTTTGTTAAACTTTGAGCGTATACTGTTAATGCATTATAGAATTGTCAGTAATTGTGAATCGTTTCCTTGCAACCGCTCGTGTGAACCAGAGACTGCCTTCCTAGAGTCAAAGAGGCTGCAATTTTTAACATTTCCATTTAGAGAAGATATGCTAAATTTAATGTCAACAAAGAAAATAAATGGTCCGTAAAAAAAAATAGGCGCAGCAGCAGCATTAATGAAAGTGACGATATATAAAACATGTTCAGAAATATTTCTTACTTTTAATGTGGAATATTATTTTTGTATTTTTAAAGACCTGGAGATGAAAAGTATTCTTAATTTTGACTCTCTCTTCAATAATTATTGTTTCAGTATTCTAGTTAGCGAGTTTCCGGATTTTTGTACTCAATCTATGGAAATTTTAGCGGCCATCTTCGGATATTCAAAGCCAAGTGGCTGGCAGTACTGTTCTACGCGTGAAATGAAATATTATTATTATTATTATTAATAGAATAAAAATAGTCGTTCCACGAGTGAAAATAATCGACTTCATAACAACGAATGACAAGGTTATTTTAACTGTAGTTTGTCAATAAATTTCAAAGGACCGATTGATAACAATTTTTTTGAACAAGTAATAAAAATTAATATTTTGTATAAAGTTTTCATCCAAATTACAATTCTTTCAGTAATCAGTTATTTCACAGATAAAATACCAATTTTTATTTATTTATTTTTTTTTAAAAAATACAGTAGCTCAAGTAATTTGTGGTTGCAGTGTATCATTCCTATAAAAAAATTTTAAAAAATTAAAAATGCTTCTTACCTCTTTTGCAACCCTCTCAGAGGTAGGGGACATGTCAATGAATTTTCTTCCGATGGTAGTTTGATAACGTACGACTTGCCATATGTGTTTCATGAATGTCTCATTTGTTCATATGTTTTTAGTGAGCAAAGACGTATCTCTCATTCACCACGCTCCTTACTCCTGGGGCACAATACCCTACCACTTTCGGCAGTTTTACGGAATAACTCAACTGAAAGCTATGCGGGAAATAAATCAAATCTGAGGACAAGAAATGGAAATAAATGGGCCGCTTCCTCCATGAAGGAACTGTTCCGACATTAACCTGGAGTGATTTCCGGAAACCATGGAAAATCCAAGTTTGAATAGCCGGACGGAGGATGGGACCCACGGTTAATCCTCAATCCTATAGTGCTGGCCAGATCAATTGGCGGGTCTCCTAGAATGCGCCGTTGCCAAACCACGCGCTTAACAGTTGTATTCACCTTTTTACTTGAAGTAATAGTTTATACTGTTTTTTAAATAAATTATAATCACAATTTTGTGATAAAATATTGATTTATGTCATTTCGTTAAGAAAGTTATGTTCGTGTAAATGCATTTGATATAACTGAAGAATACTTTCTCGAGAAACTAAGAAAACGTATTGAATTACTCTTCTTATTTTATTTGTGGCTAAGCACGTATTAAATTTTATTTACAACTAAAATCAAAATTATACTTTGTTATCCTCTGCACTGAAAAACTTGCAAAATTGACGACAAAATTATATATATATATTGAAGTGTCACGCTAATTGCGACATCAAAATATGTTATTCATTCTATTTATTATAAATCATCCATTAATATTTATTGGATCACGTACATGGATTGATTAATTAATTAAAAGTGATTCAGAGATGAGATTTCTTATTATAAACTGTCCGGCATATATTGTTATTCCTCAGGGTCGTTACTGGGCTAGTGGACGCACGCAATACACACAATACCGTATGGTTTCTCCTGCGACGGCAGCTGCAGGCTTCTTGTGATGACAGCTGCGGTCAGGTCCGTGGTGTCGCTTCTTGTCGGGCGCACGGTCGACGCTGCACAGACGTAAAGTGGCCCCTCAAGCAGCTAGGACGCAGTCTGGCGTCGAACCTGCTCCCTGGAGATACGGACTGGAAGGCTCTTACAGCAGACGCGCGAACTCACACTTTCACTCGCGTCCGGCCACGTACCGCCACGATGTGCACACCTCTGTGGCCTCCCCGCGAGTGTCCCCCACCCCATCCGCTTAGCTGTCCAGCGGATTCGGGGAAATACGAGGGGTTGCCACATTCCTGTGGGCGACAGCTACCTGCCTGCATCTAGCTGCACCCTCGCAAATCCGTTGGCAAACATAGGTTGCTACAAGTTCACACGTATGTACTGTGTCAGTACATAGCCCACTTTCCCCGGAAAATTTAAAAATTTACGTCTATAAAATTTTTAAATTTCTTATTTCACAGTCACTGAACATATTTTCACCACTTTGCACTTGCCTTCACGTTCACACAATGGATCTCGCATCAACATCTCTGAATTACGTAACCTAATCTACTATTTACAATCTTAGAGCAACTCGTGAAGTGTGACATCTCACATCCCCATTAACATTTTGAATTTTGAAATTAATTATAGCTCGTGCTTGTTGCAAATCTGCTATCACAGAAGGTGATATTAAATTGACTGGGTTTTGGCAAGGTGATCTAATTTCAGTCCAGCAACCCGTGAGTCGCCAGTATCAATGGCTCAGATTCACACACTCAATTATTCACAATAATACTACGGTTATCCTACGAAATAATGAGAGAAATTATTAAAGGAATTTATCTAAGCTACTTATTCATGCACTAGAGTAATTCTATTTCTACAGGATTGTGATTATTTATAGGATGTGGTTCAGTTAGTTATGCCTTCTTTAACAACCATAACCTTATCTATCACTGGAACTGATACATGTTGTAGTATGGTTCAAATCGAACGTGAGGAGCTCGTGTGATACCTGCGCAAGTTTCTTGTGTTGTAGACACCTATGATCCTATCCTCCTCCTCTAGGAGATAAGCATTCGGATTGACAATTTCCTTAACCCGATAAGGTCCTTGGAACAGACTAAAGAATTTTGATATCAGTTTCCTATTGGCGTCCGAAGGTTTAGAACACTTCAGCAAGACCAGATCACCGACTTCGAATTTCTGCGTTTCCTGTCGATCAGCTCGTTCTTTCCGTCGGTCAGCTTTTTCTAGAAGAAATTCCCTTGTCTTTTCTTGTCGCTGATTCCAATCTTCGGTGCAGTCACTGTCGGGATAACTTATAATTTCTTCTGCAAGTGTTTTCGTTGTCTGTTGGAAGTGCAAATCCACTGGCTTGCAGTTAGTGCTACAGTGATATGAGCAGTTAAAAAACTTCTCTATAGCTGGGAGGTGCTTGACCCAAGATGCATGATTATCACCCACCAAGAGCCTAAAGTACACCCCCAGCTGTTTCATATAACGCTCTGCCAAATTACACTGTGGAGATCGTATCGAACTGAAGATGGGTAGGATTCCTTGCTGTCGCAATCCTTCGATCCAGCGCTTACTTGTGAAGATGGTTGCGTGATCGGATAGGATTCGGGCGGGTTTGCCACATTCTGGTATGTATTTCTTTAGAACAATATCTAGGCACTGTTTTGTGGTCGTGCGTGTGGTTGGATAGAGCTTCACCAGTTTTGAGAATGCATCAACTACGACAAAAACATACTGGTAACCAAATCTGCCTTTGGGAAGTGGTCCATAGAAATCAATACACGCTAGTTCGCTAGGCTTATCGGTTATCACGGGATGACATTCTCCTATGTATCGGATATTGGGATGTTTAGCCCGCTGACACGCATCGCAAGCACGGGTAACCCTTGCGATCGCGCGCTTCAGCGCTCTATAGTACCACTCCTTGCTCATCATCACATAAGTTCTGTGAGTCCCTTGGTGTCCGAAGTGGTTATGATATAGGCTTATGACCTCTTCAAGCATGCTCGGAGGAAGCCAAATCTTCCATCGTTCAGTAGCATTTTGTCTCCTGAAACATATACCATCGTGAATGGTACACAACATGGCCGTATTTCGGACACGTAGGTCCTCTCCTCCGGATCCGACCTCAATGTAGTTCCTAATACCACTGATCTCACTGTCTGAATGCTGCGCGTTGGCTATCTTTCGTCTAATCTCCTCCGCTGTCTGGTCTTCGCACCTGTTGATCACGGCGATCAAAACCTCGTTTGGTTTCTGAGGTTCTGACTGTTGTGTATCACCGTTGATTGCGTGCCTGCTTAGCCAGTCTGCAACTTGGTTTTGGCTTCCTCTGCAGTATTCGATATCAATGTCATATTGCTGTAGCTCAAGTGCCCACCTGGCGATCCTTCCCGTAGGAAATTTGGCGTTACGTAAGAAAGTGAGTGCCTGGTGATCAGTACGCAAATGCGTCTTCCTGCCCAGAATATATGCACGAAACTTGGTGACCGCGAAGTGGATCGCAAGCATTTCCAATTCCGTGACAGAATAACGGGTTTCTGCTTCTTTTAGTGTCCTGCTGGCCATAGCCACCACACGAAAGTTTCCCTGGCCATCTTTCTGTTGAAGACATGCCCCGAGGCCCCAAGCGCTCGCATCTGTATATAGATAGAAGGGCTTTTCAAAATCCGGATGGGCGAGGCACACACATTGTTGGAATGCTTCCTTAGTCTTCCCGAAAGCTTGTTCCTGCTCTTCTGTCCATTCCCATTTCTGTCCTCCTTTCAACAATTTGTACAGAGGTCCCACCAATTCAGAAAACCGAGAGATATTTCCTCTGTAGTAGGAGCAGACACCTAGGTATTTCCGCAACTCACGCAGCCTTGTTGGACGCTTGAAATTCATTATTTCTCGAATTTTGTCTTCCGCTGGACGTATCCCATTAGGAGTGATAATGAAGCCAAGGTACTTCACCTCCTGTGTGCAGATTGTCGCCTTGTCGGGGCGAAGCGTTATCCCGCGGTCTTTCAGCACCTTGAAGAGTGCTTCCAAATGCTTTATGTGATCCTCGAACGTTTCTGACGCTATGAGAATGTCGTCGATGTATATAGTACAATATTCCTTCATTTCCGCTGGCAAGATCTCATTCATCGCACGTACAAACGCACTTGACGCGTCCTTTAGACCAAATGGAATCCGGGAAAACTGATACTGGCGGCCCTCAAACAAAAACGCCGTGAATGGTCGACATGAACCCTCCAATTCAATTTGGTTGAAACCTGATGTAATATCCAACGTTGTCAACCATTTTCGGCCCTGGAACCTGCTCATCAAATCTTGTATTGGCTCAGGCCTTTCGGCGTCCCATTCTAACCTGTTGTTTAACACACGGGCATCTAGGCACAATCGTATAGTCCCATCCCGTTTGTTTACAACAGTGAGGGGATTAGTATGTGGCGCTGCTGCCCTGGATATGATACCCATTTCCTCCCACGTCTGGATAACTTCTCTAGCAGCTTCTCTATATTTGTGCGGTATAGGATAAGTTCTTGCACGCAGCGGCGTAGTGTCATTTATTCGGAATCGGTGCACGATCCCCTTTGCCTTTCCCGGTCGAAATGAGAATACCTCGAGGTTCCGCAGAAGCAGGTTGTTAATCCTTTTGGCCTGGACGTCCGTCAGTGTCTTGGCGTCACGGATTTTTCTAAGGAGCGCGTCAACTACGAGATTTCTTTCGTCTATCAGGGCTGTAATCTTCGTTTGCTCTATGATATGAGCGTCTGTCATTTGCCTAGGTTTTGGAGCGACTGATTCATCAAGCTGATCTGACTCTGCACTTTCGCAAGTCTCAACCAACTTATTCATTTTATCCATTCCGACGTTTCTACTCCTTAACCACATGGGCAAGAATAATTAAACAAGAAATTTTACTATGACAATTATCAGTATGGAAACAACGCAGAAGATAAACTCTGGACCAGAACGCCAAATGTACTACTACTCTGGAAGTGAAAACATCACCAAATTCTACAACATGCATATAACTACAATATGGAACAAACAAGACATATATTCATTCACTCTGCCATAGATACGGGACGATATCACCGGATATGCCATATGAAATTATTAAAATTACAGGGTTCTTCACCAAAAGTAATTTTTGGGATCAAATTTTCAAAATTTGAATTATTCTTACCGCGCCATAAATAATTAAATCTCAACTGTATTGCTTTAATTATTAATTATCGTTAATTATAATTATCGGGCCCCACGTTAAGCGCCAATGAAGTGTCACGCTAATTGCGACATCAAAATATGTTATTCATTCTATTTATTATAAATCATCCATTAATATTTATTGGATCACGTACATGGATTGATTAATTAATTAAAAGTGATTCAGAGATGAGATTTCTTATTATAAACTGTCCGGCATATATTGTTATTCCTCAGGGTCGTTACTGGGCTAGTGGACGCGGTAGGTGGACGCACGCAATACACACAATACCGTATGGTTTCTCCTGCGACGGCAGCTGCAGGCTTCTTGTGATGACAGCTGCGGTCAGGTCCGTGGTGTCGCTTCTTGTCGGGCGCACGGTCGACGCTGCACAGACGTAAAGTGGCCCCTCAAGCAGCTAGGACGCAGTCTGGCGTCGAACCTGCTCCCTGGAGATACGGACTGGAAGGCTCTTACAGCAGACGCGCGAACTCACACTTTCACTCGCGTCTTATATTCCAACGTCCGGTCACGTACCGCCACGATGTGCACACCTCTGTGGCCTCCCCGCGAGTGTCCCCCACCCCATCCGCTTAGCTGTCCAGCGGATTCGGGGAAATACGAGGGGTTGCCACATTCCTGTGGGCGACAGCTACCTGCCTGCATCTAGCTGCACCCTCGCAAATCCGTTGGCAAACATAGGTTGCTACAAGTTCACACGTATGTACTGTGTCAGTACAATATATATAATTAAAATTGCTGTATACCAAAAATTTATATGTAGAAAAGAAGTATGGCCACTGCAGTTCTTTTTATAAAAATCAACCATAATAAAAGTAAGCAAAAATGTTATATTGTCATCATGAATATTATTAGAAAACCAAATGTTTTTAAGCAAAATTAATAATATCCAACAGTAATATCGTAACTTACTACCAACAATAAAACAAGTTAAAGATGAGTTTGGGGTTTTAAATAACATTAACACAGCAAATGTTTATAGTATCTTAAACTGTTAAGTACAAGCTATTAAAGTTGCACAGTAATTGATAAGTTTATTGCGTAATATGTTAAATGTTCTTTAATACCTTACTTGTCATTATTCATCTCCATCAACGCCTTCTTCGTCATCATCATCATCTTCCACTTCTTCGCTGCTCTCGTTCTCTGTCGTTGAATCTTCGTTGAGGTTGATTATAAGAGGCTCGATTACATTATCTCGGACCACTTCCTTTTCGAAATCTTCTGTTTGCAGTTTTTCGGTATGGTAAACACATTTCTGCCACTGTTCGACGGTGACGTTTTCCAAGGCTCTATGCAACAAACGTTCGACATCGGCGATTTTGAAAGTGTTGTTTTTCTCCGCCACTTCTCTTTTGACTTGGGCCCAAATGAGCTCTATCGGATTGTACTGGCAATGATGAGGGGGTAATCGGACTACTTCATGTCCTCTTTCGTTTGCAAGTACATCCAACTCATACACCGGTTCTTCTTTATTCATGCGAACCTTCTCCAGCATCTCAGCTCTAGTCTCCGTAGGCAAATACGAAATTTTCTCTTCTGTTAGCCAAGCAGCTATATCAGCTTTCGGCGATTTGGTTGTTGGAGCTCGGTTTATCACTGCCGAATGATATTTGGCGTTGTCCATGACGATGATAGAACCTTCCTCCAAAATATTCAAAAATCTGTTGAGAAACCAATCTTTAAACGTCGTTGTATTCATTTCTGAGTGATAATCTTCAGATTTGTTGGTTTTGCTGCATCTGTAGACCAACTTACTTTCCTGGAGAAAGCCTGTCTTTGCTGACCCCGCATGCAAAACAATTAGCCTTGCCCCTTTTCCGACAGGTACCTTTAAGCCCCCACTTTGATTTGAATTCTGCCAGATATTTTTTAAAGAATGGTTCTGAGTTACCCAAGTTTCATCTAAGTAAAAAATGGGTCGCGTGTCACCTGAGATACGAAGGGAGCTCATTTTCCTCAAAAATTTGACTCTTGAGGACACTAAGTCGTTTCGCTCAAGCAAAAATCGCCTACCATCATTCTGACGCCTGTATTTAAACCCTATATTGTTCAATATGCGTCTTACAGATCGTGCAGATCCTGTAAAATTTATCTTCTCTTTTAATATTTTTCTTAATTTTTCTGAGGTAGGATACTCACCACGGTCGTAAAATTCGTGTACTGTTCTCCTGACAATGTCCCTGTCAAAGTCGTTAAGCTTTGTTATAGTGCTGTATTGTTTCACATTTTTCTTTGGAGAAACAAACGTAGGTGATTTTCCCTCACGACACACTCGCTGGACAGTTCTCAAACTGACACCACAAGCTTCAGCGCAAATAGCCTGCACATTCCCTAAATTTCTTCGCAATATGGTTGTTTTTTGCGGTAACAAATCACTACAGTTTTTTATTTCATCAATATCAAGTACGTCCATATTTTTCAAGTCTTTTCTTACCAGCGTACATGAAGAAGACAAAATTTCACCATCATTGTCCACAAGAAGTTTGAAATATTTATATACATTGTGAATGATAGATTTACTCTGCCGGCGAAACTCTGTTGTCTTCTTCAGCCGCGATGGTCCTGCTGTCGATGACGTGCGTCTTGTTGGAGTCGTTAGTCCGGAAACACCTGGAGTAGGAGAATAAATCTCTTCCTGAGTATCCATTTTTAGTAGCACGATTCTCTTGCTAAATTACCGTAATTATAAGTTACTGCACTTTTTGTTCGGTAAAATTAGGACACTAAATTACTGTAATTAATAAATAACTAAAACGAATTATTTAAATCGCAAGCAAAAATCGCAAAACGCTAAAATCAAAATATTCTCTCTCGAGCAAGCTCACCCTCACACTGACACACTTTCTAACTCCGATTCACAGGTTCACACATTTTTTTGTGTGTTGAAAGGGAGGTGGAAGATTTGGGGGTGGGCTGCCGCTTGGACTAGGCAACACAGGCCGCACAGTGTTGCAATTTTCAGGTGATAGAAAGAGAGCGCATCGCGAGTTTGTCCCCAAGTACGGCAACAGCGCGTTAACACTGACCCGCCAATTCTTCTGTCCAGAGCTATAGTACCTAGCGTTACATCTGACCAACGCGATTTGACATTAATTCTCAGAGATACTTTCCAGAAGTACTTCCACGACTGGAAGAACCATTCGACAAAGAGCAAGCAAACAGAACAAACAGCAAGTGACATCTATCTATATCTATAAAACGAAAACTGGGTAAATTTTCTGGCATAAATATTCAGAAAATACTGAGCAGATTTCGATGGTTTTCGTTTTGAAGTTTAGAACATCAATTCAGTTGTTTGGCATGTTTTATGTTTCAACGTTACATTACGCTGGAGCATTAAATGAAATTCTAAACGTATGGTGGCAAATCCCAAAGTTGGAAGGATTAGATGTTACATATTTCGCACTAAACATACAACTACAGTGTCAATAAAAGCAATAACATTACACTAATAATTATTTTTCACACTAAACAAAACTTGAAGTATCTTTCCTTTAGTTGGGGATATTCAGTTTTTATACGCCATAGATGGCCTATTGAATAACGAGAAACTAATAACAAAAAAAACAAACAGAGATTTTCTTTGATCACAATCTCTGTAAGCATAACTACATTGTCTCTGGCAATTTTCTTTAGCGTTCTATTCACAATAAAATGGCACCGAAGTTTGTGAATCCCTGAAAAAATCGAAAGTAAAGAATATTTTTACAGGTACGGAATATATTTTAATTTTGAGCTCCAGGCCAGATGAAGTACCATAATGATAAAATTTTATGCTCCAGCAGATAAGTAAGCATAATGAGACATATCTAATGATTGGCTATGAACAATCAGTCAAAATCGATTCCACAGTCTTCAGGTAATGCAAGATTATTTATAAAATAAATGTGTCGTAACGTCTTGGGACATACGTTAAATTTTAACATTGACTCAAAGCTTTCAGATTCTGAAAATCCAATCAAAATCAGTATTTTGTGCGCGATGCCGGAATAAACAGACACATTCCAGATACATTTCTAATATTTATGTATGTGGTTTGTATTCGCGTCACGATCAATGTTTGGATTTTCGAGCAGCAACATTAGCTGTAATTAGGTTGAAATGTAACCTGGACTAAAATGAAAACTGACATTCCGTATCAAAGCATCCAAACCACCCCATTCTTAGAACTGTGCTGCTAAATCACCGTTTAGTTTAGTACCGGAAATGGTCGGTACGAAATCAGTGAATTTTGGTACGCATGAATCTTTTTTGACGAATAAAAATAGTGCACGGGTAAATTAACTTCAAACCACTCCTTTCTTGGTAGGGTGCGGGTGAATCTAGGTTTGCTTTAATTCCGGAAATGGATGGAGCGAATTATATGAAACTTGGTAAACGATTCTCATTGCGTGAATAAACATAGTGTATAAGCAAATCAACGCCAACTAGACCGGGCAACGCTGGGAACTCTGCTAGCTATATATACAACGTAACGCTATCAGGCTTAATCACGTAATGCACTTCGTCATCCACGTTTAGTCTACAGAAAAAACATCATATTTTCCTACGTGTGTTGTTAAATGGGACAGCTGCATTGGATCGTTCAGCTCCAGACCTATAGCTCGATGTCATGGAACAACCAACATACCACTCCTTTTTGACCGGATATAATACGTCTTCCCCTAGCAGTACTGTGTGGCATCCCAGAACAACCAGCTACATGAAAACTGCGAAGTTTGAAACGACTAGTAATCAAAAACCAAGCAACGGAGGACAACACAATAAACGGCGTTAGACAACGAAAGTTGAAAGGAACAATAATTACACTAGCCCGCACGTTGCGAGTAAGTGGTCAGGTAACAAAACTATGAATAAGTTCATGCCGAGTTTCAATAGAGAGCATACCCGGCTCGTTTGCAGTGTGACTTGAAGCAAAATAATCTTGTCTCGTATGAAATACACTACGGCGGACAATTTAAGACTATTTAATGATTATTGAAAATCAAGGACAAAAAGTCATTATGATACGATTTGCTGACGACATTGTCTTGTTAGCAGAAGAGGTTGAGGATATTGAGAAGTTATTGAATATCATGAACCAAATAATGAAAGAAGATTTTGGACTAGACATAAACCAAAGCAAGATAAAAGTGATGAAAATTAGCAGAAATGATACTAATACTAGCAGATTAAATATAAAAATAGGGTAAGGTGCGATAGCAGAAGTAAAAGAATTTTGCTATTTAGGAAGTAAAATTACAACCAATGGCAGAAGCAGGAGTGAACAAGCAGTATAGAACTAGAAAAAAGAGCCTTCATGAAAAAGATAAATCTTTTAGTTTCAAATATTGATCTAGGACTAAAAAAAAACTTTTTAAAACTCTATACGTGGTGGACCGCACTTTATAGCAGCGAAGCATTGGAATACCAGACAAAGAAAATTGAAGCATTTGAAATGTGGTATAGAAGTATGCTGAAAATTAAGTGGAAAAGAACGAGTTTTGGAAATAATGGGGGAGGAAAGAAGTCTGTGTAAGAGTCTTACAGAAAGAAGAGACAGGATGGTAAGTTATATTTTGAGACATGCTGGATTGGTTAATTTGTTAGCGGAGGGAACAGTCGAAGGTAAGAACTGCAGAGGAAGACAGAGATTAGAATATATGAAACAGGCAATAATTGATGACGTGGGTTGTAATGGGTATGTTGAGATGAAAAGGTTAGCGCAAGATAGGAAAGGGTCGGGATTGCATCAAACCAGTTGAGAGAATGATGACAGCAAAAAAAAAATTCGAAAAATTGTGAAACTTTGGTAGTGAAAATGTCAAAATAAATGGTAAAAAGTAGTAGCGGAACCATCAGAACACAGATAAAATTTTAGCAAACACCCTTGAGATGTCGGCTTTCACGATTGAGAAACCCATGCGAGACCACCCGTGCAAGGAACTCTTTTTTGCGTATGGCCTTAAGATACGTCGAGGTCGAGATAATTATGGGGGAGAAAGGACTGGAGACAAGGAACTGGAAGGAATTCGGCCAGAGCGTAACCACTCACCCAACACCATAGGTTTGTGGAAGGGAGGGTGTTACTGTAACAAACCTATCGATGGACGTGTTGTCTCACTGAATATTCACGTAACCACTTATCATGTCTACTCCCTATTTTTGCCATGAATGTCTTCACATTTTCCGCAAATTTTTTAAAATGAAATTCGACCTCATAGTCAGTTCTGCATTTCTTATTGTTTGTCTCAAGTGTACCTTTTCATGCGTATGTAGCAATCGTAAGTGTAAGAGAAAAAACAACTGACCTTACAATTAATTAAACTACCCACAACCTGGGCCGGACTCGAGCGCTGACCCCTGCAATGCGAAGCCAGCTCACTAGCGGCTTTCCGAGAATTTGTTCACATATGCCTGCTGAGAATAAAATTTGATTAGAGGCATCGAATCACACGTGCTATCATAGCGTATGTCAAAGGAAACGGGAGAAAAAAAATTAGCATGATTGAGAGGCAAATCGTAATTCATTACTCACAGCTGCAAGTGAAATTAGATCTCTTTCCTACTGATACGCGTAACTCACAACGTCAGAATAAGTTAGTGCAATCGAAATAAAAACAAACGTGGTAAATATGTGTTACTACACACATTGAACTATTTCCTCATTTTTATAAATTAACGGTGACAACATTAATTGCAGGATGCGATTGTTTACTGATGATGCACATATCTATAGGGAATTAAGGTGCTCTGGCGATTGCTCAGAAATTCAGCGCGATCTGGATGTTATTTCGGAATGGTGACATAAATGGCAGCTTACACTTAACTGCAAAAAATGCAAGGCAATGAGAATAACTCACAAAAAGTCTCCGTTTGTTCACGAAGACAAAGTTAACAATTCAGTTGTTGACAATGTTGATTCCCTGAAGTATCTAGGCGTAATAGTGCAAAGCAACATGAAATGGGACTTGCACATAGCTAATTCTAAATTACGATTCACAGGTCGTATTTTGAGAAGCTGTAATGCTCATACAAAGGAAATAGCGTACAAAACACTAGTGCGCCCGTATTTGGGTTACTGTTGTGGAATTTGGGATCCGTATCGCAAGGGATTGATTGACACGTTAGAGAAAGTACAGAAGAAAGCCGCTTTATTAGTGACTGCTAGCTACAGTTATCGTATTTTAATATACTTCCTGTTGTTATTTTCCAAAGTCTTGGGGCGAAACTTCAACGCAAACTTAATCTTTAAAGATTTGAGTGATGATAAACTTTCATATTATTCATTGATCTTTATTTCTGTTATATTTTATTAAGACGTATCCGAAGATTACAAATGTCCTCGGCAAGCAGTAACTAGATATACTCAAATCAAAAGTGGACACTAAACCTCGCTCACCGGCTGGTTCTTGTTACACTTGTTGTTGCCATGGCTACCAATTCCTTTTATAATTTCTCCTTGTTATGCCATAACCCTCCCCAAGTTTACCATATCCTTATGAAAAGATTTTGGTAAACTTTTTGATGGCTTATATAGGGATCTCTGTATCTCTTCGCTCTTGCATTAATTACAGTAGGCTACATATATAATTTTTCCAAAATACCAACATTGAAATAAAACCGCAGTCTTTACGAAAGTGTCACAGAAATGATACATAGCTTGGGCTGGGATTGTCTGGCCGACAGACGACGTCATTCTGTTTGAATTTATTGAAGAATATGCGAAAATCTTTAATTTAAGAGTGCAATGAAATACTTCTTCCGCCAACCTATTTAGGTGGCAATAAGATTAGAGAAACAAGATGCTTTTATGTATTCTTTGTTTCCTCGTTCTGTTCGGGATTGGAATGCACAGAATTAGAATTGGTTCTTAGCACCCTCTGCCACCCACAATATTTGTGAACTGCAGAGTATAGATGTAGATGAATTGGATAAATAGAAGTCGGTACAAAAGCATTCGTATTTGTCCATTACATTACCGTTTCTTACCTCATTACCTTCTTTCACGTATCTTCAATTGATTACACAGTAATGTAGAGTCTTATTCTTGGAACAATTTGCGATCTAGTCAGAAAAAGAGGAAATCAGTGCATGATAAATGTGGCTTACGTTTTTGCTACTGCACAAGGGTCGACATCTTCCATGCCACGGCCGCGAATCGACTCGCGTTGCCCTTAGTGATGTCGATAACGCTGAGGGTCAGAACGCTACCGCCGACTTGGAATTTCCGCTGGGCATCGGGTCACGAATGCCCTGGAAACAGAGTGACCTCGCTGCCACCTGTTGAAGCGTTAATACGAGCTGTGTCTAATCAACATGCCTTGAATCGGAAGAGAGAAAATTATGTCAACATTCACCATGTCGCTGAGGTCAGATAAATTTGACCGAGCGTGGTGGGTGAACGGTTAACGTTCTGGTCTCGCATTCGGGAGGACGCAGGTTCGAATCCCCGTCTGGGCATCCAGATTTGGGTTTTCCATGGTTTCCCTAAATCACCCAAGGCGAATGCCGGGATGCTTCCTTCAAAAAGGCCATGGCCGAATTCCTTC
The DNA here is from genome assembly GCA_031002005.1 of Vandiemenella viatica. Lineage (NCBI taxonomy): Eukaryota > Metazoa > Arthropoda > Insecta > Orthoptera > Morabidae > Vandiemenella > Vandiemenella viatica. The sequence continues at coordinate 281,168,880 of JARYHS010011408.1, forward strand.
CAGTTCCTAGTCCCTGTCCCATCCCGCCTCTAATGACCTTAGCAGTCGACGAGACTTAAAGCCATAAGTAAAAAAAAAAAAAAAAAAAATTAGATAAATTTACAATAATCTCATAAGGTCAAAAAGAAATACTCCGACAAAAATATTCATATCTAGTGCGGCAATAGTCACAGGTTTTCTATTGTCCCGCTGTTAACGTCGGAGCGGACATCCTAATCCTTTCATATAAAACGGACTAAAATTGTGGGACTCAAAAATGGAAATTTCCTAACAAATGTGCACTTCATACAAGGAAAGTAAGTGTCTTGAATATACGAGTCAAAACTGCAACCTATAGACCTAAGTTTGACACCTTACCACCGAGCTAAAATGGGCTGGTCATGCAGGTTTTCTTCTGTTTTCGCAAAAATCATAATGGCGATAATGTGTTTATAAGTGCTTTCTGTTCGGTGATATTGTTTACGTTATCACTAATAATCACATTATAAATTCCATTGCGCCAAAAATGAATAGAAATCAGTTCGCAGATGCGTCATAACATTTAAAAAAATCGAATTCCACTTCACAAATAAGAAAAATATCTCAGAATTAAAGACAGAGATGCCGAGTTATGACTCCTCTAATCCTAACATTTAATTTGAAGTGTTCTGCGATTGCCAATTTCAAGGATTTTATTATTACTTTTCATTGAATAAAAAAATCAAATTTGTAGTGGCAGTTTGTCTCTCTGCCTAAACTAAACAACTCCAATTTGTTTTTATATACCAACTAGTGCAACCGAAGTTCCGTAACAAGTGATTATGAAGACCACAACAAGAGCAGGAGGTTTAATTGAAGATTCAAACACGAAGACACTCAAATCGGGAAAGAAACTTATTACGTTGTGTTTGTGCAGGGCTGCAGCACAACGGAGTAGAATGGGAAACAACAGACTGTTATCACATTTTTTCAAAGAATTCATAACACTGCTGGCAAGTTTTTTAATAAGTGTTTCATCTAAACAACATGCTCCAATAATTTTGTTCTTCCTCTAACTCAGAAGCTTCTGTAGTCACCTTTAAAGTATTTCCATGACTTCTAGGAAGTCACAGTACCACTACGAATTTTCCTCAATACGTCAACGCACTGTTAACGGTTGATGACCTTAATATGTAGCTACGCAAGATTTCACAGTTATAGGCTGGTATACGTACCCACGACCAGGTCTTACTGGTTTAACTGTTAGAAATATATTACGTATTCATTAACAGGTATGCCCAAAGGATGTCACTGATATGGATGAATAGTGAAATAATGTCCTCGATAACATACAGTTGCGTTAACACTGATTTATTATTGACGCGCAGCGGATATAAGTGACTAAAAACGGAAGGAAACTTGCAGCTCGTAGCTTGTGTGTGGTTTTTTTCGTCTATAGGTTAATCAATAACTCATACAATTCCAAGACTCCGGAAATGACCGCAAACATTACACGTGGCTAGCCAGTAAGAATAGCTTATCCAATAATATCTGAGCAACTTGTGAAATCACAAAGCCCTGGCATCTATCACTGATTGTACCCGCAAACTGATGAACAGCTGCCTGTAAACAGCTTTTTCGATATGAATTAAAGACTTTTCGGGTGTTTTTCATTTGTATTAACGTTTCTCTCTCTCTCCGACGTTTCAATCAACACCTTGGATCATCATCAACGCAACTGTCACCTGCCGAGTCTACAAGACACGTAGGTATATCGGACGGAGAGCAAAACAATTAATTAATTAATATGGTTTTGATGGATGCGAAAACTTTTTGAATAGCCATTAGCCTTACACTTCGCCGTTTTGTTCATCTTTCAGATCGATTTTCTCCTTCAAGAAAACGTATATTTGTACACACTTTGACTTTAAATCTGACCGCCGTGAAAAATTCTATCACTCTTATTTTGCACAATCTGGCATCAATGTCATCCCAGGCAACAGTAACGCAATAATGGCTCCGCCTCCTCGCAATTTCATTGGTGGATATTTTATTCAGAGCCATCTATACTGCAGATTTTTAATTTCCTTAAGTCAATGCAGGAAACAATTGACCAACAGGTAGAAATTAAGCTCCTCCCACTGACGATTCTTATTGGCTGATCAATTAATCATCCTACCATTACATTTCTATAATACTTTACCAAAATTCAGATCTTGAAACGTTTCCCAAAATTTCTAATTAACGGGATTGCATTAAAGTGAGGCAGGAAACAGGCTCAATGCTATATATTACTACAGTTGATTAGCATAAAACTATAACGATAAGATTGTTATACTCATTTTGATAATTCCTTCGGATAATATTTCACTCATATATCTGGTCAGTCCACAAACCAAGGGATAATCATGTTCCATGAGGTAGAATTTTTAGTACTACGAAACTACAGAAACAAGAAATTATTTCGGAAGTGTCTCTCTCCAAGATGGATTGAATGAAACAGTCTTCCTTCGCTGAATTGTATACGCCTATTCGAGGAAAGTAGCACCGAGCTTGCAGTGGTCCTATGGTTAGCGCTCTGGGTTGCTGAGCGAGCGGTTCCGAGTTCCCAGTTCGCATCGAGCCGCCGTCGCGTGCGGTTGCTCGATACTTTCCTCAAGCGAGGTTCAGTGAGTGTATCAGTGAAAACTTAGCTTGTGGTTTACGATAGTGAAAATGGAATCGACGATACGGAAGAATACACTGAAATTTGCGTTCGACGCGAAGGAGACAAGACCACGTGCATATGACTTCCATGAATGGCTGTATGAAAAATTCGACTTGACAGACGCAGATGTATACGGAATCCAAATGGACTTCTTGACTTATGCAGTATACGTTAAAATGACAAATGACAACTTGTGCAATACTATCGTAGAGAAAACTGGAGGGAAAGCCGACTACCAGAACCCAGATGGAACCGTAAGTACCGTATATATAAGCCACGCAGGGCTGTGGCTACGATCAGTAAGAGTTTTTAATGTACCATTTGAAATTAGTAATGCTAGTGTAACGGCAGCAATCCGAAACTATGGTGAAATAATAACGGCGACCGACGAAAAATGGAGCCCTAAGTTCAGATTCCAAGCAAACAACGGCATACGGTGTGTGAAAATTGATCTAAAAAAACATATACCTTCCTATATAATGATACAGGGTTTCAAAGCATTAATAATATATGAGGGACAACCGCGCACATGCTCTGTTTTCAATGAGCCAGGACATCTAAGATCTGAGTGTACAAAACGCCGACCATTACAACTTCCAAGAGTAAAATTGTCAACATCAGAAACTATAACAGCAAATGCTACAATCGCGGAAGCGAGTAAGGAAAGTAGCAACATAGCGTCTTATGCAGAAGCCACGGCACAAGTCAACAGTGTAAACATAGGCCACACTGTAACATCAGCATGTGAGCCACACACAGGAACGTTGGAAAACACGGAAAACATGGAGATCGATGTAGAGGACAACTCGGAACAGCTCGGCGGTAAACAGGAAACACAAGCCGAAAAATCTGGACAAGAAGAGGAAGAAAACGAAGAACAAGAACCGGAACAGAAATTACATGAAAAAGAAATAGAAGAAGAGAGTATCCCAGAACATGTCATACACATAGAAACATTTACAAATAAAACAACTCACCAGGCAGAAGAAGATTCCGAAACAAAACAACGGATTGAAATGCACAGCTCAACGATCAATAACAAAGCCGAGAAAGAAATAAGCGAGAAGAGAATAACAAGACAATCTAGCAGAAGTGCAAATAAGGATGGTGCCAATACCGCAAGTCAATACATAGCAAAAAAACGCCGAGCTCTCAGTGAACGACTCGAAAACAACGGCAAACCAGTAAAAAGAATAGCAGAAAAAGTAGAACGAACAACAAATAACGCCAAATCAAGACAAGAAGAAGAAGAAGAAGAAGAAACAACCAAAGTGAGAATTGAAGGACAAGACACACCAAAATACGTAAACGATCAGAAGATAAGAGAAGAAGATAAACCAAAACTCCTCAGTAAAGACAGCTGGTACGAGGAAGTAATGGAGGGATCTGATGAGACGTAAAATAACCAATGACAAGCAATCAAAGTTATAGCATTGCAACTATAAATATGAACAGAGTAATTACGCCATTCAAAATAAAATGCCTAGCGGATTATATTAAACAAAACAGTATTGACATCGCAATGTTACAAGAAGTGACTTTTACGGAACTAAACATCCCCGGATACGATGGAATAATCAACTACTCCAAAGAAACCAACACGGGAACGGCCCTCGTGATTAGAGAGGGAATTGAGACGGTTAGTACAGAAACATTAACAAACGGCAGGGCCATTGCAACTACAATAAATAACACGCGAATAATCAATGTTTACGCCCCCTCTGGCAATAATAATCGAGCCCAAAGAGCACACTTCTACAAAACAGAGCTACCCTATCTCCTGCGAAATACCACAGGTGCAATAATAATGGGAGGTGACTTTAATTGTGTACTAAGCCAAAAAGATCAAACCCCAAATTTCAATGGGTGCAGGGAGCTGACTAACCTCATTCGAGGGATGGACTTTCACGACGCTTGGGAATGCATTCACGGAAATGCCAAAGCCTACACATATGTATCAAACAACTCGGCAAGCCGACTTGACAGGATCTACGTAACGGAGACTCTCCGAACCAAAACAACCAGTGCAAACATTTTTCCTCTAAGCTTTTCAGATCACAACAGTATGCAATGTACTGTCAACATGCAGAGGCAGCCAGTTAGCAGAGGCAAAGGATTCTGGAAATGTAACATCTCTATGCTTGAAGACCCGGCGCTAGACGAAGAAATCAAAAGTGTCTGGGACGAATGTCTAAAAAACTGTAAAAAATATAAAAGCACACTATCTTGGTGGGTTGAACATGTGAAACCGAAACTAAAACGAACCTTAATCTCCTGGGGGACACAAAAGAACTATTGGATGAAGGGCACAATTGAGTATTATTACAGATGCATCAAGGAATTATACCAAGAGCCCACCATAACTGTCGATACTAATATAAAAATAAAAAAATACAAAGCCAAGATCCTATCATTACAAAATATGCAAGCAAACAAACTTCTGACAACTTCAAAACCGACTGACGTCGCAACCAAAGAAACGGCAGCCTTGTACCACCTTATAAGGAGCACAAAAAGGAGTAAAAAAAACTTTAATAACCAATATAATTAAAGAAAATGGTGAAAACATCAAGGACGGAAGAGATATAATTAAAGAAATTACCACGCATTATAAAAATATTTTTAAGTCAACTCCAACTAGTACGGCGGCAATCTCCGAGTTAATATCCAACTCAAGTAACACAGCAAGTGGGGAAGAATCAGCAACTCTAACAAGAATTTTTGACCAGGATGAAATTCATACATCGATAAACAAAGCAGCAAGAGGGAAATCCCCAGGACCGGATGGGTTACCCATAGAATTTTATATTCATTACTGGCCCATGCTAAGAAATAAGTTAACAGAGATTCTAAACGACTTATGGACAGAGGATAATCTTCCCACCGCCTTCACAGAGGGCATCATAGTGCTAGTACCCAAAGGCAACAGATCAAAAAAATCAATGAAATACGACCAATAACTTTGTTAAATTCAGACTTTAAAATACTAACGAGAATCCTCAAAACTAGACTGGAACCCCTCATGGAGAAAATCTTAGGACCTCATCAAACCAGTGCTATTCCCGGACGTAGCATCTTAAATACTGTGTGCGAATACCGTGATATTATCAGCATAAACGCAGAAAAACAAACGCCATCAGCTCTACTATTCCTCGATTTTGAAAAAGCTTTTGACCGAATTGAACATAATTACCTCTTAAAAATCATGGAACATAAAGGATTTGGCTCCCCATTCGTGGAAGTAATAAAGAAAATAATTACAAACACACATTCAAAACTTCTTATAAACGGACACCTGTCAGCGCCCGTCAAGATAGAAAGATCGATAAGACAAGGATGCCCGCTATCAATGATCCTGTACGCACTGGCAACGGAACCCCTGCTTGAGAAATGTCACCAAAATTTAACAGGCATTAATCTAAACGGATACAAATTTACATGCAGAGGATACGCAGACGACATTTGTATAGCCGAAACTTCAGCGGAGGACATCCAAAAAACGTGGGAAATAATCACAACGTTCACGGAAGCAACAGGCGCAAAACTTAACCCAAAGAAAACTGCACTGCTCCAAATAAGTGGAGCAGAGATCCCACCTCCAACAGACATCTGGTACGAGCAAGTAGAAGAACATAAGACATTAGGCATTGTTTTTCAAAAGAACATTATGAAAACAATAACTAAAAACTGGCTCATAACACTACCAAAAATTAGGGCTGTTATAAACATGCACTGTGATAGAGATCTGGATGCAATACAGAAGGCTAAAATCGTACAAGTATCTTTATTGAGTAAAATGGTCTACATCGCCCAAGTACTGCCGATACCCGACACAATTGCAGATCGGATACAGAATCTGCTCGGGTGGTTCGCAAGCAGGGGTAAGATCTTCAAAACAGCGTTCAAAACAATGACGCTACCCCTAGGTAATGGAGGCATAGGAATGATAAGCGTACGCGAAAGATGCTGCGCATTATTCCTCAAAAGAACCATAACGACAGCGGAAAATGACCCAAACGGCCCAACAAATAACTTGATTAAAGAAACAAAACCAGTCACTGAGGAAATACCTTTCAACATGGCCGCGATAAAGTTCACCTTACCACATATGAGAAAATTTCAACTAGAAACAACTTATGCAAAAAACAAAGGATGCACCCTGTACAACAAGACAACAAAAGAAATCTACAAAATAATCAACACATCTAACCACAGAAATAAAATCGAAATTAAAAATCCACAATACAACTGGAGCAACATCTGGAAAAATATAACGAATAAAACTCTAAACACTAAAACACAATCCTTGTGGTATGACGTCGTAAATGAGAAAATCTCAACCAACAGAAGACTTTACGAAATACATCTATCCCCGAATGACAGATGCAGAAATTGCGGAAATACTGACACCCTGATACACAGAATAACGTGTAACCAAAACCAGAAAATATGGAATTGGGCAAGAAGAAGAATAGCCTTCCTTGACAGAACATCACCTTTAACCGTGAGCATCCAGGAAATACTGAAACCTGAGAAAAAGAGATATCCTGAAACGAAACACAACACGGTACAATGGATACTAGGCAATACCCTAACTTATATGCTACAAACGGAAAAGAGTACTTACGACGAATATATAGCATATATGAATACTATATATTACGAAATTATCCAAACTCAAAATTATAAAAAAGACTTCGCACGGATGCTCGATATAATAATGACAGAATCATTCCAATGATCACAATTTTAACCAAATAAAACTGTTTATAAACCCCGCCTAGACCCAAAGAGAGACTTTTTGAATCAAAGGCACGAGGGGAACCTAACTGTACCAAATATTCAAATCATAAAGAACCTCAAAAAACAAAACATCCAACTGATGGAAAATACCACTAATAAATACAAATCAGGAAAAGAGAACATTGAAACCCAAATTTTATTATAAAAAGGTTTAGAGCCAGGCAAAGAACCAACCACTGGCGAGCGAAAGGCAGGGCTGAAGGGGAGGAAGGAGGCCCAAAAAACTAAAAAAAAAAAAAAAGTTCAAATCCAAGTAGTTCTTTTTATTTTTATTTTTTTTATTTTTTTTTATTTAGAAATCTATCTTTACTTGTATTTTATTTTTAAGCGTACCGAAACTGCACATTGCTTATAAGTATAAGGTATCCATGATTCTTTCCTAACTGCGTCAGGAAAGAAGATAAACATCTGCGAAACTACCCAATGTTTCGTAACTAATAGCCGACGTAAGCATGAAAGATTTGCGGCAGCAGAACTGACGAAAATCTACACGGGTTTCAAGCCGCGCCGAAATCATATCATCTGTCCCTTTTCAAACGACACACATGTTTCCAATATATTTATTTCACAGTAGAACGATCATCGCGTTTCAGAAAGAAATAATTTACAAGAGGAATTATTGCTCTCTTTGTAGATGGACGATAATGATTATGCACTATATAAATAAATGAGAGGTAATCGCGCAGAACTAAATAATAGCACCGCAACAAATCAAACGACCATTGTCACTAAAAAATTTACAACCAGATTATTATCGTAGGACAAAAATAAATTCTTTTATAACTGGTGTAAGTAATTAAAGTTAATTGAGAATCGGGCTTAAAGACAGGGAGTTCTTAAATTACCGTTTTTCCAGTTTTCTACAACTCTGTTAGTTGTTGACACTGTTACTTCATGATCTTTACAGCATTGGGATTTATTAAATACTGGGGCTAAATGCTCATTACTTAACAAGGCGTGAAATTACCTGCGTTATTCTTTGTTTGGAATAACATAAATAAATACAAGCATTTGGCGAATGAGGATGTCGCCGTTCGCGTGATTGTTCTTTAGTCTCCGGTATAAAGTGGAACGCTCAAGTTTTGTTACCCGTCATAATCGACTCCATAATCGCCTAGATCTCAAGGATTCAAACAAACACAGTCTACCGGTAAAGTAAGGTTGATGATGTCTAAAGACCGGAAGACCGAGCGTGACGTGTGAGCGGTAACGTTCTGGCTCCAGGCAAATGCTGGGACGATTCTTATAGAAAGCCATGGCCGTTCCCCACTTTAATAACTTCAACATCGATGAAACGTAAAGCAATAAACAAAAAAATAAGGATAGGGAGAAGGTATTGTTAATCGATTTCAAGCCAGCTGCGACCTCCTCAACAAATTTAGCCAGCTTTTCTTCTTATGATTTTACGCCTCGTCGACATAGAGGTGATTATTGGCTGGATAGGAGTAGTGGCAAGGAATTCGGCCATGCCCTTGTAAAGAACCTATTCCGGTATTCATATGGAGTGATTTGGGGAAACCTTGGAAACCACAAATATGCATGGCTTAACTTGGATTCGAACCATTGTCATTTACAGCAACGACCAACGTGTGTTCCGAAATGGTAATGATGTAGAAAAATAGATATTTGTTCAACCTCTAAAACTGTAAATAAATTAATTTGCTTCTTTATCTATGAATGCTTGGGAGACGTTACTTTTTGTATTGCCCTCATGCAGTTAACATGGATTCCCACCGCATTTTCAATTGCCAGCTGTAAGTTGGATAATTCTGAAACCACCAAAAACTTTTGCCAAATGTGCTGCTCGTGTTAAATTATTACGTGTATTATTTACGCGTTATAAAGGTATTCTTCCTTGCCGAAGGAAGTAGGAAAGTTAAGACTTTTCCTGGTAAGCGTTGTCATATTTACTTTCTGCGACGTTGCCACGATGTTCTGCCTAGTAGTAGCGCTGTAGCAATTTCCCTATACCAGAAATAGTGTCTCATAGCTGGACACACACATAGACGAAATGAAAAATTATTTATGTTCCAGTCTCATCTAGAATATTTTCATTTAACTGATTACTTCTCTTGCAACAGTTCGATTCTGTATACAGATTACTATTCAATCACGGAATGTTGTATTTATATGTATATTTTTTCTTTTGTCATATAATTTGTGAGGCACTAGATTCTGTGAGTCCAGGTGTCCTAGTGGTAACGCGCTGGGCTGTCAAAGTGCTGGTTCTCGGTTCAAGCCCAGTTGTTGTTATTTTTTTTCATTCTTTATCTCCTTTTCACTTGTTGCAAAATACATATCATATAAGTAAGTTTATATATATTTCGTGGTCAATTGGAACAGTGGAAATGAATCATAAAATTAATGTTTGGCTGAAATGAGAAAGTGTCAACGCATGATGCGTGAGTAGGAACTGAAAGCCAGTTTTCCAATAAATTTAATTTAACCATTACGATTTGTGCCACTCAACTTAACCAATTTTTTTCTAGTGCAAAGGCGGGAGATTGATAATTGGGGCAATGATGGCTGTTTAAAAATAAACAAGGACCTAAATCAAACTAATGTGCGGTTTTTGTAGCTAACGTTCCTATTGGACACAGTGGTATTAGCAAGCAAACCAGAATTGAAAATGTGAGTAGTTATTCTTACGAAAACAAAAAATCATCATTGAATGCTTTGTCCACATCCATATTTGGTATGCCTCACCACACTGAAAACGATGTAGAAGTGAGTCGATATTTCCACAATTTTCACAATTTTGAAGTGTATTTGAAATAATTTCTCATTTGTTGCAATTGTCTCATTAACCACTTTGTACCATAAAGCTCGTATGTCTGAAGGCAGGTTATTGTTAAAAATATTTGACCGAACAATCCACCAATTAGTATTTACATATTTTGTTTCTATCTTGTTAAGATTTTGTGGATTTCTTTCGTTGTTTGTGGGGGTTTTTTGTAGTTGAGCTGCTGTTACGTAACTAATTTCTAGAAAGTAGTCCCTGATATAGTCCCTGATATGTTGGAAGTTTTTATCGATGTGGTCAATTCGTATAGGAGCCTCTGCACTTGCGGGTCTGTATGTATTCACTAGTTGAGATGTGAGACGGTCCTTCGTCTTCATAATTTTTTTCATTGCTCGTACAAAAAGCGCTTTGCATTTGATGTTGGTATTAATAACATTCAATCCTCCGCTGCTGTTTGGCAAGGTTAATGTCTGAAAATTTACTTTAAAAAGTCACCTTGGCATAGAAACCATGAGATTGTTCGTTGTATGTTTTGTGTTATGGCTTTGGGGGCAGGAAGAATCTGCGCTAAGTAATTTATTTTGCCAAATATTGATAATTTAACTAAGTTGCTTTTGTATATGTTAATCTGCTTATTTTTGTGCCTTCGAGTGTTCCCTTGACGGTATTTAAAACCTGGCGCCAATTATTTGTACTCATTTTGTGATGGTTGGCTTCAAGCCATACACCTAGAGATTTGTGTTTATGTATTTGCATTATTCCATGCACTGTCATGTTACTTTGGAGCCCTAACCCAATATGTAGGAAACCAGATTTATTAATATTAACTGTTGCTCCACTTGCACTCCTTGCGAGTGTATTGTTAATAACTTTTCAATTTTATGAGCAGGTATAAGAAATAAGATTGTTGAATATAGTATAAATCATTTCTGATGCCTAGACGAATGGAGCGACTGCTGGTGTTGAGAGCTAGTAGCTGCCATTACTGTGCAGTAAGTACAGGCGGAGACGAGAGCTTGCCAAGGACTTGGACGGCCGACGCTCGTCCTTTGTTTCGCCCCCAGCCTGGCTCTCCGCCGTTGGCGGAAGTGCCGAAATCTCGCTTGAAACTTTAATCACGCTGCATATTCCTGCGTCCCACTGTTTCACACCGAATTTTCACAAGCACCACGAAATGAGAGTTAAACAGTTCGCTTTCCACAACGATGTTTAATACGTCACCACACTGTAAAGTACATTTCCGCTTTAGTAAATTGGAGAGGGTAGTTCCTCGTTCGTCCCACCTTTTAATCAGTATTAATGCCAATGTGACGATCTAATATTATCGACCACAGCAAAAACTTACTAGCAATCCAATTCAGTCTCCTATTAGTTGCTACATCTGCGTGGTTGCAATCATGCAACAGGATCACGTTCTATCACATCCTTTATTCTAGGAATAGTTTAAATTATTTCTTGCTTTGAAGCAATGAATTACTCTTTCTGTATTGGCGCAGACAAACCGGGACGAAATCAGAGCTATCATCTTTGAAGATTTTAACTGTCTTCAGGAAGTTAAACTGCACTACACTCGTCCGTATGTTCGTAGCCTTATCTGGAAAACACTAACACATCTATCCATATCCTAAATCACTGAGATAAACCGGTTGAAGAAAAAAATAATAGCTAATGGTGAATTCTCAATGTATCCGGTCAGAACCTTGGTCTTCAATCTATGCGCGCTAGGTATCTTGGGCTTGATAACCGATACGTTTAATAGGGTACGACAAGGACTCCTTTGTTTTTCTCTTCAGAGTTGATTTTCTTCTGGTCTCCGTGGTATTACTGTACTGTTAAATCGCTTGTCCGAAGCAAATTCACTTTTGCGCTGATATATTAATCGATAACACATTAAAGCTCAAAATGCGGCAGTTCTGTCCAAAACGAAGAGTGTGATTCTCTCCTTAATGTAAGGATATTAAGTGGAAAAACTGCGCCTTGTGGCGCCTAGGGTGTGAGATAAAAAGTGTACTAAACATATGAACACTGTATATGTGCACGAATACTTAAATAATAACTACAATATTAATTTGATGTACAGCATGTTAACTAAAGAAGGTAGATATTGTTCAGTATACATATTTTTTTTTTTTTTTTTTTTTTTTTTTTTTTTTTTTTTTTTTTTTTTGTAACTGCTTTACGTCTAGTTTTAACATCGAGGTATTTAGAGACGGGAAAGGATGGGGGGCAAGGATGGGGGCAAGGAATGGGAAGGAATTCGGCCATGGCCTTTTGAAGGAAGCATCCCGGCATTTGCCTGGAGTGATTTGGGGAAACCATGGAAAACCCAAATCTGGATGCCCTGACGGGGATTCGAACCGCCGTCCTCCCGAATGCGAGGCGAGAACGCTAACCGTTACACCGCCCCGCTCGGTTTGTTCAGTATAAAGAATATGCAATCTATACAGAAAGATTAGCACTGAGTTCTTAGGAGACAGCAGGAAGAAATAAAAGAAGAAAGTTGTTTTGGTTTCTATAAGATGAAGAATTCGTAGTTAAAGAGAATGATATTTTGGCTGTAAAGACTAATATTATGAAGTAAGAGGTTAAATAAAGTTTTGTTGTGAAGTCAATATAATTATTAACTCTGTGTGAGGAAACTAAAGAAATCACTGTAAAATTATTATTTAAATTGGTGTAGTTGTCCTTTATCAGCGTAGGTAAAGAGCTTCTTTTAACCACTGAATTGCACAGAGGGAACGATCGACAACGGGAGAAGGGACTAAATGAAAGGTAAAGCGGTGTTTTTTTTATTTTAGCTATTACCTTATATTTTGAATACCTTATTTTGAATAATTTCCTAAGCTCACTCACTCACCTCAATAGCTAATGGCTGAAGAACGGTGTCACGTGTCAGCCTTCGCTCGCAATTTAACAGCTACCAGAGATATCATTTGAAGAAATTCTAGGTTATGTTCACAGTTTAATAGCTAACCATCTACTACCAAATTAATTGCCATAATACATTCATTAAGTTTGCTTTCGTAACATTTCATACTTAAAAAAATATAGATAGGCTGATAAAAGTGGACCTGCTTTTCAGTAACATGTTGTATGAAAGCAACTAAAAAAAACTTAAATTATTCATGGTCTCTGCTCTAACAACGAATGTCAACTGTCATTCCGGCGTAGGCTAAATTACAGTTTAATTAAAACTTTCGCTAATGTTGTTGCTTGACAAAGTTTATACATTATGATTTATTCACTTTTTACGTACTGACTGCTTTCGTTAATGGTCTTTGTTCATGTTAGCTGTACGTGAGTTGTTAGGTTGCTCAAAGTGGACATCAGACCAAATATGTTACCGAATCGAGTATTCCGGCAATTCATGCTCCGGAGTTGCTCAACTGTTTAATAATCTGCAACCTGTATTAAGTTATCTGGCCGTTACAATATCTATGACCAAAGATTACATTATGAATTCCCAGCCTCAATTAAAAAAATTAAAATAAAAAAATGATGCTTTCGAAGCTGACATATTTCGGAATGACAGCAAACAAATATTGCTACCAGCAACATTCATATCTCGGAATGACCGCGAAAATAAGATAAGAGAAATCAGGGCCAGAACCGATTCTTTTCTGTATTCATTTTTACCACGAGCGATTAGGGAATGGAATAGAAAGGATTTACCAGGCGTGTAAACTTAAAATCCGACAGGAGTAGCTTTCAATAAAGCTCTCCGGCCATCCTGATCTGGGTTTTCCATGGTTTCCCCGGATCGTTCCGGGCGAATGCTGGGATGGTTCCTCACAATAGCCCATGGGCGCCTCCTGCCATATCCCGTATATCCCTTCTAAACTATTACCCTTTCGGATAGGTGCAATGCACCCTCCGCCACACACTTTTAGTGAATTTCGGAGTAATGATAATAATAATAATAAGTAATTCTTCAAATTTTGCAGAGTGAACTTTAAGGATCAAATACAAGTCAAGTTTTTGTTTCAGTAAGTTCGATTCTACGACCTTTGAAACAATTATACGACAGCGTGATCGCCCCTGTCCGTGTTTAGAACTACGTCTATTAATAGTTCTGAGATCTTCAAGCTCAACTTTATTCACAGGTCAAGTTTGTATTTGGTCAGATCAGGTCAACCTGTTATACTCTTTGACCTTAAAAACTGAAACTATTCTAGACCCGTGACGATACGCTAAAAACGGTCACAGCCTTACACTAGTTCAAAAATAAAACTCTACAAGTGGCTTGTCATAAAAGAATACTATTAATTTAAAAATATTTGTTTTATTACTTATGGCTTTACGCCTCGTCGACGTCAAAGTCATTAGAGGCGGTATGGGATTGGGAACAAGGAACGGGAAGGAATTCGGCCACGGTCTTTTTGAATGAAACTTCCCGGCAATCGTCTGGAGTGATTTGGGGAAACAATGAAAAACCTCAAATCTGGATGCCCGGACGGGGATTCGAACCGGCGTCCTCCCGAATGTGAGGCCAGAACGTTAACTGTTCACCCACCATACTCGGTTTAAAAATAAAAACCCTGCAGGTGCTTTCATGCCTATACGTGAACTTAGTCTTCCTCATCATCTTCGTTGTAGGTTGACATTACTCAGATTTGCGGCTCACTTCAAGAGCCTGATCTTCCCAGTGTCACTATGACAGGAACGACCAAATGTCCGGATTTTCCAATGCAAAAATTGTAAACTTACAAACCACGCTCCTTAGCTTCTGGATAAATCTCTGCCCAACTTCTGTCTCTCTGCAAAGGTGAAACACAACTGAAAGTTTTCCGAAAGGAAATAGTGGGTTGACAGCCATTAGAAACGGGACTTCAGAGGTTGTGGCAGCTAGGTAGGTACCGCTGGTCCAAATCCGTAAAACAGATGGGCCTTCTTCGAACCTGAATCCCAAGTGAAATAGACAATTTTTCTTTAACACGTATTTTCTTTTTTGGTTGTTTTCTTTTTTTGCTTATGGTTATAAGCTTCGTCAACGTCGTGTTCATGAGAAACGGGAGAGGACTTCGGGCAAGAAACAGGACGGAATTCGACCGTGGCCATCTGAAAGAACCATCTCAGCATTTACCTGCAGTAATTTCTGGAAACCACGGAAAACCGAAATCTGGAATGCCGGGATTTGAACCCACGTTATCAAAAATTCGAAGCCCGATTCTTTAACACATCCCGTAGGAGAATGGTATAAAAAATCCTCCGGATCTACAACATATTATCGATATTACAGGCAAAGTATCAGACATCTGATTTCAAGCGAAATTGTTTTTTTTTTTTAACTGCTTAACGTGTCTTAACAGCGAGGTCTTTAGAGACGGGAAAGGATGGGAGGGGGCAAGGAATGGGAAGGAATTTGGCCATGTCCTTTTGAAGGAAGCATCCCGGCATTTACCTGAAGTGATTTGGGAAACCATGGAAAACCCAGATCTGGATGCCGGGACGGGGATTCGAACCGCCGTACTCCCGCATGTGAGGCCAGAACGCTAAACGTTACACCACCATGCTCGGTAAATTGTTGATAACCGTGTTTGGAAAACAATTGTAATTGCCATACAATATTCAGCCAAATTACTCTTAATTGCAACGTAGAACATTTTATAATAGTCGCAGAGCTAATAGCAAGAGTTCCCGAAATCTTGCATTTTTCATGTAAATTGACGTATATTACGCGGCAATAAATCAAGAAGTCATTCGATAAGGATTTCCGATACGACCTAATTGCGGCAGCCTATCAGGCGCCCACAGTGGTTCAATACTTTCAGAGAGGAAGGAGCAGATATGGCCGTTCCAAACGCCGTGCATACTGTCCACACAGCTGATAACGGGAGCAAAACACTTGTTAGTCCCGCGCTTGCTTCGGAACTAGCCTATCGCCTCCAGTCTTTCGTCTCAAGTTCATCTCTAAGAGGCACGGAAGCTAATACCACAAGAAAAAGATCAGAAGCAAGTAGCCAACAAACAATGCAGCTTACGTCCATACACTGGTTCATAGGCTTAGGGTATCCATTAATCATGGGAGTTCAAAATAGGGAAGATACGGCAAAAAAATAAAAAAAAATATTTATTTTATTTATTCTCAAATATAGGGAGGATACGGCAAAAAAATATTTTATTTATTCTCAAATAGCCTAAATATACTATATATATATACACTTACAATTCAATACAAACATTAAAAATAAAAGAGAAAAAACAACAACAAACAAGTTGTTAATTTCATTGAATCCTTCACAGAAAAAAAAAAAAAAAAAAAACTATTACAATCTCTCTCCTCTAGCCATTTACCCAAATTTTCTCTGAAACTTGCGACAGTTCTGGTGCTTTTTATTTCTTCTGGTAATTTGTTATATAGTTTTAAACCTTTGTGCAACACAGTTTTCTGTGCTTTACTACTTCTATTATAAGTCGAATGGAAATGGTTTGCCTGCCTTGTCTTATAATTATGTACATCATTATTCTTTTGTACTAATCTAGACACACATCTTGGTAATAATCCACTTTCCAACCTACATACAAAAGTCAGTACGCCAAATCTCATTTAAAAGGAAAAGGGCAGATTGATAATAATATCACGTCAACTTTTTATTTCAGATTGGCGCCCTTCGAAGAACAATAGAGCTAAATAATAAAGTCTTCAAATTACGAGGTCAATATCATGTTAGGGAAAGGAGCGTTCCATCATATATCACTAAATCTCACCAAGGAAATTTAAGAAAAAATATTTCATGAAATTAATGCACGCCCCATTATGAGTATCAAACCTTCTAATAGCAACTGACAGGATCAACGGAAGGCGTAAAGTTCTCATGTCGGATTTTTGTTTGTTTTTGGATAAACATTAAGGCTAGCCGATGGTGGTGTTAGAGCTGGACTACGATTCTGTGCCAGGAATGGAGAGGAAATTAGCCATGACCTTTTGGAAGAAACGATATCGGAATTCTCCTGGAGTAATTTTGGAAATTATGGAAACCCGAAGTTTAACTGGCTAGGACTGAAGGTTATGGCTCACGCACCAGGCTCGGTTTGAACCGTGAACTGCTGTACTCTGTTCATCCACAACTGGCGGTTCAAGGTAATGTTAACCTTGCCTCCCTCCTCACTTCACCGACCCTTCCTATTTCTAACCCTACAGGTAGACGACAGGCAAATCTGTCAGGGGACTTTTTCCCCTTCGCACGTAGGGTTAGGAGCAGTGGAGTGGGGATACAGCACAGTGAGCTTGAGTCGCCTCTGTTAACTGAACACACTACAGATTCACTACTTCTGAACCAATACGCAGCGACCTAAATTCCAAGTTTGCTGTGAATAAGAAAATATGGCGCAGTTTAATATTAATGCCAGTTTAACCGTACTTGATAGATCTCAACACACTTGCAATAATAAGAAAATCACAGTATCTGTGCACGTTTTATCTATGCGCCACAAGAATTCAATTCTGGAGCTGTTACTTAAATGGAAAATGTGAAGCCCGCGGTTCAGCTCTTCTCACAGCAGTACCAGGACTCCTATAGCATGGAATGCATTAATTCTGGTTGCACGCACAGCAACCTCCAAAAAATTAGAGAAATCAAGTAGAATGAACGACGCTGCAACAGCTAAAATTCTCATGAATGTGGAATCCAATACGCAGCATTTAACAAGTCCGACTCGACACTTCTTTAGCATTAGATCCAGAAACTAATATTATTAATCTCGTGATACTTACATAGAATCAATTTATATGATGAGTTGAGTGGTATTTTCCTTGTACCTTGATTGTTAAATAGATGCAAAGATTTTAGATTTGTCTCCGATTCTTAATGTCATTCTTTACTAACTCCTTTACTTGCTACCACACTTTTCAAGCCGAAGGTTGGTTTGGTCCACCTACTGGAGTTATGCAAATATGACATACAGATTCTTTCCTCCGCGTGTAGTATGTATGTATTATGTAATATTGCTAACAATAGTTTGTTGTGTATATGAAGAGAAGGTTTTTTTTAAATTGCTTTTCACCTCGTCGACGGCTAAGGTCATTAGAGGCGGGATGGGACTGGGTACAAGGAACGGGAAGGAATTCGGCCATGGCCTTTTTGAAGGGAGCATCCCAACTTTCGCCTGGAGTGATTTGGGGAAACCATGGAAATCTCAAACCTGAATGCGCGGACGGGGATTCGAACCCGAATGCGAGGTCAGAACGTTAACCGTTAACCCACCACGCTCGGTATGAAGAGAAGTAAGAGAGAGAGCATACCTTGGTGCAGAATGATTCAGGCTAACTCTTTTGGAAGAGATACAGTGAACAGTGTCGTATAGGCTACCATCATTTCGGAGAGGTTTTCTTTAGTTAACCCAAGAGGTCGGTATAGAATCGGGAACAGTGATCCATCCCCTTTTTTACCCTGCTCGGTTCGGAAGTTGGAAATTTCTTCCGCCAAATAACCCTGTGGTAAATGACCTTAACCAGTAGGGTTGTGACAGATAACATTGCACATAAAAGAATGCTATCTGATTCCTCATTGCATGAAAGATTAGAATGCAAGGAAAATTAACGCAATGGCAGAATAATTTCAGTAGCGTGGGCAAACAAAGCTGCGTTAGCAGGATTTCAGGAATTGTTCACAGTCTTAAACGTGGGATAAGAGAAAACTAGAGCTGTAAAAGTAACGAGAAATTGTGTACCCGTATGTATTCGTTACAAAACCAATCAGCACTCGTTACTATCATATCGTTACGTTACTCGTTAATTTTGATACAATTGAGCACTAGCATGAAGCATTGTATCGAGGTGCGCCGCTTACTTCGTTACTATCGTATATTTTCATTACTCGTTACTTTTAACACAATCGAACACTAGTATGGAGCATCGAATCGAGTCGCGTTGCCTACGGGTTACGGGCTAACTTCTTTCGTACTTTGTAAAATTTAAATAAATTGTTCATTTATTGAAGTAAGTTTAAGTGAAATTTGCACTGTACAATAAAATAGAAGTTAGAATAACGCATTTCATAAATGTTTGAATCAATAAAGTCTCACGAAGGAAATGTGATCAATAAAAAAGGAACAATAACCATCTCAAATTATATATTCATATATTCTTACTGTTCTACTTCCTATCGAAAAATTATGCTCTGTAAATTTTAATGTTAAACAAAAGGAAAACTACAAAATAACTCTTATGTTAAAATTACTTACGACATTAAAAATATCAACACTTAACAGTAAATTATATGAATTATATTGAAATAATGTAAGCGCAACATTTTTGAACTTGCACATTTTCGCTTTGTAACGAAACGAATTAAAATCATAATTCCCCAGAAATTTGCGACACACGATGTTGAAATTTTATCCTCTCATTCAATCTCTCATTCAGATTCGTTTAGTCGCTGGGCGAACCGTTCCTTCCCGCATGATACGTCGTATTTTTTGTTTTTCGAATCGAACTGACATCCATACGACAAATGCGAGTAACGAAATGAATTCGTGAGCAACGATTCGTTACTTCGAGTCAGACGATGTACTCGTTACTCAGTAACAAATACAGACGTTTTGCTACAGCTCTAGAGAAAACCGCTATTACGTAATCACGTTGTTAAATCTTACAGAATGACCACACAGCACGCAAGTGCGCACAATGTATTACATCTGCATATGTGTCTAGTCTGAACTTTGCACGTAAAATAAACGTCAGTTAGTAATGATTTATAGATTACTGCCATAACGCCGTACGCGTATATAGCTCTTTCTTCACTTGAGGGATATTATCATTACATGGATATACCAGAGAAGTAAGGGAATAAGGTTACAAAACTTTGGTCAGACCACTGCTTGAATGTGTTGGTGTAGTATGGGACCCACGTTTTGTTCCCCCCCCCCCCCCAAATCAGATACAGGAGTTGGAGGAGGTGCAAAGAAGGGCTGCTAAATTTTTCCCTGGAAATTACGGCAGGACACAATCAGTAACCGATATAATAAAGCAGCTGGAATGGGATTCACTGGAAGAAAGGAGGGTGGTGAAGATATTCATGGGAATGTACAAGGCGTATATAGGTGATGCGTGGTCTAAGAATTAGGAATAGTGAATGGAAAGGAAAAGATGACCATTACCACAAGCTGAAACTCGATTTCTGGCACAAGGGTGTGGAAAGATTTTCTTTCGTCGGTGAGGTGATCAGGAATTGGAATAAGTCACCAAGAGAAATGATGAATAATTTACCAAAAACACAGAAAGAATTTAAAGCTGAAATTCGTTGACGGCAAAATAGGAGGTTATCTGGAAAGGGGGAAAAAATGGTTGTGTAAGGCAATTATCTCCAGACCGAGCGCTCCATCGTAATTAAATTAAAATTAATTAAATTAAGTGACCTAGTTTTGAGGAAACATGAACCTTTTATTTAAAAAAATGATAATGCTTAATCACTTAACTTTTATTTCATCAAGCCTGAGGGTGGGTGGTAATTTTGAGGTCTGGAGTTCTGGACGACACAGGTTCGATTGCCTGCGCAGCTTTTCAAATTTCAGTTTTTACGGTTTCCCAAAATACTACAGGCGAATGTAGCGATGGATCCCTACAAAGTCCATGGCCGATATCCTACCCGTTCCTTGTCCACTGTCTCCTTCTTACTCTAATGACACTGTAGTAAAAAGTTTTGCCAGTTTGTACACTGTATTGATCCGATTCTCAAAGCATTCCTATTATGAGTCCAACCTTGGTCCTCAGTTATCTATTACAATCTTCTATTGGCTCCAATCATTTTCTTGCTCCTCAGTTCTTATCTTGCGTTTCTGTTAACAAAATAACCATTACTAATTATTACTACGTGATTCATGTAAAGTTGGTGGCGGAGCGTGCATTGCATCTTTCCTAAGGTGTAATCGTTTGTGCACAGGATGGGGTATATGGGATATGGCAAGAGGCGCCCATGGGCTATTTTGAGGAACTATCCCTGCATTACCTGAAGCGATCTGGAAAAACCATGGAAAACCCAGATCAGGATGGCCGGAGCGGTTTATCGAGACCTACTCCTATCGGATTCTAAGTTTTCTTGCTCGATGAATCCTTACTATTCCACTCCCTAATTGCTCGTGGAAAAAAAGAAATGAGTGTAGAAATGAATCGGTTCTGGCCCTAATTTCTCTTATCTTATTTTCTCGGTCATTCCTAGATATGAATGTTGCTGGTAGCAATATATGTTTGCTTTCTTCCTTGAGTATGTCAGTCTTAAACTTTTCAGTTTCTGCAAGAACAACGCCTTCGGTGTTCCAGGTCTTCCCAACCTAACATCGCACTTACGCTTTCCCTCCAGCTATATATACCTGTCCCGAATCGCATAGCTCTTCTTTGGACCTTCTCCAATGCTTCTATTAACTCCTTTTGATGGGTACTCCATACAGAACAACAATATTCTAAGTGAAGACGCACCAGTGCTATGTATGTAATCGATCTAACTTCCGGTGTACACTGTTTTAAATTATTACCTAGAAAGAGGAGCTTATTACTTGCTTCCAATTAACTTCTCAAAACGATCATTCCACAACAAATTATTAAGAACTGTTACACCTAAGTATTTAGTGGAATTTACCTTTCTAAAGATAATGCCATTAATTGTATATTCAGAGCTAAATGGTGTCACCTTTTTATTTATATTCGTTCCTTCGCATTTTTAGCGTTTAATTCCAGTTGCACCAAACGATTATTTTCATAACATAGGCTTGTAGCAAAACGCAGTCGTTCTTAGTTTTGATTTCCCGATAAATAATAGCATCATTGGCAAATAGTATTTTTTTCTCTTATTACGGTCGCACAAGAAACAACAGAGCTCCTATCACACTCCTCTGGGGAACCCAGATCTCACTTCCCTCAGCGATGAACGTTCACCGTCGAGAACTACACACTGTGTTCTGCCCTTCAGAAAGTCTGTAACCCAGTCGCATATTTGTCTAGATATATAGTTTCGTAAGTAACATAGTGTGAGGCAAAGTATGGATAGCTTTTTTTTAAAATCTGATAGAACTAAGTTAAGCTGGAATGGCTCATCGATAGTACGTTACCATTCTTTAATAATGTTCTTCAATGAATTAGTCTTTTCACATAACATATTCAGGCATATTAAATTCATATTTTACTGGTTTATAACACCTTGTTTGGGATGCCTGGTCTCCCCATGTGGTGCAGTACCGCTGTTGCCGCGGTACAGTGGTAGTGAATGCCAGTATTGGTCGGGCGGGCTGCGGCGTACACAATCGATACGGAGTCTGTTCATCTGGCGCCGGCCGACCCACAGACAAACATCCCACTCTCTCTACGACTACTCTGCCACAACCACACTCACTGTCGTCCTGAAAATATATAAGTCGACTATATTCTTGACATGGGGCTCCCCTGACGAAGTTTGCGGACTCTCGATTTCTCAACGAAACGTTGATTAGTTTTCAGCATTTCCTTCAGGGTTCCAGTAGCGGCAGACTACAAGTCTGCGGTCTGAGTGAGAGCTGCGATATAATCGTAATGGTACACCGCGAACCTTCATTCTGCCGGTTCAAGTACAGCATCGGTTTGTTTTTAACTCTGAGGCCAAAATCGAGTAATCTGCTATACAATATCCTAAGTTCACTCACTCACTCACGTCGATAGCTATTGGCTGCAGAACGGTGTCACGTGTCAGCCTTCGCTCGCAAAGTAACAGCCACCAGAGATATCATTAGAAGAAATTCGAGGTTATGTCAACAGTTTAATAGCTAAGCAACTGATACCAAATTAATTGCCATAATACATTCATTGAGCTTGTTTTTCTGTTGCATTTCAGAGTTTACTATAAGGCTGAAAAGAAAACGTGGAAATGCTTTACAGTAAAATGTTAATGAAAGCAACATAAAATACTTAAATTACTCATGGTCCTGCTGTAACCACGAATGCTAATTGTCATTCAGACTTAAAACAAATTTCAATTTAATTAAAACTTTCACTAATATTGTTGCTTGATCAAAGTTTACACATTACGGTTTATATGCTTTTTAGGTATTTTACTGACCACTTTCATTAAAGGTATTTGTTCATGTTAGCTTTACGTGAGTTGTTAGGTTGCTTAAAGTGGACATCAGACCAAATGTGTTACGGAATCGCGTATTCTGGCAATTCATTTCTTCGGAGTTGCTCAACTGTTTAATAATAAGGATTGTGGATTAAGTTCTTTGGCCGTTACAGATACTATGACCAATGATTACATTATGCGTGTTTGCCCAGTCTCAATAAAAAAAACAACAACAACGTGATGCTTTCGAAGCAAACAGGATTTTTTAAAATTTTACAGAGTAAACTCTAAGTGGCAAATACAAGTTTGTATTTAAGGAAGTTCGAGTGTACGACCTTTGAAACAATTATACGATAGTGTGATCTCACCTGTCCGTGTTTAATACCTACGTTTATTAATTCTTTTGAGTTCCTCAAGCTCAAGAGATTTAATTCACTCTAAAGGTGAAACACAGGTGAAATTCATATTTGGTCAGATCAGGTCAACCTGTTTTAATCTTTGACCCTAAAAACTGGAAGTATTCTAGCCCCCTGACGACACAAAAAAAAACGGTCACGTGCTAACACTAGTTAATAATAACAATGGAGGCCTTACGGAAGAATGTGCCAGTCAAATAAAGAAAAATTATAATCAGCACATTTACACGTTTACCCCGCTATGACAAGCAGGCTGGATTAGTAAACGAGACTATCGAAACATATTTTAATACCAATAAAAAAGCAGAGAAACTTGAAATTCAGCTGCAACAATCTGTGAGAACACAATTTTTTATACGCACTCTAATAAGAGAAATCGTTGTACAGTACTTGTCGGAAAATATGGATTTAGAGATACCAGCACTTTAAGTACTTGCAGGTTTAATTGTGATGTCACCTGGGTATAACCTCAATAACAATTTGCTAATTAATAATAATAGAAACAAATGTAACCACATTTCCTGAAATCTTGGCAGAGAAAGTGGTTTCCATTCTACGGAAAAAAATATTCAGGTTTAATGTCTTTTGGATGCGGAACAATATTACAGATCGATAGGCACTAAAGGAGTTAATGGAATCTATACACGTCATCCTAACTAATTTCTAGATCTAAACATTCCTGTACTATATTACTTAATTTTCATTGTGCTTTAGCTAGATATATCATTTAAGGTAAAAGTTAAGGCAAAATTAGATGAGTATATTCTTTATGTTGCTGTACATAAATATTCGGTTGCTGATCTGGCGGGATCAAGAAGGCATAGATGGGATTAATTTATCGCCACGGAATATTTAAGAATTTTCTTATTTGTTTGAGGCTTCGTCGCACGTTTCAAACTCTTTCTACTTAATAATATTTTGTCCACGATGTATTGGTAGAATTCAGCGATTATGATATCAAATTTGGGTTGATATGGAATACAGCGACCAGGCAAGATTTGTTTTTACTTTGTTTATTCAATCATTACCGGTTTCAAGCAAACAATTATCATCATCAGATGGTTTGCATTTATTATGTGACTAGCTGGTGCCCACGACGTCGTTCGTGTTTGTAAAGAATTTGGATTAACAGCTACCGACATCTAACCACCATAGTGCTCGATGGGAGACTCGATGCTATTACCACACACAAACGCCAGTCTTCAGGCAGCAAAGTAAAATATACGTACACACATGTCTTTGGCCGAAATACGAAAATATCCTTGATCGACCAATTTCAACCACTATATCTCCCACACTCACACAGTTACCGAAATTCGGCCAACGTTTTGATCGACGGGTGACTCTGTGCTACTAGCACACACAAACACCAGTGATCTGCGCTAGATAGTTTTGGCTGAAAAGAGATACGCCATGACACAAATTTTTGGTAGAAATATGAAAGTGCCATAGGTCGACCACTTTCAACCACCATATCTCCACACCCCCATATCTCCCACACCCCCATAGCTACCGACATATAACCACCATAGTTCATGATAGGTGACACGATACCACTACCACACACAAATACCAGTGGTCTATGCTATGTAGTTGTGGCAGCAGAGTACCATATACGGAGACACATGTCTTTGGTCGAAATACGAAAATGCCCTCCATCGACCAATTTTAACCATCATATCTCCTACATCCCCACAGCTATCGACATTCGGCCAACGTTGTGCACGACAGGAAACTCCATGCTACTTCCACACACAAAGACCAGTGATCTGTGCTAGGTAATGGTGGCTGAAAAGTGAAATATAGGAAAACACACGTCTATATATATATATATATATATATATATATATATATATATATATATATATATGCAAATTGCGAGCGTGTTTATGCTTCCTATAATATCAAAAATGTAGTGTTTGTTGTTAAATAAAAGTAATTTTAGTTTTGGGTTGATGATGGTTAACCTTTAGAATTTAACTTAAGTTTGATAACTGCTTATTTCCTACTTCGTTCAGCAGTAAATTAATATCATTTGGCAGATTATGTAATTTGAGAATATATTTGGTGTTTTTGTTTAAATTCATCATTTTGCTGCTCTGTTAATTACATTTTAACCTTAATTTCTGTCTGTAGTGAGCTGAAATTTGCACTGTTATTTAAGTTCCCTCGCCATTTCATGGGTAGGATAGCACTCAGATGGCGTGAAGAACACACGTGACTCCGCACAGGGATTCGCGGTATTGTTTAAGCAAGCATAGTGCAGTTTAAAGTGAACAGACTCCAGGCTCTAATGTACAACCGCAATTTCACGTGCTGGAACAGATTACTGCTATTTACTTGGAATACAGTGTCTGTCGGTGTAATTACTGTGCAATATAGCCTGAGAGAATGCTGTGCTGTCAAGAGTTGTATTAGGAGCCGGTCACTACAGTTAAGAACTGAAGCTTACTGCTTTAAGTTTTCTTTGTCTATTGAATTTACAGTTTCTGGCATTTTTCCCTGGGGTAGCGCGAATATTGACTGATTGCCGAATTAAACTGATAATGAGTTTGTGTGCTATATAAACCATAATCTTTTGGAATCTTAAAGCTATGTATGAGCGATACTAGATTGCTATCCACTGTCGCATTGGAGTAGGTCGCAAATTGCTAAATAAGTAAAAAATTTATAAATCTTTTAAAGCAGCTTAACACTATGTAACGAATTGTCAATGAACTTAATAAGTTCCCATACAAATATGAAACGGCAGTGTTACATTGATTAGTCGCCACCAAACTTGCAAATTTTTTAAAAGCTTCGCGACTGTTTTACGTAGGCTACAGATTTTTAGATTCGGGAGAGAATTAGAGGCAAGGACAGGAATGGAATTCGGGCAAGCCTTTTCAAGGTACCATTTCGGGAAACCATGGAAAATGGAAATATCAATTATCGGTCCGAGTATCGAACCCATTTCATCCCAAATGTCAGAAGCAGGCGCGGTACTTGAGAGAAGTACCTAAAACATTTAATAAGATACCTGGTAGGAAGGGATAGTAAGCGCTCAAATGTCGTAGAGTTTCATGAATCACTTACCGTCCAAGTATTCTAAGTTAAACCACTAAATTCCATAATCATACTTTTCCCCCAACCAGCAAATTAAAACCTGAAAACCTGGACAAATCATCTAAACAGAAATCAACATGTGACTTATACACATCTTGCCATGGTATAGAATATAGCACATTTCGATGAAATTTAATTATTAAAAAAAAAAAAAAAAAGATAATGCATTGAATATCGCACATAGAAGTGACTACCACCAGTGAATTCAAACTCAACAATAATTTCCGGCATAAAGTTATCAAATAAAATACCATATATATTATTTCTATAAGGTGCCTTTTTTTATCACAAGCTATTATCTCTCTTGATAACTAACCGAAATGTATGAATGAGGTACCATTTTAAACCTTAAGGTCTCCACTTTCATCACATCATAATTTAATAGAGAAATTGTTTGTAATTATACCCTTAAACGGCAAAAAAAAAAAAAAAAAAAAAAAAATATATATTTCTAAAATGTTGTTTTTTGTACCACGAACAATTTATTTCCCTGCATGCCTAATCAAAATCGATAAATGAAGTATTAGTTTAAATATTAAGTTCCTCACTTTGGTGGCATCATAAATTAAGAAACGAATTTTTCGGAATTTGACCCAAAAAAGGGCAAAAGTGTCAATGTTTCTACAAGGCGATTTTGTGTCACGAGCCATTTATCTCCCTTGATGTCTAACCGATATAGATAGATCGGGTATCATTTTAAAGATTAAGGTCTCGGCCGTGGTCACATCATATTTTAAGAAGTTTTTTTTCGGAATTCAACCCTTAAAGGGCAAAATTTATTTTTTTGGTACCAGCTGTTTATCTACCTTGATATCTTATTGAAATCGAGAAATGAGCTATTTTAGATATTAAGAGTTCCGGTTTGGTCAAATCATATTTAAGAAAGGAATTTTTCGGAATTCGACCTTTAAAGGGCAAAATTGCGATTATTTCTATTACGTATTTCTATTTTTTATCATGAGCCATTTATCTCCCTTGACATCAAACCGAAATAGATAAATGAGCTATCATATTAAAGATTAAGGTCTCTGCATGGTCACATCATTTCTTAAGAACGAATTTTTTTCGGAATTTGATCCTTAAAGGGCAAAAGTAATAAATGCAAAAGTCGCGCGTATGAGACAGTTCAGAGTCATGCCGATAGATAGCAGTAGCACAATTCACAGAAAAATTAATAAACTGTTTCAATGGCGTCGACTTTTGTTACGTGTCTATTGCACTAAACAAACAATTTAAACAAATGATGTGCTTATTCTTTCATCCAATTATAAACCCCCAACCTTACCATTCATTGTATCGCGAAATTTTCGCACTGGTCAGCTAGTATTTAATCTATTTTGGAGCCACCAAAACCGTAACTTAGTATAACAAATTTCTCAATTCTCATCAGTGCAAACCATAAAATGGGCTTATAAACCTGGGAAGAATTATTAGACACAACTCTCGCAGGCGACTATGGTTTAATAGAAATCAAAATATACTGAAATCCAAAAGAAAAGAAAAATTGGCACGAAACAACTAACGACGAAATTTAATCAGATGTGGATCATTTTTGTGCAACTTATGGTGTTAAACTAATGGTAACATAAGTTATCCTTAACCACGTAGAAAAAGCCTTAATAATCACACTGACATCCGCACGTAGAACGTTAGCATCACTATTTTATATACAAGTATGTGCCCGTGATGCTGACATACTTAAGGAAACGCCGCACTAAGTGGATAACAGTGCAGTTTACGCTATTTCAACAATCAAGTCGTACCACTGTAAACTACCTGTTATTAGAGCGATTGGTTTAACCACCACAAAGATGTAGTAATTTGAGATAACTTGAAAATTTACCAACAAATTGCAACATATTGATTCTCACCCGGTTAATTTACTTGATTGTTTCTTTTAAGTGTGAAAGAATAATGACTACTTTGAATATCATTGATAACAAGCGACAGGCTTGTATCATCTCTACAGCAACATTCTCCTTCCACACACACACGGTGCGAAAAATGTCTGCGATTACTCTTACAGCAGAGAACAAAAATGACGACCTGATTCACAAAGACACACAACACATTGTTAGTGATTGCGGTTTGAACATAACCTGTATGATAGAATATTTATGTGTAACTAGGAATCGAACTGCATTATTGATAAGCTGTGTTTCAGTGCCGAGGTCTAGTGACATTTCAATATTATTAATCACTGTCTGAAATAGTCTGGTGACATACATTTGAGTTACGGTATACAATCAGCTCCCTGCTTGCATGTTCTGTACGTAATGTATGTAAGGCTAAACTTGTCCAGACACATTCGATGTAATGATCGATTTAACCTTCAATGTTGCGGAACAGTGTGTTCTACATAGTGCCGCAGTGGAAAGCGCTATCTTGTTCCTGTATTTATCACTCCAGTTGTCTTGTAATTCAGTTGGAAATAAGTACTTCGCCAGCATCGTATGTAGATTTGCGCAATATTTTGAATGTTTTAATAATACAGTGACACATTCCGTTGGCTGAGGTGTTATTGCTATAGATGAAACGGATAGCTATTTGGCCGAATACTGGATACAGGTTATCCGGCCATTCTATAAGCCGGATAGCCGATATTCGGCAGCCGAATATCCGGCTGAATAATGCCAATGACGTGTTGTAACGTGTAGACTTGATATTTAAGCAAATAGATAACTATAATATCATATTTGCGCAAAATTTTCGATTTTGAATTACTTTTCGTGAGGCACGCTTCACGCGGAGTTTGAATCAATTCATTTTACCAGGTATTTCTGGCATTATAAACCATTTGGAAATGAAACAACCACAAAATTCCATAAAATGAAGAAAGCTGTCGTGGTATCCCCGGGATAATTCATCTTCGACATCGAAAGAAAATCAATTGACTACATCAGAATCGCTTTAAAGGAAAATGTTTTTGGATGTAAACGACGCAGAAGCCAAAAAATATTATTAAGTTATTGCAGAAATGGTTTCCTAAACAATGAGCCTGATTTTTCAGTCTCCTAGAACAAGCTTTACCCCGCTATAATATACCGAATACTACATACATTTCCCAAAAAATTGTACCTGACTTCTGAGACAGAATTTATGAGAAAATAGAAGAAACATTTCAAGTGCTCTCGCTGTTTCTGTGACTTCTGGACCGTTTTACTCAACAATGCCAGCTTCCTGAGTTTCACAGCTCATTGCTTATCTTCTGAATTCAAACTAGAACATAGAGTTCTTGTTACGAAGCATTCCCCGGTTTTCACACTGGAGAAAAGATAGCAAGAGAGCTTCATAGTATCGCAAATCGTTGGGCTACTGACCAAAACAAAATACATTTACTCATTAATGATAGTAGCGCCAATATGGTGTATGCGTGGCTGAGTATGAGTGTGTTACATGTTTCATTAATTTGCTTCAGACAATTGTAACTAAGTCATTGAAGATCCAGCCTGAAGTATTAGACATGTCGTTGCGCACTTTTAATCACTTGGGTTTAACTCAAGAAAAATGGCTATTCGAAAATAAAAATGTACGTGACCATCAGCTGGTGCAAGATATCATCAGGAGATGGGGTTCTACCTGTTATATGACAAAGTGCCTACCGGAACAAAAAAAGGGGCTATATCATTATACAGGGTGAGTTTTTTATCTTGAGACAACTAAATATCTCGAAAACTACAAATCCGATCAAAAAAAGTGGGTAATAAAAATTGTTCGTCTCGACGGGGGACATCCGATGATACCAAATTTGACTCCCCACCCCCACCCCCTAGGGGTGGGGGAAGGGGGAGAAAAAAAACTTAAATAGGAACCCCCATTTTTTATTGCAGATTCTGATTCCCCGGAAAAAACTACCCCTATTTGACCCCCAATTCGAGTCATTTTGGTCGATAGATGGCGCTGCATTTCTCAGAGTTTTCTCATTACTTGATGTACTTCCATTGCGTTCACATCGTCGCTCATTTCTCAGAGTTTTCTCATTACTTGATGTACTTTCATAGCGTTCATAACATCTCTGATTTATTTACTTCGTTCTGTTGCACGTGTCAATGAGAATGCAGGCTATAACGTTGCAAGAAAAAATTGAAATGGTCTACATTTATGGAGAATGTCGCAAGAATATCGATAATGCTGTTGATCTTTATGCTCATCGTTTTCCAGACCAGCCTCGATCGCGCGCTTCTTTTTACCGTATTATCCAACAGTTCACTCAGGAGGGAAGTGTGCACACAAACAAACGAAAATACCATCCGTTCCATGTTTCGTTGCATCAAGAACTTCACGGCAATGATTTCGATAATCGATTGACATTTTGCCGATGGTCGCTACAGAAAATACAAGAAGAACCCCATTTCTTTGCTCGAGTACTGTTTTCGGATGAATCCACTTTTACTAACCACGGCACCATTAATCGACACAACATGCATTATTGGAGTGTGGAAAACCCGCATTGGTTACGCCAAGTTGAACATCAGCGTCCGTGGAATGTAAATGTTTGGTGTGGGATAATTGGGGACAAACTTATTGGTCCACATTTTATCCATGGACATTTCAATGGGGAGAAATATCAACAACTCTTAGAGGACGTACTGCCAACATTGCTTGAAGACGTACCCTTAGACGTGCGACAAACAATGTGGTTTCAACATGACGGTTGTCCAGCACATTTTGCTGTAAGATCGCGGGAAGTGTTAGATCGTCTGTACAATCGTCGATGGATCGGAAGAGGAGGTCCAGTGCCGTGGCCTGCAAGATCACCAGATCTCACTTCGCCTGATTTTTTTTTATGGGGATACTTGAAGAATGAAGTTTACAGTGAAGTGCCAACAACGCCTGAAAACATGATTGAACGAATTACCAACGCTTGTCAAAAAATCACGCCGGATATGCTTCTTAGTTGCGTCGAATCATTCCAAGAGCGGGTAAATAAATGCATCGATGTCGGTGGTGATATTTTCGAGCACTTGCTTTAGAATTGTTGTTAGAAACAAACACGTGAGAGGCGAGGGGACTCACCAAAAACAAGCACCCCGATGGTGAGAGGCGAGGGGACTCACCTAAATCTAGCACCCCAAAGGGAACAGAAAATTACTACGTCCACGTCGTTGTTCCTGGGTAACGCAAAAAGTAATGTTTGACTTTCGCTATCTGCTAAAGAATTTGCATCAGTGCATTTTGAAATAATGTCCATTCCCATCCCTCAAGTTTGGAGGTGGGTGGTGTTATTGAATAGTTTTTGAAAAATATCAATCACATTAACTTGTATTTTGCTGATCTGATGTGTATTTCACGAGATATCCTCATTTTTAAATGAATTTTTGCTTATTTTGATTTTTGTCGATTGCAGCGCCATCTATCGACCAAAATGACTCGAATTGGGGGTGAAATAGGGGTAGTTTTTTCCGGGGAATCAGAATCTGCAATAAAAAATGGGGGTTCCTATTTAAGTTTTTTTTCTCCCCCTTCCCCCACCCCTAGGGGGTGGGGGTGGGGAGTCAAATTTGGTATCATCGGATGTCCCCCGTCGAGACGAACAATTTTTATTACCCACTTTTTTTGATCGGATTTGTAGTTTTCGAGATATTTAGTTGTCTCAAGATAAAAAACTCACCCTGTATGTGCCTGATCACACATGCTGTTTTGAGGCCTCAACAGTAGTGTTTGAAATAGAAGTGTGTTCAACTCATAAAACCCTTTGAAGAAATAACAAGTTTTAACAGTTCAAAACGAGGCCCAAATTAAACGGAAAATTCAGGGTTTAATTGGCTTTGATGCTTTGAACTCATATCTGTTAATCATTTCTTGCTTAGTATACTTCTACAGATTACGTCCTCCGGCTTTAAAAAGTAATTGCTTCAGCCTTTTAACTGTTAAATTCTTCTACACAGACTGCATCGCAAACGAAAACAAACGCACAGTGGTCAACCGGAAGTTAACAATACCACACTTTGCATGGTGGCGCTGCGGGTGACGAAAAAATAAACTAATAAGGTCTGTGCTCTATAGTAAGAGACTTTTCTATGAACTTGGCCTTGCGAAGGCAACCAAATCGCCTATTCTTATTATTATAATTACTCAATTGCAATGGAGCACAGGCTCCGGTGGCAATTTCCCTACACACTTATCTTCCCCCTATCCTGCACCAACCTACATTTGCCCTCTACAAATTTTATCTTTAAATTCTTTCAAAGTTTTCGGTAAGTTATTCATCATTCCCCTTGGTAACTCATTCCAATCCCTGATACCCTTACCTAAATAAGAGAATATTCCCACACCCTTGTGCCTGAAATCGAGTGCCAGCTTGTGGTCATGGTCATCTTTTCCCTTCCATGAACTACTTTTCATACCTACTGCAATATCTTTCCATGCCTCATCGCCAGTATATGCCCTGTACACTTCCATGACCCTCCTCATCCTCCTCCTGTCTTGCACTGAATCCCATTCCAGCTCCTTTATCATATCCGTCACCGATTGCATTCTGCGATAATTTCCAGAAACAAATCTAGCAGCCCTTCTTTGCACCCTCTCCAACTCCTGTATTTGATACGTAAAATGAGGGTCCCATACTACACTACCATATTCGAGCAATGGTCTGACCAAAGTTTTGTAACCCAATTCCTTTACTTCTCTCGTACATCCCCTCATCACTCTCTCCAACAAGTGCAGAAGTTTGAAACCTTTTCCTACCACCTGTCCAATGTGTCCTGCCCAGTTAAGCTTGTTATCAAAAGTAATGCCAAGATATTTACATTTCAAGTCATCAGCAAGCAATTCTTTCCCCACCTTATATTCATAATTAACCTTTTGTTTTTTATTTGTGTATCTAATAAGCAGACTCTTCTTTGCATTTATCTTCATTCCATGTTTACCAACCCAATTAGATATCCTGTTCAGATCACCCTGCAACTGTTTACAATCCTCTATCGTTTTGATTCTTTTATACAGCATTATGTCAATTACCTCTTAATACAGAGAAATTGGTGTTCTTTCAGTATGAGAACTAATCTTTTACTCTTGAAAACAGTACTAAACTGTTTTTTATTTGAAGATATAGTGTTTTTATGTGTGTTTTTACGTGTGTTTTATATGTGAATTTAAAGAAAATTTTATGAAATTTTCGTAATTTATTAAGAATCCAGTATCCATTGGAAATCCGCAGGATATTGACCTACTATCCGGTAGCTGGTTGGATAGTAAATCTATGCCGGATACCGGATAGTTGTCGAATATCCGTTTCATCTCTAGTTACGGCATCATGATCGAGTCTGACGCCTAACACGGGATTAGTTGGTTCAAGTTCTGGTGGTGAACAAAATTTTCACCGTTGGTACTTCGACGCAGGTTAGAAAATGTGATTCAAAAGTCCTGCTTTATATCACAAACCTCTCCTCAGTGAGTATGGAGTGATGGCATACGACACTGTACATGGTGAATCGTACGTCAGGTGGTGTTCTAAAACTCAATGGGCCTCATAGGAAATGAGATTGCCTACAGTTGTTGAACACACATTAAAACAATCCCCTTGTCAGATTTAATAGGTAAAATCAAAAGTAACATGAAGATCAAGAGGAACACGGCATGGAAGAACTGACTCGCTGCTAAAGCGACTAAGCACCTGTACTGCTAGACTAAAATTCAGTCATGGCTGCTCCAAGCAACGGCATCACAGATTACATGTTGCAAAATTCCCTAACTGCCCTTGTGAGGCAGTTGAATATGTAAACCACCTGTTTGGCTGCCGATTGAAACAGATTGAGATCGATCAGCTCATAGAGAGACTCATGAAAGAAGTAATTCCGCTACCTACTAGCTTTACCTCACTCCTAACATCGGACCCCATATGCTGTTTATAAGATTTTGTACCCGCACATGAAAAATATTGGTGTAAAAATTTAAACTAATCGTAAATAACTGCTGTATAGACTATGTACCCAATTGTATGTTGATGTTATTCTGTTAAATGTGAATGTCTGTATGGGTGCAAGCCTAAATATCAAATGAATTAGACTAATAAAAAAATAATAAAACAATACCCTGAACATGCCATCAGAGTAATTCAAACCAACGATAACACTTGTGAACGCTATCAAACTGGGGCAGGCAACGAGAAGTAACCCCAGTTCATATATCCGTGACCCCAGTTCATATATCCGCGTAGTTACTATGGAGATGTAACACCCTCCAAACCTTACGCTAAGATACAGTGTATACTACACTTTTGATACAGTAGCTCTTCACTCCTCTAATTACTTCTTTTAATAGTATCAATTATTTTTGTGTGATTTTAATTAACCTTTATAATTACTTGATTGTAATCACGGTTCCCACCATATAGTATCAATACTCTCACTGACGCCATGAAATGTTTCCATGTGAACCCAGCCTTTAGTGGAGAGAGTTCAATCTTGTTCACAAGGGATTGGATGCAAATTCAGTCTTCTCGGCCATTTAGTTGGGTTTACAGTCTCCGCGCGTATAGCGTGAAACATTAGGTATCCGGATGAGCGAAGCTTCGTAAACGTGATCTGTGGTCGATCTTCGATGATATATCATTACAAGAAGTTTCACTAAAGAAGAATTCAAGTTCAACATCAAGTTTATTTTGAAACAAGTAACCCCATATTTATCGCCAAGAAGAGAGTTTGTAAATCCTATTTATTTACTTAATTGTAACGATTTCAATCGTAAGATAACATCAATTTTCTACGTGGGTGGAGGGATTGGCTATTAGGCTACGTGGGAGGAAAAGGGGGGTGTTTCCGAGCCAAGCCACTTACTTTTTCGTTCATATTATTTGTCACATTTAAAACAAGGAACAGAAAACACAAAAGCATGTGGATATTTATTTCCGTCATTTATTTAACTCCTTACGATAGTTTGACAAGAGAAAACAGTACAAAATGTACTCTGGAGTCAATAGGGAAAAAGCTTTGTGCTTCGGGGGGGTGGGGGCAGGGGAGGGAGATATAGGCAAAAGCCACGTCGGGCTACGAGGGGCTGGAGGAGGGGGGGGGTTTCACAGGGGGGCAAAATGGAGCTACGTGGTTTATGGACGCTCCCTAACTTCACATTTAGACTATTTTGAATGTTTTTCTTTCTCTGAAATTCGCTGCTGGCTCTATATAAAGCTGTGAGATTTATACAAATATACGGTTACGTTTCACGTAAAAATTCATCAAACTGGAACTGAAGCGCCTTAATTTTTTTGTTGCTGAGTAGCTGTATGATGGCTGGGCTGTATACAACCAGTATGCTGATTTTCACACACGACGCAATGCATAGCCGGCGGTAAAACCTGTCCGCAATGACATTTTCACTCGGAGACACTTTGTATTCAGTAGCTGAAGCCTAACTGGGAACATTCTATACGAACTCAGCTCGGGAAATTAATTGATTACTATTATACTGGAGAAATGATAAGTTCACTGGCACTTTAATGGATTAGCCCCGAGTCCACGCAAAAGAGTGTATTGCTAAATTATTTATTTTTCTATTCTGAATATATCTGTGCTGTCTGTGCTAATGAAACTGATATGAATGTGACTCTGGAAATTAAAACGTTGTCACCAGCTTTTAGCCTACAAGATCTAAGTAAGATTTCTCACAAAAAATAACAACAACTAGTGAAGATAGAGACGGAAAGTTTTATTGTCGAAATATAGTGTGACATTACTATGTTTACTCGTTTAGTTTCTCGAGAAGACTACATTAATATACAACGCCGAAAAAAAAACTTCCTTAATAATAATCAAAGTCTGATTCTAACTGGCGACCAAAACCAGCTGAATTTCAGTGACGATATCCTCAGCAAAGAGTACAAAACGTGTGTATGGATAAATATCTTCACTAATGAAATATTTGTTTTGATAGTTTCAGTATGTTTAAAGTACATAAAAAACTAGTTTTATCTAAGAGAATCATTTTTTTAAGACCTGAAAGGTAAATACGCTGAGTTTAGGAGGTATAATAACAAGGTGAATGAGATGTGACAAATGTCTTACCCTCGAGCATTGGTCCAGGTATTACGGATCCGCAGCAACACTTTCTCATCTTTAACGACCTTGGTCATTAAGACGTT
Organism: Vandiemenella viatica; assembly: GCA_031002005.1. Taxonomy (NCBI): domain Eukaryota; kingdom Metazoa; phylum Arthropoda; class Insecta; order Orthoptera; family Morabidae; genus Vandiemenella; species Vandiemenella viatica. The sequence continues at coordinate 281,205,712 of JARYHS010011408.1, forward strand.
AAACTCTAGACAAATGATAAGGAATGGTCCCAAGATTCTCGTGGAGCAGTTTGGGCAAATAATGAGAAACCGCGATAGTTAGACAGGCATTCAAATTCGGTTACCCCAGAATTTCTACATTCTGTTTAGCGGACCACTGGTGAATAAGTAACGCGCATTTAATACGACATTTTTTAGATCTGATCAACAATTACCTCAGCAGTGCTCGCATTCTCTAAGGTTTTTTTTGTGTATGGCTTTATGACTCGTTGACGTCGAGGTCATTAGAGGCAGGATGGGATTGGGAACAAGGAAATGGAAGGAATTCGGCCATGGCCTTTTGAAGGAAGCATTCCGGCATTCGCCTGGAGTGATTTGGGGAAACCATGGAAACCCCAAATCTGGATGCCAGGCCGAGGATTCGAACCGCCGTCCTCCCTAGTGCGAGGTCAGAGGGTTAACCGCTCACCCATCACTCTAGGTCATAGGTTTCTCCTATGACTTCACAGAAAAACCAGGAGGAAAGATCCTATTTCAGGGGCACATTGAACACAGTAGTTTGCAGCGATAATAGAGAAGATTGTATTCTCGGATAAATCACTCTTCTGTTTATGAGAATTTCTTTACAACCTAATCATCGTTTTGTGATGTGTGATGCTGCTAGGTATGACAATAAATTATTAATCTCAATGCTGTATTGCCTCTATCCGTTCCCAACAGGCAGAATATCTACTATTATTCTGACACGAAAGATGCTGGTATTGAGTCCGTAGATCAATACATCTATCTTGGCCAACTGATCAGCATGAATGGCGACTCAAAGCCTGAGATCTACAGAAGCTGGGCAGGAAAGCATATGGAAGAAATTCCATATTTTTAAATCTAACATGCCAGTAAATCTTAAAAAAAAAAACAGGTATTTGAACAATGTTTATTAACGCTCCTCACATATACCTGCCAGACTAGGACCCTAAACAGTCACACGAAGCAAAAACTGAGAACTGCCCAGCGAAGTATGGAAAGAGCAATGCTAGGGTTTACAAGAAGAGACAGGAAAAGGGCCGTGCACATTCGTTCAATAACTAAAGTGACCAGGGCCGCATTTAGGCTCTGTGGGCCCCTAGGCTATACATGTGGTGCCGGCCCCCTGTCGGCAGTGGCTGGATTCTTATATTTCGAAATATTCGAAATTCGACCTAAAAAATTTATGGGCGACCTTTTTTTCCCCCTTTGTGGTGCGGGTCCCTAGGCTACAGCCTATGTAGCCTATGCTTAAATGCGGCCCTGAAAGTGACAGACATCTTAAAAAGAGTCATGACCCAAAAATGGCAATGGGCTGGTCATATTGCTCGCAAAAGAGATGAAAGATGGACTACGGCAGTACTGGATTGGATATCAAAGAACCTGAAAAGAGCAAGAGGAAGACCCTCAGATCGATGGGATATGGATATACGTCGAGTTACAGGCGTGAACTGGAAGAGCGTGGCTCAATATCGATCAGCCTGGAAAGAACTACAACAAAACTAAACTATGTAGAATTAAATTCTAATATATAGCTCATTAGACTAAAGAGGCTACATCCTGAAATAAGGATAGATATAGCTGCAATAATAATAATAATTCTGCCAGGGTTTTAGTTCATGCAAGACAAGAGTCCAGAAAACGTATCAAGGCAATGACAGACCGTATTTAGCGGTGACCAACTTTCTTCTGAAGGCTAAGAACATTCCTCTTATCGATGGTCAACAAGTGGAGACACCTGGTACTTCACACAGAACATCGAGCTGCGAGCTCGCCCTTCCAAAACAACTCCTCCGGGAATTTAATTGGGGTGGTTTTCTCTTGCCCTGCCAAGTGTGAATGGAGTTTGTAATAGATATTGTAAATGTAGATGAATGAGTGATCGTATGCTACAGATAAGGGATAGAAGAAGGGAGAGTAGAAACATGCCGTAAGTATATTAGGCCCTTCTCTTCCAAAAGAGATTAAATCAGCGAAATCAGACGTTCGCATCAAATGGACTAATCACTGTCGACGGTATCGTAAACCTCCGGAGAGGTTTCGGATTTCAAACCGGATTTTGGTGATCGGAAATGGTGCATCGTCACCTATGCTACTGTGCTGCTGAAGTCTGGAATAGCAACTTGAGTAATCTTGAGTAATCTCCATGTCTCGAATCAGATAATTAAATCAGCCTTGAATAAATTTCAGATTTCGTTACAGCCGTAGATCTATTCGTTTTGTTTCCCCAGACGTTGTTGCTGGTTCTTGAGGGTGCGTCAAGGAGTACAGTGTTAATCGTCTGAAGTATTTGCTGTCATAGTACTTAAGCGAGCTCGTCGAAGGAGCTGTTCCTCGTACACTACTAAATAAGGCATTAGATTCGAGAACAGGCAGTGCGTCGCATGTTCAAGCGGTGGACAGCCACCATATCCGGTTATTTGTTTCATCTTGTACGAATATCAACGAAATCCTAACAACCCTTCTCTTTATTGTTTAATAACTTTACTTTTTAGTTCGATATTCTGGAAGTTCAATGTTTGAATTACGGTCCAGCAGTACAATTTCAATTCGTGTTCCAAAATAACTTTGTGAATGCTGGAGTATCTCCTTAATCCAAAACAAGGCAGAATTTCTTCACACTTCTTATCGCTTTGCGTTACTCGTCTCATACCGAGCCCAGTGGGATTGATCCTCATTCCAACCATTCTAATTTTGATTCTTAGAAATTTCCCGAAATCAATCAACTAAAATGACAGGATTTAAAAAAAAAATGCCATATTCGAAATCGTTTTCGTTTCCGGCCCATTCCTCCTCAATATCTAACTTCGCCATCGTTGATCCGTAAAGCCTTCCTCTACCCTAAAAAAAGTGCAAGGCAATGCACATAAGTAATAAAAAGACCCCGCTTGCTCACGAGTACAAAGTTAACAATTCATTTGTTGACACTGTGGATTCCCTGAAGTATCTAGGCGTAACAGTACAAAGCAACATGAAATGGGACTTGCACATGACTTCCGTTGTAGGCAAAGCTAATTTCAAACTACGATTCATAGGACGTATTTTGAGAAGTTGTAATGCTCATACAAAGGAAATAGCGTACAAAACACTAGTGCGTCCGCATTTTGAATACTGTTGTGGAATTTGGGATCCATATCGCAAAGGATTGATTGACACATTAGAGAAAGTACAGAGAAGAGCCGCTTGATTCGTGACTGCTAGTTACAGTCCTTATGTGAGTGTCACAGAGCTGATTCGTGGGTTGGGCTGGGATTGTTTGGCGGACAGACGACGTCGTTTTCGTTTGAATTTGCTGGAGAATATGCGAAAATATTTAAGTTACGAGTGCAACGAAATACTTCTTCCGCCAACCTATTTAGGTAGCAATGACAGGAGGGATAAGATTAGAGAAATAAGATGCCGTGCTGATTCATTTATGTATTCCTTCTTTCCTCGATCTGTTCGGGATTGGAATGCGCAGAATTAGGATTGGTGCTTAGCACCCTCTGCCACCCACAATATTTGTGATTTGCAGAGTATAGATGTAGATGTAGACCCTACCCCCCCCTTTTTCGCAAGAAAGGATTGAATACTCCGCAGTCAGTGTGCCATTTTTTTTCCAAAATATCCTGTGCAAATCATAACCTTATCAACACTGGATTACAGCAGTCAAATTTTTATGAGCAGCGTCGTACGTTTTCCAACTGATGCGTAATTACCAGATCGATAAGGAGAAGAGCGCAGTATATTACGTAAAAAACCAATGGCAAGTTCTGTGTACCGCGCATATCTATAGCTGGCGTAACAACAAATGTGGTTATCACCAACATGACTCCGTAGATACAAAGCAGTAATTACTGGTTCGGAATTAGATAAGGATGCTTGTCGGTCATTGAACACGAGAAGCGCTATCTCATGGTAATCAGATGACTCTTTTTATTTATTATTATTATTTTTTACTTATGGCTTTATGCCTCGTCAACATCGAGGTCATTAGAGGTGGGATGGGAGTGGGGCAAGGAACGGGAAGTAATTCGGCAATGGCCTTCTGAAGGAAGCATCCCGCAATTCGCCTGGAGTGATTTGGGGAAACCATGGAAAACCCAAATCTGGATGCCCGGACGGGGATTCGAACCAGCGTCCTCCAGAATGCGAGGCCAGAGCGTTAACAACTCACCCACCACACTCGGTATAATCAGATGAAAAGAAACAATTACCTTCAAGAACGGGTAAGTTATACCGGTAATTTGTTTTCTAGGCATTAAATTCTTCTGCATCTCTCAGTACGCACCCACATCCTAAGTAGCAGTAGTTCAAGAGTTCCACAGAGCTTAACCTACCTCAAAAAGAATTCTTTTAAGAAAGCTTCTCGGAAAAGAACTTTCCACATATCGAACGGACAATTCCGGTCAATTCGTCATGGCATCCGCTTCTCAAATCGATGCTGTCTAGCTCCATTCTTTATGTCCCCTCCATGCGTCAGAAGTTTGTGTCTAAGTACGGTGCCATGAATATGCAAGAGCTAACGTCTGGAGTGACTCAGTGACCCTGGAATACACAGTACGGTTGCTTCTCCAGTGAAGTGTTGCAACGCGTAATTCTCTGTTTCGCGACGCCCATCACTGAATGAAGGTCACAGACGAGTGAGCTTCCTCCAGCGACAGCATTAGCCAGTAAAAGCGCAAGAACACTTCATCAAAAGCTATTTTGGAAACTCCCAGATGAAGGAGTTTCCCTTGAAATTCCAGAGACTCGCGTGTAATCGTAGGCTTCCGCGCCCAGAGTCAGTTGATTCTTGGCTGTCCGGGTGACCCTTCTGTGGTCTTTTCTTTCAGAGCAGAACTGTACTCGAAGAAGACCACAAAAGGATGGTCGAAACGTCGGCTACACGAATCATGACATGGCCTCACTCGGACAGCCAAGAATATATCAGAGTCTCGGGTTTGAAATTCGATGCGACCAGGAATTCTTACGAGGCTTGGCTTGTTTATAACAGTGTTTTTCAACATTTTTGAATCTGCGATGACTTTACAAGTAAAAATATTTTGGTGACCCCCATGTCCATGGAGAAAAAAACTTTGATGAGCCCCCGATCTGTACTAAAACTATGTCAGTGATTCCAAAAATTACGTATTTTTCTCTCTGTTGAGACTATAGCTACTGAGGAATCAGATACTGTGCAGGGTAGTCGCGGGGATTCTGCGGTGGCGATGCGGGAGGTGAGGAGGTGGGATTAGCGGCCACTTAGGAACAGTTCGTTTTCTTCCACTGCAGTACTTTTCCGAGTAAGGCAGCATGTACAGAGTAGCTTCGCTGCGAGCGAGGATAAAATGTGGTTCGCAAAAGATCTGCGCAAAGCCTCCACGTGTATTACAAGTGGCAGTGGCGGAAGCAAATCAAAACCGAAAAAAAGTATAAGACGACAATTACCTGAAATATGGTAGAAGGAAGAGAAATAGATTCCAATTAGTAAATGATTTGGTTAATTGCGTCTCAAAAATACAACCACGATTCGACAACTTTTCACTGAAAATTTTGTATTTTTTATTATAGTGTAAGACCCACGACTCCTTTTTTCTTACCTGGCTTGCGACCCCCGAGTAAGATTTGGCGATCCTCTGGGACACCCACATGTGTTTTTTTTTTTTTTTTCTTTACAAAGTTCATTACTTCCAGTTGGTTTATAAGATATGCGCCAGAAAGGTCGTTGAATCGGACGGAGGTGGAATGCGCGGCAAATCGAAACTCTGTTTCTTATGTGGCCGAACACCTATCCCGGGCCTCGCGGACAATAATACTCTACTCTCTTAATTTTAGCACTTCATCAGAGATTCTAGGACGCCCACAGCAGGAAAGGGGGGGGGGGGGGGAGAGACATTAGGCTCTTTTTCTTGCTTGATGACAATGAAATTTATTAGGAAACATCAGGAGGAAATCATAAAAAAAACAGTGATCTAAACAAACTGGTATCGCATACCGGAGGTTGGTAGATCAAATACGATACATTAGGCTCTTTTTCTTGCTTGAAGACAATGAAGTTTATTAGGAAACATCAGGAGGAAATCATAAAAAACAGCGATCTAAACAAACTGGTATCGCATACCGGAGGTTGGTAGATCAAATACGATTTGGGAATGTGGGGCGTTTTACGCAAATGTTGTTTCTGCTGTGTTGTATCACTCAAGATTCATAAATAGGAAATAAATTATGTAAAATTTTCAGATATCTGAAATCCTTAGCAACAAATAAAGGTAGCCCTCAACAAAAGGACAGGCAACGAAAGAATGTGAAAAATGATTAAATGATTCATCAGCAGCGCGCAATCGTATTGTATAGAGATGTGGACTCTGAGAACGAAACAAGAAAATAAAATCCTCCTGAGACATAGTTATAGTGGGAGAAATAATATCAGCGTCATGAAAAGAATAAATAATGAGCAGGTACTGACGAGGAATAGAGACAGATGAAGCTCTAATGCATATGGGAAGAAAAAAAGGAATCGTTGAATAGCATACGAGATGGGAGAAAGGCATCGTGGAATGCTGTACGGAAGACATGCCATACGACAGAACAGTATTTACATCTACCCTACGATATGCGTTTGCTGTGATATTCAAATACACTTTTGTCAGCTGTGTTATACACTTAGGGTATTTGGGAGACACCGGAAACCTTTTCCTAAAACAATGAAGGCTTTATCAGTTCTAAAATACAATCACTTAGTCCTTCTAATGCTGGTAATCATATTGAAGTGGTGGACAGGGTTAGTGAAAGGAGAAAAATTCTCCAAGTAATAAAAGAGAGAAGGAAGAACTGGAAGGGACACTTGTTGAGAGGGGAGTTCCTGATTAAAGACGCCTTGGAAGGTCTAGTTTGTGGGAGGAGATTAAGAGGAAGAAGGAGGTGCAAAATTATAGACAACATCAAGGAAGACGGCAACTACATGGACCTTAAGAGAAAGGCAGAAGATAGAAGAGCATGGAGAGAAGCCAAGTGAAAACCTGCCCTAGGGCAGAAACCTGATGATGATTACCTATGAATTCTAGATATTGGGCTTATCTTCTTGAGTGGTTCGATTTATGGATGAAATTTTTTATCTGAATATTATGTACCAACAGAGGTGTCCATGTTGCAGTATTAAGGGCAGTATTCGATGTAAATAGACCATGGAAACAAATGAGAATAGACTAGCTGTGAATAACCTAGACGCTCAAATTATATTTTTCTTAAATAATAAAGTACGTTAACTGTGAACAACACTTGTAGATTTAATTCACATGGCACAAAAAAACTGATTTTTTTTATCTGTTTTTGAAAAAACTAATGACTATACGTTTACAGGGAAATATAACCTGGACACGTAAGTCGTCAAATTTAAAAAAGATGGTTGCAGTGACTAAAACCATTACACACACACACACACACACACACACACTATATATATATTCTTCTATCGTCCGTCTTCCACGGTTGAAAATTGGTGATCCAGCAACTGATATATTTAATTTAATTGCAATGGAGCACTCGCTCCGGTGGCAATTTCCCTACACACCCAACTTCCCCCTATCCTACACTCACCTACATTTGCCCTCTACAAATTTTAACTTTAAATTCTTTTAACGTTTTCGGTAGGTTATTCATCATTCCCCTTGATAACTCATTCCAATCCCTGATACCCTTACCTAAAAAAGAAAATCTTCCCACACCCTTGTGCCTGAAATCGAGTGCCAGCTTGTGGTCATGGTCATCTTTTCCCTTCCATGAACTGCTTTTCATACCTACTGCAATATCTTTCCATGCCTCATCGCCAGTATACGCCCTGTACACTCCCATGACCCTCCTCATCCTCCTCCTGTCTTGCAATGAATCCCATTCCAGCTCCTTTATCATATCTGTCACTGATTGCATTCTGCGATAATTTCCAGAAACAAATCTAGCAGCCCTTCTTTGCACCTTCTCCAACTCCTGTATTTGATACTCAAAATGTGGGTCCCATACTACACTACCATATTCGAGCAATGGTCTTACCAAAGTTTTGTAACCCAATTCCTTTACTTCTCTCGTGCATCCTCTCATCACTCTTTCCAACAAGTGCAGAGTTTTGAAACCTTTTCCTACCACCTGTCCAATGTGTCCTGCCCAGTTAAGCTTGTTATCAAATGTAATGCCAAGATATTTACATTTCAAGTCTTCAGTAAGCAATTCTTTCCCCACCTTATATTCATAATTTACCTTTTGTTTTTTATTTGTGTATCTAATTAGCTGACTCTTCTTTGCATTTATCTTCATCCCATGTTTACCAACCCAACTAGATATCCTGTCCAGATCAGCCTGCAACTGTTTACAGTCCTCTATCGTTTTGATCCTTTTATACAGCATTATGTCATCTGCAAACAATCTAATTTCAGATAGTAAACAATCAACACAATTATTCATTAGAATAATGAATAGCAATGGTCCCAATACGCTACCCTGCGGCACTCCCATTTTTACTTCCACTTCCTTTGATACCGCATTTCCCACACTAACTTTGTTTTCTACCTTTTAAAAATTCTTCTACCCAGCAAATCACTTTCTCATCCACTCCAATACTTTTTACCTTATTTACTACCATTTTGTGGCTTACTCTGTCAAACGCCTTTGAAAGATCCAGCGCTACACTATCAATTTGGCCTCCCTTGTCCATTTCATCTGAAATATCTTGCATATATCCCACCAACTGAGATTCGCATGAATATCCTTGCCTGAACCCATGTTGCCTACTTGAAAACCACTTACGTTCCTCACATACATTTCTGATGTGGTTGCATATCAATCTTTCCATTAATTTACCTACCACTGAAGTCAAACTGATTGGCCTGTAATTTTCGACTCTATTTCTCATCCCTCCTTTATGTACCGGTACTACTATCGCACTTTTCCAGTCTTGTGGTAAGCAGCAAGTATCCAGACTCAATTTAAATAATATTTCAAGATAAGGTACTTGTCATCGCCGATTTTCTTAATTGCTCTATCGTTCGGATTGCTTGTTTTTCTTTTTGCTCAATCTGGTCCAGCCATCTCATTGGACATCTTCCATGTAATTGTTAACCTACTAATTTTCTCTGGATGATGATATTTTCTAGCGTGTCTTCAAGTCACCGAATGATCAAAAACTTAAGAATTCGCTGAACAGACAGCCTCTTTTCCACATTCAGTTCTGTTAGAATGGAGGTGTTGGTTCTTTTCTCCGTTCATGATATTCGAAGCATTCTCCTATACGCCCATATTTCAAAAGCATCTGTTTTTTCCTTGTGGCTTTTTGCCTCGTCGACATCGAGGTCATTAGAGGCGAGAAAGGCTGGGGGACAAGGAAAGGGAAGGAACTCGGCCATGGCCTTTTGAAGGAAGCATCCCAGCCTTCACCTGGAGTGATTTGGAGAAACCATGGAAAACCTAAATCTGGATGCCCGTACGGGATTCGAACCCGGGTCCTCCTGAATGCGAAGCCAGAGCGTATCTATTCTTCTACAGTACTCTGTATTCATATAAAACATGGCCAAAGGAGCATTAACTTCAACGTTACGAAAAAAGCTTGTAACTAAAAGCACGCTAGAGCTACAATATTGAAATTTTAGTGGTCTAAATTTTTGTTTGAGAACTCGAAACTAAAATGCGAAGTATTAAAATTATAATTATCTGCTTTGCTATTATGGTAGCGACAGGTAGTAATTTAAAAATACTGGAGAAGATAAAAAAAAAATCATAAAATGCGAAACTAAGTGAAATGAACCACTTATACGATGGTATTACACTTATATCATGTCTCTCAGTAGTAACATAATAAGATGACAACAGTGTTATTTGCTGTGTGATAAATATCAGTACGCAAACCTGAAGTATGTTAGACACTCCCATTACGTCACTGGGTAGTAATTAATGGTTACGTGAGGAGGTGTTGCAGTGCCCACTGCTCTCTTATTCTGGTCGAAATGACGAAACATCGAAATTCATCCTGAATTCCGTTTCAAAGAAGATATTACGTTCCTTACCCACCGGACAAGACCTCGTCTGCTAAGCTGAAACATGGCTGTAATGTTGGCGGGATGACATCACTTGCTGTGCTGATAGCTATTCGAAAGGGGCCTTCAGAGGTGCACCCAGCTGTGGAGGACCCCTTGGCCGACTTCCAGGGAGAATGACGGGTAAAGAATATAAAGTGGTTAACGCCTTTAAGGAATTTGGGCCAGATGACTTTTGTAGGTCAGGGAATAAGATCAAACGCAGTTGAATCAGACATAAAAACATACATCCCTAAGAAATTCCGAAACGTGAACTGACATTGCATCTTTAATAGTTAAAAACCAGATTGTCTTGCATTTAGCCAAGGTGACCATCGAGTTTACAGTGGTGGGTTGCCCGCAAAGTCGAGTTGTAAATGCCATTAACTACCGTGCTAGAGTCGGTTTGTCGCTGCCAGCGCGACCTCTGCCGGAAATACAGCGCAGAGGACCGAGCCTGTACGTAAGCTCGAACCGGACAATAAGCTCGGTCTGTTGTTCACGTGCCGCGTGGTGATGAAGCGACGATGGAACTCGCTCCGTACAATCGTAACAGTCACAAAGTGCATAGCAATCTTAAAACCGCTAAATCCAAAAGTTAAGTAACTGAAAAATCCAATAGTGAAGAGTATACGTCTTCTCATTTTAATTTATAATATTTTAAGCGTTTACTTTCTGAAAACTCAGTTACTTAAAGACCTATGTTAATGAAAACGTAAAAAAATGGCAGATTGCACCCAGCGCCTCCGTTAGGGGGAAGGATAAACGGGTCAAATGTACTCCGGGGGCCCCGGTCGATTTGGGGTGGGGGGGGGGGGCGATGAGCGGCCAGAGGGACCTAATGGCCTAAAAATACACGTAGTGTTAGAGCTAAAAAAATAAAATAAAAATGGTTGCCCGTCTGTCCTGAGGGAGAACCCCATCAGTTGAATTTGCCACGGACCCCAACTGGTTACGTCACAGGGGAATTTCATAAAAAGTGGAACAATCTTTCTCCTGAACATTTGAGAGATTTTATGGTTTCTAACAATCACTTAATTAAAGCGATAACATTTTTTTGTGCTGTCATCAGTCTTTCGACTGGTTTGATACATTCCTCCATCCTTTCCTATCTTGTGCTAACCTCTTCATCTCTACATATCCGCTACAACCCGCGTCCTCAGTTATCTGCTTCATATATTCTAATCTCTGTCTTCCTCTACAGTTCTTACCTTCGACTGTACCCTCCACCAGCAAATTAACTAATCCAGCATGTCTCAAAATATGACCTACCAGCCTGTCTCTTCTTTCTGTAAGCTTCTTCCATAAACTTCTTTCTCACCCATCATTTCCAAAACTCGTTCATTTCTTACTTTGTCTGTCCACTTAATTTTCTGCTTTCTTCAGTAGCACCACATTTCAAATGCTTCAATTTTCTTTCTTTCCGGTATTCCTAAAATCCATGTTTCGCTACCGTAAAGTGCTGTGCTCCACACAAAGAGTTTTAAAACGTTTTTTCTAATTCCTAGATCAATAATTGAAACTAAGAGACTTCTCTTTTTCATGAAGGCTCTTTTTGCTAGTGCTAATCTGCTTTTAATATCATTCCTGATTCGGCCATCGGTTGTAATTTTGCTTCCCAAATAACAGAATTCACTTACTTGAATCCAATGTTGTGCATTAATAAGGTACAAATCCTCAGAAGATATCACATATATTTGAACCCTTTATATAAATCATTAAGCACTAAATGAGGATTCAGTGAATAATTTATGTATGACAGTTATTGTAGATAACTTATTTATGTTATGATTCTCGTTACACTGTGTTCTGATCTCGTAGTTTGTAATACTTCCATTACATATGTTAATAGAAAACATATACACATTGCGCTTCATGTCTGCGGTGATTCAATTGATAGAACATATACAAAATATTGGTAGTAATCATTGCTATATTTTAGATTCGGGAATGCACCTGCTGTACGATCTCGTCCAGTTTTCTATGATGTGCCATCCTTATAGCGCGTCACAGGCGAGGAAGATACTATGCGCTATTCCTGTATTGCCGAACGTTGGACACGTAATCATCCCATTTGGTGTTCATAATGGAGCGAAGTTTATGCTGGTGAAATAGCTTCATTTTCATAATGTCATGGTGGTAAAGGATCTACGTTTCACATCCATACAATAACGTTGAGACAACAACAGCTCACTACTCCAGCAGTTTGGTGCATAGCTTCAGAGCTTTGTTCAGGAACTCACGTCGGTAGAGACGTCCTGGAACCTTGCCAGACGAGGAGATCAAAAGACAGATTGTAAATGAAATAGTGCTTGAAGAAACAGAGCCCACTATTATACACGATAAGGACGCGGTAGATGTGTGAAACAAGGGAGGTAGTGCAGAAAAGCAAAGAAATGGCTACCAATGGAAGTGGAATACATAGAGAACAATCGACAAAACAAGTAAATTATTTATAGGAAAGGACTGGAAGATAATTATCGGCGAGACAGACGCACGTCACATATGGAATGCGAAAGAGAACTATAATATCAACTTCAACAAAATAACACAGAATAAAAATAAAGCTAAGGCCTCACTGAACTTCGCGTCATAAATTTGCTACGATTCTATCGTTTGTTTCTTTTTTTTAAAAGAAATTTAATAATGAAGCTTTTTTTCACGTCTGGAGGCGCCTTTCTTTCTGTTATAACACTCAAGTAACCTTTTGGGTTGGTTATTTTCTTGTTTTAGTAGTGCCTTATGCCTCGTCGACGTCGAAATCATTAGAGGTGAAGGGAATTTGAGTAAGGAACGTGAAGGAATTCGGCCAACGCCGGTTGAATGATCCATCGTGGCATTCAGTTGTAGTAATTTCGTGAAACCTAAATCTGAATGGCCGGACGGGGATTTGAGCTTGTCTCCTCCCGAATGCGAGGCACAAACTTACCGTTCACCCACCAGGATCGGTGTTTCATTTTCAAACCACTGAAATATGATATAATATCTGCTATCATGCATAAGACAATGCTACCAATTTCAGACTTTGTTTCTTTTAGTAAGGGTTAACATGGAACCAAGCCTGCGCATAAGAATAAGAATCCATAACATGCTCATCATCAACAATTTCATGAGTTTATCCGAATGACAAACAGTTTTAGCGTGTTAAAAAACTGTTTATTGTTGTATTTTAGTAAATATGTAGCAATAATCACGCTGATGAGGGAACGCGTCCAGAGGAAGCAAAGAAAAGCATTAAAGTGTGATGATGACGTAACCAGCCGGCCTTTTACAGCGGATTACATAAAGTTGATGTTTTCCTTACGCACTTTCATGTTTACACTAAATGAACACCCACTGTAATGATAGAGCTCATAGTTTGCCAATTCGTCAGCTGAAGCAAAACTGCGATGAACTGACATTTTAGATATATTTTTGTTGAAAATTTATAAATGACTACCATAGCTGGGTACAGTTAATCGAAAAGTTAACTTCGTTCATCGTTAATCAGCTACTTAAAAAGTTAACTTCGACAATCGTTAAAGCGTTACATTTTTTCAAATTTAATGCAAGTTACAGTTATCCGTTAAAAGTTAACAATCAACAATACTTCTACCCAATGAATCTCTGGAAATGAGTTCTTACTGGAATTCAACGTTTTAATCAGCTTCTTAAACGTATCGGATGTTACGACATGTAGTGAATTCATGTTGGCAAAGAAAAAGTTTACAATGCATTGGTCCTCACCAGCTTGAGATACGCCAATGTCGATGGCTACGATGCCAAAAGGTTTACCAATGCTTTGTTGATGTAACATTTTATCAGCAGATGCAAATAATAATAATAAAAAAACACATTTCTGATGCTATCTACATCAGAAGCACTTGAAGGCTTTTGACTGTTTTTCCTTTTCCCGAGATTTCCCATGATTTAATCACGTAACGAATATCAAGTTATTTTATTTTACTAACAAACTCCAAACCAACACACACTAGAAAGAAGCACCATATTCCCTGTACTAAAAAAGTTACAACAGAGACATATTTAACTTCAAAATTCACGAGTGGCAAGTTTACCGGGAGAAAAGATTAAAGAAAATATCTGGAACAACATGGTCAGATGAGAGAAAATAAGCCCATAGCAAGCTTATGAAAGAAATATTGGCACAAAGGAAAGCGAACAAACGCTTCTGAGTACTTTGCGTAATCCTAATGTGCTTATCCGCAAATAATAATACTAATAATAATAAAGTTATAAAAACATCAAAATCACTGATCGAATTTGAAACGTATATTGAGCGTTGATATACGACGTAATATACAAACCCTCTACAACTCTATCGTTCCTGCTCACACCCACGCCAAACCTACCATAACACTTACATATGCGTCACACTCGCACTATAATAGCACTTCGCATTACCAATAGTCGTTCACTATTAGACTTACGTAATAGCGTGCCCTGGCGCGCAATTCAGACGAAATAACATCAACAACCAATCTAACGGACTAAAGTTAACGGATGTTCAGTTTAACGGAAGTTAAGAAGAACGTTAATGATATTTTAGGTTAACTTAAAAGTTATATTTTTGCAATTTTTTTAATTTAGTTAACTAACGGATTAACGGTTATCTGCCCAGCTGTGATGACTACCTTAAATCATTAAAATAAAACTACAATTAATGTACCTAACATTTGAATAAATAACCAGATGGTTAAACTAGTTGCTCTTAACATTTAAATTAATTTGAAGTTCATTCTTCTAGTCTCATATACTATGTTGTAGTGACCATAAGTAGAAGGAATAAGTAAATGTTCAATTAAATTTCATTTTTAACGACTAGATGTCAGATTTCGCCCTAGGTGTATAAAGCAGTTATTATCCTGGATATCTGAATTTCTTATTTCCTGGAAGACATGCTGCGTTAAAGACTGAAAGGATGATCGAAGAAAAACTAATCGGATTTTGTTAGTTTCTAATGCTTGCTGGTAAGAGATATTTCAACATGAAAACGCATATCTATAACGTACATGCGATCTGGGTAAAATATTCATGAAATAAAACACTCACGTGATCGGTAATGCTATCTGCATTAAACTAGTTGCTCACGGAATTTAAAAAGTGTATTTGACCGAGTTTATCTGACCATTGTTGGCATCAGTAACTGTAAAGTACTAACGTGCTTACAAACTATGGCGAAAAGATTAGTAATAAAACGCAAAGATAAACTTAAAATAAGATTGCACCAACCATCTTAGAGCAAGTATACAAGCCAAATCTAACTACTGCAAGGAGACGATTACGAAAAGGACCAGAATGGAGAAAGTCTGATGCTCACAAATACCGAAGCGTTTTAGCAGAAAAATGAAAACCAATACTGAAGAAAACACTTCTCTAGATCTGTGGTTCCCAAATGATGGTCCGCGTAACCCTGGGGTTCCGTGGAAGGGTCATAAGGGTTCCAAGAATTAAATAAAATGTTCGGTGAAAAGAGTCATAGCCGCGCCGTGAGAAGGCTGTCATGGTCCTGCTTCCGTTTGTGACATCTTACCGATGCGAGACTGGTTTTCCAGCTTACTCTGATAAAAATGGGGATCCGTCAAAAAATGTATGATCAATTAGGGTTCCGTGGCCAAAAAATATTGGGAACCGCTACTCTAGACTCTAGAGTCTAGCAGGAAACAATAATCGAGGATGTAGCCTGTTGGAAAGTTGGAAAAACTAAAACGCTATGGGAAATACGCTATATAATGATCAAAAGTTAAAATTATACCGGTGGAAATACCAAAAGAATATGGGAATACATGACCTAGACTACGTTGTAACCTAATATTCAGAAACTAAATTTTGAATTGACTCTGCTACAATAGGATAGTTGTGAAGTGCAAACTGAAATTCACTGCGTGGAACTCAAATTGTACAGACTACATACACTTTGGAAACAAAAAGGAAAATAAAATAGAAGACTGTAAAGCTGTGTGTGAAGAACTACAGAAAAATTGTAAAATAAATTCAAATGAAGATAAACATAACAGACTGAATAAAAACTTAATAAAAAAAGTAAATAAACACCTATAGAAAGTAGCCCCCAAAATTAAATGGTTTATGGAGGATAAACTACAACAGAAAATAAATATTTATGACATTATTAAAGAACAGTGCCAACGTTTTAAAAATTAAATGAATAAAAAATTCAAAGAATGACCACTATGAAAGTGTAATGGATAAGTAGCAAGCTGATAGATGACTTAAGCAAGATCAATTGTGGAAAGAGATATATTGACATCGAAAACGAGCCATTCTGAGTAATTTTGTGGCATTGATAATTTGGACAAATCTGATGGAAAAGGAGTGAGATGTCAAAATCACGTCATAGCAGTTTCAGTTTGGACATAGGATTGAATAATTTACAGTTTGAGTAGAAAGAAGAAATAATATAATACAAGTTGATATCACAAGTATTACAGGACAGGAGATACCGACGGATTTTCGTTTATAAAATGTTCAAAAGAATCTTTAAATTGCCATGTCTTCTACTGCACATCCAGCTTCAGAATAATACAAAGAAGGATAGAAGCAAAGACATCAGTGACAGAAACAAACAAAATAGGCTAGAGTGGTTTGGGTTTCAAAGAAGAAAAGATGAAAAAGAGTGACCATTAAGAATACAGAAAAAGAAAGAGGCTCACCAAGGGGTCTGCAGAGAAAAAGAGATGAAAGAAGATGTGCACAACAAAAAGGAATTATAAGATAGCTGCAGGAAACTGCGAAAGTGTTAATACACCATGTAATATATACGCATATTTTCCACTTTCATTTTTGTTCTTATAGGTATATAAGAAAGGAAGTAAAATACAAAACTGGTGTAGGAAGGAAGGGGCACTAGAACAGTATTTCTCACGTTATTATTAATATTAGAATGATAGATAAAAAAAAGAAACACTAATGGAGCTTGTGGATGCAGAAATAGCTTTTGATAATTTTGGGATCAAATCTAAAGTACTAAAACAGAAGCATAATTTACATAGTAACATAAGCTTCATATGGCTGTAATAAAAGTACGGTACCGTGACCTATTAACGCATGTTAAGAAGGATATCAGAGAAGACTGTGTAGACGAGATCGCCCGTAAAATAGATCCAGAAAGAGAGCAACTGTACGTCACAATTTGCTGTGAATATTGTTCTGTTACAGAATATAATAAGGTTACAGAGAAATTACTGGATGGGGTGAAAAAAATAGTGTGACCTAAGCAAATAGAGATTACGAAACGTTTGAAGACTGATAACAACAAAAGTTAACTGTACTTCACTTTAACGATAAATATAGTAAAAGAAAATTTCAATAGATGGACCGAAGTAATGTTGTCAAAGGCGCATCAAAATTACCAAACGGTTAAGACACATATTAGAAAGAACAATAATAAGAGATTAATAACTTTCAAAACGTCTAGAGAAAACAAATTTATTGTTAGAGTTTTTGAAAACTGAATGAACAGATAAAGTTCAAAATCAACATGCTACGAGAGTGATGGATGAAAAGGCAATCTTCCAAAAAGAGAGATAGAACGGAAGGATACGGTTTGGAATATACGAATTTTTTTAATTTGCTAACAAAAGGAACATGTCAAGCATGCAGGAGTAAAAAGATCACAGTACGAGAAGCAGGTAACTGAGGAACTGGACTGTATTTGGGTGTGAAGAAATGAGAACGGGGTAGGAAGTTGTGGAGCATTGCAAGTCAGTGACTGATGCAGAAACGGCTTCAAACTTAATTAGGGGAAGGAAACTTGTTATATATGTGAAATTATATTGTGTTATATATTGTTAAATGATGGGATTCGTTTAACTTTATGATGATTTTTTTCTGAAGTTTACTCCTCGACTAATTTTTTTTCTTATGGCTTTACGCCTCGTCAACGTCGACGTCATTAGAGGCAGGATGAGACGGGGGACAAGGAATTGGAAGTAATTCGACCATGGTCTTTTGAAAGAAGCATCCCGGCATTCGCCTGGAGTGAATTGGGAAAACCATGGAAAACCCAAATCTGGATGCTCGACGGGGATTTGAACCGGCATCCTCCCAAATGCGACACCGGTCCTCGTCTATAGCGGAGAATTCCGAACTGAGAATTAGTTGAGAATGAACTCGAGAGAGAGAGAGGAAAAAAAGGAAGAAATAAAGAGAAAAAAGCCATGACCTACATTGAAGTACAATCCCGATATTCAACCGAAAAAAATTCAGAAAGCCGGTGTCTGACTAGGTAGAGCGGCCTACAAACCTAGTCTTTTTCCGAATACTGGCAACAACTATACTAGGCCATTTAAATTAGGATAATCATATATGTTTCCTCCAAACTGCCTTTCTTTATTTTTGCATTTTTGTTTTACAGTAACAAAGTTAACGCAGTTGTAGACAGAACATCCTTCGCTATCGCTTTTAGATAAGAAAGCTTCACACTGTTCGAAAAGGAAGGTTCTCTAGAAGTAAATTGTGCTACGTGATGAAAAAACGGGGACTATTTCTTATATTCGTTGGATGAAAGATGTTACTTCCATCATCAAGTCACCGGTTTTAATGTTTCTCTGCGTTTTTCGGTGTTACTCAATACGTGATGAAGAATACCATGGCCAAAAACGATCGTCATGTGTCATTGGTACGCGGGCTCCCTAGGAGACACAGGCAATTACTAGCTGATGTCAGGAGCAGTAATTAAAACAGTACCGATCAGTTTTGTAATCATGCGCACTTCCGCTGTAGTAACAACCTACTGGAATGACCTTGACATTCTCATCACCGGGTCAGAACTGATACATCGTTCGAAGTGTTAATAATTTGAAGAAATTTTTAATTAACGATGTGACAGACGGGTGATTTACGAAAATTGATAAAAAAAAAATTGAAATGTTAATTCCGTTAAAGAAGTCCAGACATTGCAACGGGAAGTAAACAAAAGAAATCGTAATATTCAGTTTAGTTTCTGTAATAAAAAATGCATAACAAAACTCTACAGATTTGTTACTAACGTCTATGATTTTTCTATTTTACTCCCGGAAAATGTATAGGTTAGGAAACTGAGTTTGGAAGAATATATGTTTTTCAAAAGTAAAAGCAAACAGGTACACGCTTACGAGCGCATCTATGATAAAATGCGTTGGACAAAGAACCTGTAGCAGAACAGTAAATCGAAATTGGAAGTGGGATTATAATTACAGTCAAAAATTCTAACAGTTCGTGAGGCAAATTCATATCGCACTTTTTTTGTTTTGTTTTGGGACAGCTATCAAACTTTACTCTTGTCACTTGATGAACATTATTTACTAGTACCACATAGAACAAGATATATCAATAACAGTGTAGAGCAACAACAAATTTAGAGGAAATGGGATGCACGACTGATGTTTGAGGCAACTTTCAAGACAAACAACTGTCCTGTCTTCCTTTCGTTACTAGGTGTCCAAAATCTCAACAGCGTAATGGTACACATATACATTCTGCAGTTACATGTAGCTGAGTAGGGTGCTTAAATAAAAATTGTATAACATAAAGAAAGTATACGTGATGAATGAAAACCTAAAGCTTAAAGAAAGTGACACGAATCGCCTTTATTCAAACAAAAATACCATGCAAGTAACAGTCATTACAGAGAATGATATTTTTTTTGTTTGTTTGTTGTTAACATAAAAGAAGTGGAGTTGACAGGCATCAAATGTATATTAACTTTATTCGTAGATCCCCGTTTGATATTGTTTCATATGATGAACAGTGATGCAAAACTATTTCACATCATATGACAGAATCATTCTTAAAGATAGGAGAATTTATAAACATAGATTACACGCAGATTTTACTCAATACCGGTACATATTTTCAGTTAGAAGCTTGCGAGTAGATTAAAAAGAGTTGTCAAGTGAAAAATCATTCAGTTTTCTCTTAAGCCGTTTTCTGACCCTTATCATAAGTTGTCCTGGTTGTGATACTACTGAAAACATTAATTCTGGAATATTTAATCTTTTCTGTAGCAAGGCTAAAGATTTAAAAATTAAATATTAACTTTCAGAGTTGATGTCATGTTTCCCACTAAATGTTTCAAACAAAGAAAAATTCTTGGCAGTAAAATCGCACTCACATAATCACGTAGAATTGTTTCAGCGATTTCAGAATGCGAGAATAACGTAACAGAAGATAAATTCAGTTTTTAAAAAAAGTTAGTCCACAGGGATTGCAAGGTCATATAGAATCAACTACAATGTTTAGTTATGACTACGATTTAAGCATAATCGCCGATCCGGCTTGATTTGAAGCTTGGATAACTTTACTCACAGCCACGGTGTGCTGGTCGCAGCAAGCACCCCCTTCAGCTGTTAGCCAGCAGACAAGGATCAATGCACGCACGCACGGGACGCAGCTACCAGTACCGCTACTTGTCGGCGACTGGCAGGTTTCCTGCGCCGGCTGCAGATGGCAGCCTGGTCAGTGTCGGAGGTATAGTTGACCAATGGCCTCTAGCGGGCAAGAGGCGCGTGATTCGATAATCCCAGGAACACTAATTCCGTTTCCGTAAAGGAAAATACGATGTAAAGTGCAAAATGTTATAGTATTTCAACTGATTTCAGCTAGGACCATAACCGAACGTTATTTCTCGTGAACCGTAAAAACAAAATAACTTCCGTGGTTTGGTTTGGTGAGTTATAACGCTCTGGCCTCGCATTCAGGAGGACGCGGGTTCGAATTCCTGTACGGCCATCCAGATTTCGGTTTTTCATGGTTTCTCCAAATCACCCATGGGATGGCTCCTTCAAAATGTCATAGCCGAGTTCCTTCCCGTTCCTTACCTGTCAGTACTTTTCTGTCCCTAATAACCCCCACGTCGACGAGGCGTTGAACCAGAAGCAAAAAATGAAGAAAAAAAATGTATTTGTGGTAATTACAGAGGCAAAATGCACGGCAATGGGAAAAGTTATCACTAGGTCGGAAGATCATACGAATCTACTTACCTTTTACCTCGAGATACACGTGGGATTTGTAGTTCACTACAAGACCATCCATCTAGCAAACACAAATATTTATGCGGTATTATTAAAAAGACCTTCCATCTAGTAAACACAAATATTTATGGGGTATTATTAAAAATGAGGTTACCCAAAAGTCTGATAAGGTTTATATCAATACAAAAAAATGATCTTACAGACAAAAAATAGTGTCAATAAAAATAGAGAGTAAATCTTGAGCATGGCAGCATCAACAGCTACGGTATTTCTTCAATTGTATAATAAAAACACAGCCAAACCTGTTGCAAATTCATTGAATATTTGCAACAGGTTTGGCTGTGTTTTCATAATACAATAGAGAGTAAGACCATGGCTTTGTTTATCACCTACTTTGTTCAATAACATCCAATAACAATGGGAGAAAAAGTGAAGGAATGAGGCTATATCCAGGATACAGTTGTCTGAATATTGTTTGTGGGCAATCAAATTATATCCATCAAAGTATCTAAACATGGATACGGAAGTAATGTCTGGGAATGGCACATGTTCTTTCCTAGGGTTTGTTCCTATGGTCACCATTATTAGATGGAGTTTCATTAGGCCTGAGTTGTTAGCTAAAGCTGTGAGGAATCCCACTTCCAGTTATAATACGATCAGAGTTGCGGTTTTAGGGACAAGAAAAGGTAATTAAAGAGATACTGAATGCTGAAGCACTTTGTGAAAAATCATAAATACTAAAGAAACAGTGAAACTGATTAAATAATAAAAGAGGGGGTTGTAACAAGGAAACTTAAGAGTAATGCTGTAAATATAAGACCGTTACTATTGAACTGTAACAGTACATTGAACTAAGTAATAAAGTTTGATAACTTAGTAGAGATACACAAATGACGATTAGTTACAGGTGTAGAGTCTTAGTTAAAGAAAGAAGTACTAGACAATGAGGTTTTCCCCGGTTGTTATAGAATGCACCGCAGAGATAGAAGGGCAATTGATGGAGTGGTACTCATATTTATTAGCATAGACTACTACAGTTCTCCGGTGCTTATAGATCATAGTAATTAATTATAGTCAAGAAAAAAGTGGAGCCTGGCTGCTTGTAGCATTGGAAGAATGAATGGTGAAGGCGTGTCTCTTGGCGAAAAACTGAATTCATGTTAAGAGTTCAGAAGTGAGCGTGAAATGGTCGTTATTGGTGATGATTTAAATTTACCAGATGTTGACTAGGAAGTAAATAAAATTGATAACATACAAGAACTAAGTTTTGTTAATACCTTAGTAAGGGAAAGAGGCTTTATACAACTGGTAGAGTAGAGCACAAAGAGTTGTATTTCTAATAAAGCATGATGAAACATTATCAGGTCTCAACTAACTGAAGGAAATATTGATTACGAGTCAGTTCTGATATATAGTAAACCAGTGGCCAAAACTGAAGATGGTTATATTTACAGTTATAAAACAGCACGTATTTTAGAATTGAAGAGTTATGTCAAAGAAAGGTTCAGTACGTTGGAGGATAACGCAAGCACTGTGGAGTGGAAGTTGGAATAGTGTAAAGAGATAATAAGAATTCAATGCAATTTTCGTTAGTTTGGAGTAGGATAGTGTCATAAAAAGACAAAGTTTCGATAGTGTACTTATGGATTTTTCGAACTGCAGATACCTAATGAAGACAACTGAGAACGTCGTCAAAACCGTCTTTTTACGATACCATCCTATTGTAAACCAGCGAAGACTACATTGACGTAAAAGAAATGTTTATTCCAAAACGATCTTCATCCTATAATGGGGGGGGGGGGGGAGAGGACACTCTAAGGAGACTTAAGAAGAAAACAAATTAATAAGCATCAGAGCGGCACATTATTTCTCTAATGTTATCTCTCCTGTTATTGCGATCCAAATAGATTGGCGGACGAAGTATCTCATCGCACTCGTAAACGAAAGTGGGAGTACGCATGTTTATCAATAAGTTCAAACGAAACCTATGTCGTCTGTGTACCAAAGAATACCACCACAATCGATGATTAAATTCTGTGACTGTTTCTTAATGACTATGGCAAGCAGTCACGAATCGAACGGCTCGTATCTGTACTTCATCTATGGATACTATCAATCAGCCCTCTACGAAACGAATCCCAAACGACACAATAGTAGTCCAAACGTGGACGAATGAGAGTTCTGTACGCTATCTCCTTTTGTTTGTGAATTACAATTTTTCATGATTCGACAACCTAGAATTAGCTCTACATACGACCGAATTAATGTGCAGGTGACATTGCTTTGTACTGTTTCGCCCAAATAATTCAGGGAATCGACCTTACCGATTAATGGAACTGTTTATTTTGTACTTCTGAACAAACGGATTATTTTGATTACTTAATGCGACAAAAGCTGTTAACACGTCACCTACTCATCAAATTCAACACTGGCAGATATATCAAGTGCATCCTCCATTTCTGACTATTTCTAAAAGCTTGCAGGCAAAGTCCGTTCACAGACGTTAACTACTTCTCTGTCGGCTCGTGACTGACGACTATTGTGTTTAGTGCCTCTTATCATAGCGAGCCCCAAATATATATGTAATCACCGAGTAATATCCTCGCTTCTGAAATCTACCTATTCATCGTCTTGACTACCCTATCTATATATATAAAGATGAATGTATGTATGTATGTTTGTTTGT
Organism: Vandiemenella viatica; assembly: GCA_031002005.1. Lineage (NCBI taxonomy): Eukaryota > Metazoa > Arthropoda > Insecta > Orthoptera > Morabidae > Vandiemenella > Vandiemenella viatica. The sequence goes on from JARYHS010011408.1 coordinate 281,229,384, forward strand.
TTTTTTGGTCTTCATACAAATCCACAGTTTTCATCCGATCTTGATGAAACTTTGCACACTTATCCTTTGAAACAAGGAGAAAAATACTGTCTACATTTGGTAGAAAAATTACCTGTATAAATAATACATGTTGTCTCATAATTTTGAAATACTACTGAACGGTCATAGACAGACGCATTGGATATGGACGTCTCTGTACTATTCTTCCGTGTAGCGATCAGGCAGCTCAGTGGTTAAAGCGCTAGCTTACAACTGTTTGGGTCGTGCTCTCCGGTTCAAATCTCCGTGAAGGCTAAGATTTTTAAAATTTGTTTTTTATCGCAAGAGTCACGCCTGGGCCATCGGTTATTCGGAATGAATGTTAAACTGTAGATATTACAAAGTTAGGGATACAATGCGAGGCAAATCGTAGGTAGTCTTGCAATGTTGTAGGTGTACACTTTTTTACGTTATATTGATCCCTCAGGGGTTGTACGTAGTCAGTGTGTGTGTGTGAACCGCAGTAATAATACTATAAATACGGAAGTAAGTCTCTGTCTTTTTGTTACGTTTTGACGACTAAATGGCTATATCGATATTGATGGAATTTGACAAGAAAATCTGTATGAAGGGCACAGGAAATTTTTTCCAGTATGTTTAACAGTTGTAGTAACGAAATTTTGAGACATTATCGAATGGTGACAGAAATATGTTGGAAATTGATTCTCTTAAAGAGACAGGTTCGTCGGTAGAATGATATAGTGATAGCTTTCCTGTCATATTATGCCGACTCGGTGTTGTTTGGGACCAATCCTTCGTTACCAACAACTTTCTATATTTAATTCTGGCAAACAAATTCTTAATCCACGCTTACGAAGTCGCGGGTACGAGCTATTTGGAATATTTCTGAGTGTTTTCAGGAGAATGGGTAGATATATCAGATAATTGGGTACTTCTACCATCCACCGTGTAGGGAAAAAATCGCGTAGTCTGTGCCACAGTTTACCATTGACGTAATTTTTCATATACGGACTACTCTCCGCACGTATAGCGTTAACTTTGAATATCTGTACACTGCAATCATAGGGGAAAAAAATTTAATTTTGGATTAGAAGACGCGTTTCGAAAAGCCGACCAGTGATACAATTAAGTTCGGTTTAGTAAAATTGATTCCTCACTGGTTATTAATTTGCACAGTCAAATATTTTGCGAAGTCGTCGGTATCATAAGATCCTGTGAGTATATCAAAAACCTTATTTTTTACATTGTGTAATTTACGTTTGACTCGATCCTGTTTCGTATAGAGCTGTGTGTCTGAAAGTTTACTAATGCGATTGCACACACACCCTAACTCTAATCTACCAGTGGAAAGTAATCGCGGCTCAGGACGGAACTGTTGCCGGACACGGAGCGTGTGAAGCCGGGTACACATCAGAACGAGGCAACGCGCGAACGGGTCCGAGGCAAGCGTACCAGTGTTTTTTCCTGTAGCCGAGGCGCGGCAAAACGGTTCTGGCCCGGACGACCCGAGGCGGGTCGAACGCCATCTGTCCCGAGTCGCTACTTCGAAAAGAATTCGGGAGTGCGCCGAATGCTATGTGGACGGGTATTTCCAGTCGTGCGTCTGTCTCCTTCGTTCACACTGCCACGTTGGCACTCAGTCGTCGTTTAGGCACACTGTGCGTTGAAACTAAATAAAACCTCTATATTTGAAATAAGGAGGTTTTCATTATTTTTTGTTCTGACCATTTTTAATCATGAGTTGGGAAAACAGGTAGCTTCTCTTTTATAAAGAGCATCAAAGGCGTTCCATATTGTAGAACAATAAATTTTAACATAATACATTAAAAAATAGGATGCTTGGCGAGAGATAAAAGCACTTACTGGAGAAGAGACTGACATTTTCATTATTTATTTTTTTTATGCTCGCGCAAAAAAGAAAAAAAGTCGATCGTGGAAACAGGCAAAGGTAAGTTAGTCCATAATACTCAGTATTTCAAACAATTTAGTTTTATTTAAATGAAAAGAAAGACAACATATTAAAGCTAAATTTACTTTTATTTAATTGAATTCCAGAGTAATATTTACAATAATTATTAAGTAATAATTTAAGCGTTAAGGTTTATATGTTTCAAAAAAAAAAAAAAAAACTCAAATGAATCAATTTTCAGATCGTAATGACATTTATTTTCTAAGTGATTCGCCTGAGAAAGTCTAAAATTTTTAGATCATCGAGCTCATTTTGTAGTAACATTAACTGTGAGCACTAGATACTGTTAAATAGTCACCATATCCACGCTCTAACTTTACAGCACCCAACTCGTCACAACAAACGAATGGACGGATACCTGTCTCGTTCGATGCCTCGGCGAACTGCGTTCGTACAACCAAAGTGTGCATAGGGATGGGCACATGAAAATATATATATGTACATTCATCATATCGATAAATATCGTATCGATATTTACAAACAGAATCGATCTATATCGATAGAAAAATGTCGATATATCGATATTTTTGCCTAAAGCAATTAATTTTCTAAAAATATTTATAAAACATATCAAAATGTTTGGGTTAATTCGGAAAATTAAAGACACATGAGGAAATCATAGAAACTCTTATTAATTTTTCTATTTCTACAATCACTCCAACCAATATCCATCTGAGGTAGACATCAAAAGAACTCTCTGTTTCATATGTTCCCCCGTCAATCTACTCCTGTTGCCCGGTGCCACCAAGTTAATTGCAGAAGCCACTCTTTCGGACGATACAGAAGAGGCTTGGCGTATCAGACGCTTCGTCAACGCATCATATTTTATTCATCAATGATAAAAAAAAAAAAAAAAAAAAAAAATTGAAACAGAAGCTTCTGTAAATTTAAGTCAACCCTCAACTTCGCTACAGGAATGCTTAATCAATATTTTCAACTTGATTAAAAATAATCTTACCGATAACATTTAAAAAAAATGACATTGGCGTAAACGAAAACCTGTTAAAATTTTGCATCTTTTTAAACCCGTTAACCGTTGATGAAAAACTGTTAAATTACGACGAATTCATTTTTTTTAAGACGCGTTCACATCTGATATATATGTATATTTATCCAATATATATGCTACACATGAAACTGGATACTGATTTATAGTCGTACAAAAATATCAAATTGATACTCCAAATAAAATATCGATTCTTACTTACAAATATCTAATTCTTATTTAAAATTGCTACTCCAAATAAAATTTGATTTTTGATATATCGAGAATAAAATAATCGATGATAAACAGAAATTATTTTACGAAAAATATTGATATTTCGATACATCGATATATTTTACTCAAGCCTAAGTGTAGGGGCCTACATACGTTCCGCCTCTCCACGGTCCTATTCGTGCGTTGTCTCGCCCTTTAGAGAGCCGTTTCGCCAAACAAGATTCGTGTAACACTGACTTCATACAATTTCATACCGGAACTTGTAACATTACAGGGTACCAGCGACGATAGAAACCGTTGAACAAAGCATGGAGGAAGGAATATACCATAATATGGAGACGACGCAAGGGACCGTCAACACACACTGGAGTGAAACCTTGTGGAGAGAAATGGGGGGGGGGGGGAGGTCGCCATATTGCTTGGCCGTAGAAACACGGGGAGTAGGCACAAAAACGTCAAAGGAATCATCCGACAACCGTGGCACCGCAATTTGATGATGGATTATTATGTAATTCGACGAGAGAGCCCAAAAATGAACTTTTTTTGATATCCAGGTTAGTTCTCGAGATAAACTGTCTCAAAAGTGAGGTGTTTTGGATTGAAATTCGGAAGAAACATTTCCCCAAGGTCAAATTTGGTGTTAGCTTCTTATGTACCACGACGAGACAAATGGAAAATAAGGAATAACAATTTTAGAAATCTCGCTTAGTTCTCGAGATATACTGTCTCAAAAGTGAAGTGTTTTAGGTTGAACTTCAGAAGAAAACTATTCCCAAAGTCAAATTTTATAATTGATTCTTATGTAACACGACGAGATAAATTGAAAGTAATCAATAAAAATTTTCGATATATCGTTTAGTTCTCGAGATATACTGTCTCCAAAAGTCAGAATCTTAAATAAGAGTGGTATACATTGCGATACACGTTGTGTCACTAACATTGTGCTTATGAAATTACTAACAACTAATAATAAATTGTTTGTCCCTTCTGGTACAGGCTGCATTTAAACCTACCCACATTTCCATTAATATTGTCGCTACAAAATCAAACTATGTAGACACACCTAAACACATGAAATTCATCGCGAACTACATTTCAGGTAACAACAACGTTTGCTTCATCACGTTTCATAGTTTGCACAGCACAAATTATCACAATTAATTTCATTGTACACTTTCAGTGTAAACTGAACTGGACTAAAGCATGCAGAATACTATATTCATTGTATCGTGATGTAAACTTAACCCGCATAACTTAGACTTCCAACACTTGTTTACAATAAGGCTATCCTTTTATGTGCAAAGTCGTAACATATGCTGATTGTCTACACTACACCAACAAATATTTGAGAACCACATTATCCTGTTGAGAGCAATGAATAAATTTATAACGATAGGCCCTAATGTTGAAGTTACCTATCAGACACTTCAAGAACAATAATTACAATGTGACTTAATTATGAAACGTTATTCCAGGTTGTTTCCTATCTTGTCTGTTTGTGCAACCGTATGCAACACAATTTCGCATTGTAGAAAACTTTAGAATATTAGAAAATGAAATATTCACAGCAGCAGACACAGTGTAAACAGCCCAATGTTTTGGGGTTATTCCTATGGCCACCGCGCAAGCGCAGTAGAAGACGAGATTTTATATGAGGTTTCACAGATTTAGCGTTATTTCGTCTCCATATATTCCTTCCTCTATGGAACAAAGTAGATCATTGCAGATTGAATAGTTCCTTCGTTAGCTGCTAGTGGCGCTATGGTCAGCAGAGTAAGAGAGAATTCAGGGTAGTGGAAGTCAGATTTGAGCAAGTAAGAGTGTGTGTGTGTGTATGTCGGGTGAAACCTGATACGTTTTTCATAAACGAATTGGTCAGCCTAGCCGGATTTCGTCTTCCTATCAAGGAGCCAGGATCAGCTAGTCGCATAAATACGAGTGACTATCACCAGTGCCAGGGCCGGATTTAAACTTTTTTTTTTTTTTAGTGTAGGCTGTTCATTTTGTGCCGCCCTTCTCCCCTTTATACCTTTACTAATCACTAATTTGTATTACCTTTATTAGGTAGTGAACGATTGTATGTATATGTGAATGGATATAGATTAAGAGTGACTTAATTATTTGAAAGTATTCAGATTTATTCATAAAATAGAAACAAGAAAAATGAATGTTTATTATAAACAAGAATACAAACAAGAAAGTAAAAAAATATAATACATAATTATAGTTTTCTACGGGATTTTTGATTGGCGAAGTCATCTATAAGATCATCATAGTTTATGGTGTTCATTATCTGTGCTTCTATATATAGAAGAGCCAAAGAGTTTAGTTTTTATCTTGAGATAATGAAGACCTCTGGTAATTCTTCACTCGTTTTAAGCGGGAAAAGCTCCTTTCTCCAGAACAATTTGTGGCTGGAGTGCTATGCGGAGAACTATATCCAAGTTCGGGTAAATGTTACACAGAAATTGCTTCCTCAAAACTCTGGAGAGATCAAGTAACGAATTTGACTGAAGTATTAAGGAAAAGTAGAAAAAAGAAATTTAACTTGAAAAAGGTGAATAGAAGGAATATAATGACTTCAAATTTTTCAGAAAACTTTTTCCAACAGAGAGGAACAACTTTCTCACTAACCGGTTTCTGTACGACAAACTTCGTAACACACTTTTATCGGCAAAGAACAGAAAACACGTTAAGACGTACGCTCTGATTTGTAATAAATGATTATTAAACGATTATAATTTATATTGATTTCGATCAGAGTACCGGTTTCGGCATAGTTCAACGCATGTTCCTTAAAAATTTCAAAGCATTTAATTCATTATTAGCTGAGAAATGACGAGTTAAGTTTAAAAAATCAGTGACTTTTCAATGATTTTTTTCAATAAAATTAGGACTTTCGAGCGCTCGGGGACTTTCAACCTCCAGATACTCAATTAATGAAATCTTAGATCATACTTAAGTATTTTTACTATAGAAATCATGAAATGTAAGTCTGTCAGCAGAAACTTACCTCTGTCTATAGTCTTCCTTCGGAAATATGCGACGGGGTACAGACTGCGTTGAACAAGATCGAAAGTCAGGAAACTAATGAAGAATTAAATTAATAATTTAGCTAATTGTTCGCTGTAACCACTTACCTACATGAAAGTTGATAGTAAATGTATTTTTATTTTCTATTAATTGTTCAGAGTTTGTCAGTTCACTACTAGATGTCACCACTTGAATGAAAATTTATAGTAGACGTTTTTCTACTACGTTTATAATCACACAAAAATTTGACGGCTTACTAAAGCGGGCATCCTAGGAAATATGCCGCCCCTAGGCTGGAGCCTATACAGCCTAATGGGAAATCCAGCACTGACCAGTGCATGGTAACTGGAAGTTACGTTACACTCGTAAGAAATGTGCTTGGAAGAAGACAGCGATTGTTGGTGTCGGTTGGTTAGAATTGTGGACCAGAGACCTTGCTTATAATTCTCCACCCCCAAAAGCACCAAGGTCACCGCCAACGACATGGATTTTGGGGACTTGGACTTTTTTTCCCCCTCCCTACTGTTTGTAGGAGGGCGTCAATCTGGCATAATGAGATTTCTGTCGGTCGGCACCCCCTCCTCACCCGAGTCAAGCCCTCCCCAAACCAAATCCTAGCCCCCCTCCCCCAAACCAAAATCCTGGATCCGCCACTGGCTATTACTACTGTATTTTGACGTATAAAAAATACTTTTCGATCTGTGGCCATACCAACATTTGTCCTGGGATAATGGGCAGTAAAGGTTAGTTCATACACAATGTATTTTTAGTTTTTTATATGTTACAATTGATCCCCGTATCATTCTGAACATTAACTTTCGTATTTCGCTCAGTTTTACCTTATTCTGGTTATCGGCCTAGTGACCAAGTAATTATATCGATGTTCGGTGCCATTCATATTCTGGCATATTGAAGCAACAGCATAATATTGCTGTATAAAACTTAAACAAGAAATGAATGAACGTGAAACAGTTCTGGATCAATATGAGAGAACGATATCACCAATTTAAGATTAATGAATTATTTTCAAAATAATTAGGTATTAGGAACACGTATCATTCAAGCAAGGTGGTGAAACCTTTCTTTTTATTATAATACTACCTTGAAATGACAACGGATCAGAAAGCAGTATCCTGACAGGATAACATATCAGGACAAACTTTAAACACTAATGTCCATGTACGTGTGTACCAAACTTCGGGTACTGGTGCACATTGTACAGTTTCTCTTAAAGGACCGTTTTCATTCCAAACGTTGGGAGAACTGTCGAAATACTTCACCTTTTTCGCATATGATGTATTCCTCCCAATGTGATCCATTAACTTCAATGCCATTACAGTTGACGACTCCACATTCGAGCTAATGAATTTTATCAGTTAATGCTCACGCGTGAATACATCACGAAAATGTAGTATAGTCAAGTTCTTTATAATAGTGTCTATAGGAGTTTAAAGAAGCCGGTAAGAAGAGTACACAAGCGAATTCAGAGACAAAGCAGAAGTAACCAAGGAATTAATAATAGCAATTAAGAAGCTAAAGATATGTTTATGAAGAATATTATTGATGCAGGAGGATCGCTTAATAATGCATCTAGAAATTTCAGTGACTATGTTAGAAAAGTGAGGGGAAGGGAAGTTATTAAGACAATTTATAGATAAGGATGGAGGATTTGAAAAAGACAGAGGTAAATAGTTTGATGCGACCATTAAGAACTATGATTCAGGAATGCGAGGGTATAAATCAGAAAACGAGCTGGCCAGAACTATTAGAAATGAGCAGACTAAAAAATATCAAGTTCATACTGAGGACATTAAGAATGAATTGAGGGAGTTAAAAAAGCAGATGGGGAACTGATGAAGGTAATAAAGATATCTTAAAGCTAGCAGTATACGACATTGTACTTCATCTTGAAATGTCATTTCACCGCATCTGTTTACTTACTGCTTACCAGAGGCTTGAAAAGTGTGATTGTAGTAGCAGTCTATAAAGGAGGTGTTGAAAATTATAGGTTTATCAGTTTGACATCAGTGGCGTGATTGATATGCAACCGCAACAGAAATGTATGTGAGGAAAAAAACTGGTTTTTATATCGGCAACATTGCTTTAAGCAAAGATATTCATGTGAATCTTAGTGAACTATATGCAATATTCCAAAACTAAGATCCGGTGAACAATATGTCACAGCTGATAGACTTGAATGACGTTTCACGCCTGCAGCGCTGTCTACCAACTCCTGGGAAACATACGTGGGCAGTTTGAAAAGTTCTCTGAATCACCGCTAGATGTCAGTGCTAGAGCAACGAGGTTCCCGCGCAATAATCACACATCCTTTATGATTGAACACGTGGCGCGTCAGTGCTCTAGCTGCAGGAGTGTGGTAGTGACGACTCTTTGTTGTTGTTCCCGCGTAGTGATTTGTGACAATGGAAAAAACTGAGATTCGAGCAGTGATTAAATATTTTGTAAAGAAAGGTATGAAAGCAAAGTAAATTCATGCCGACTTTCAGAACACACTAATGGACTCTGCTCCTTCATTTTCAACTGTTGCCAAGTGGACCAGCGAGTTTAAATTTGGTCGGGAGAGCTTGGATGATGATCCACGTAGTGGACGGCCAAAAAGTGTTACGCCCCCAGAATTTATCGCAAAAGTGCATAAAATTGTCATAGATGATCGTCGACTTAAAGTGCGGGAGATTGCTGAAGCTGTAGGGATGTCTTCTCAACTGGTATATTATATTTTTAAAGAAGAATTGGGTTTGAAAAAATTATCCGCAAGATGGGTGCCGCGGCTCTTCACACTGGACGATAAACGCACCAGATTGGAAATGTCCGAACAAAGTCTGGCCCGTTTTCAGAGCAACCAACAAGATTTTTTGCGCCGGTTTGTGACTACAGATGAAACTTAGGTCCACTACTATACCCCAGAGACAAAACAGCAGTCAAAGCAGTGGAAACATGCTGATTCACCACTACCAAAGAAAGCAAAGGCAGTGCGTTCGACCGGAAAGGTCATGGCCTCAGCTCTCTGGGATGCAAAAGGCATTCTGCTTATAGATTATCTTCCTACTGGCCAAACAATCACGGGAAAATACTATGCAAACCTCCTAGACCAATTACAGGAAAAGATACGCGAAACAAGTCCTGGTTTGGCAAGGAAAAACGTCATCTTTCATCAGGACAACGCTCCGCCGCACAAAAGTGTTATTGCCATGGCAAAATTTCATGAACTTAGGTACGAATTGTTGCCACATCCACCTTATTCGGCACCATCAGACTTTCATCTATTCCCCAAGCTGAAAAATTTCCTCGGTGGACGGAGATTTTCTACAAGGGAAGAACTGACAGCCGAATTGGAGAGGTATTTTGCAGGCCTGGAGGAATCTCATTTTCGAGATGGGATCAAGGCATTGTAACATCGCTGGAACAAATGCATTAGTCTACAGGGAGACTTTGTTGAAAAATAACAGCAGTTCCACCGAGGTGAGCTAGTTAATTCTAATTCATTCCGAGAACTTTTCAAACCACTCTCGTACAGCAGTGTTGGTGTGCCGCAGAGGCGTATGCCTGTCGATGAGAGCAGATCGAAATGGCCGAGACAGTCGTAGCTCCCGCCAGTTGTGAAGAGCGCGGTGTGATTAGATTTTCGCTGGAAAAAGGATAGTCAGCTGCGGACATCCATCGTGATTTGTGTCTATTGTATGGACCGGACATAATGAGTGACAGACAAGTTTGACACTGGTGTCGAGAATTTCGAAATGACTGCATAAATGTGCACGATGAACAGCGGAGTGGCAGGCCCAGTATTCGGACCGACGACATCGTTATTCAAGTTAACCAAAAACGTCGAAGTGATCGGCGTTTGACGATAAGTGGTCTGGCTATGGAATTCCCAAATGTTGTTCGAACCTCACTTTACAGGATTGTCACTGAAGAGCTTGGATATTGGAAACTTTGTGCGAGGTGGGTACCAAAACTGCTCACCGGTCAACACAAAGAGCAACGAATGCATAGTGCGGGACAGGTTTTTGAAGCGCTATAGACAAGATGGAGACAGTTTGTTTCCCACATTGTTACGGGAGACGAGACGTGGATAGCGTACACCAACGCAGAATCAAAACAACGGCCAATGCAGTGGCACCATTCCGGCTCACCCAAACCAAAAAAATGTAAGCAATCGCCGTTCACGAATCGCAAAATGATGACTTCCGTGTTTTGGGACGAAGAGGGCGTCCTTTCGATCGAATTCAAGGACCGTGGGACAACCATTACAGCTGACGTGTATTGTGTAACGCTCACCAAACTGACACGTGCGATCCAAATTGACGCTGCGGGAAACTGTAGTCTGGCATCATCTTCCTGCACGACAATGCACGCCCGCATGCCGCTGTCAAAACCACAGAGAAGATTCAAGAGTTTTGTTGGGAACTCCTTGACAACCCTCCATATAGTCCCGATATTGAACCAAGCGACTATTTCCTCTTCCTGCATTTGAAACGGTGGCTTGGTGGACAAAGATATCAAACTCAAGACGAGCGTTACAGGCGGCAGACTTTTATGCCGAGGGGTTAATGAAGCTGGTGCAGCGTTACAGAAAGTGTATAGATGTGAACGCTGATTATGTGGAAAAGTGAATTAGATATGTAGTCACATATCGGGCGTCCACTACATACTGAGAATGGCGACCAAGGTGGCTGCGAAGGTATGGACACGTCTTGTTATGAATTATTTTTTAGGAACGCCGTGAGGCACGGGGATCCCTCTGTTCAACGAAGAGGACGCGTCAATATCCTAGATCTTGGTGACGGCACGAATAAATCGAATTTACAGGTCCAAATACTTCACCCGTTTCCCTTAGATAGATAGATAGATAGATATGTTCACTTTGATCCCATGTGAGAATAATCTCGGGGATGTGGAACAGTACATACACTTATTTGTAATGTCAATATTACTATATAATTGATAATGTTATTATATATTGACAACAAGTTAGCTACAACCCATTAGTATAACCAATATCTCCTGTTATCTACAAATACAATCCCGAGTTAATTAATACTTATTATGTGGAACAGTATATACACTTGTTACCAGCATCTAATAATCAGTTATTTTCTTACAACCAGTAACCATGATAAGTTTCACTGTGATTTGCGACTACATAGCCTATTATATCATGTTAGTTGCTATTTATGTGGAACAGTACACACACTTATTAACAATATCAATTATATTAGCAACAACTCATAAGCAGTCAATTACTTAACAACCTGTTAGTATGATAATTTTTCACAGCAGTTTTTTGAATGCATGCTATCCCATGTTAGTTACTATATATGAGTGGAATTTTGTAACCACAATAATTACTTAAATTGTCAAAAGTTTCAACAGAAAGAAAAACCATATATCATTTTAGTAATTGTGGACAACTTTGTCACCTTCCCCTTCCATACACCATATATACTATTTTATCAGTCATTCTTAGTTACCAAATTCCAAGAAGAAAATTCTTTCACAGAGTAAAATGGGTTCTGAAGCAGAAACTCTTTCAGTTTGGACTTAAAGTAGTTGGGTTTTTGTAGGTAACATTTAATTTCTGTTGGTAAGACATTGAATAAGGAAGCTCCAGTAAATGTTAACCCTCTCTGTACAATTGACAGTGATTTGTAATCCTTGTGAATATTATATTTATTCCTAGTATTATGGCTATGTATGTCAGCATTAAGATTGAAGTGTTCAGGATTTTCCACTACAAATGATAATACAGAGTATACATACTGTGCTGGCATGGATAGAACACCCAGGTTTTTAAACAGATTTCTGCACGACGTCCATGGGTTTGCTCCACAAATAGTTCTTATAGCACGCTTTTGTAAATTAAATACCCTTTGTGCTTGTGACGAGTTTCCCCAAAATGAGATGCCATAAGTGAACAGGGAATGAAAATATGCAAAATATACTAACTTTCTGGTTTCTATATTAGCTATTCTAGATATTACCCTCAGTGAGAATGTTGCAGAATTCAGTTTTTTAAAAAGTTGTTGAATATGTTGTTTCCAGTTCAATTTGTTATCTATATATACACCCAGGAATCTTGTGAAACTGCTTTCATTGATTGTTTTCCCTTCTGATATCACATAATAGCTGTCCTTTGTTTTATTTTTTGTAACAAACTGAAGTAACTGTGTCTTTTCTACATTAAGCATTAGTTTGTTGGCATTAAACCACCTATTAATTTTCTTTATGGCATCATTTGCTATGTTTTCGAGGTTTTGTGCTAATGGATCTTTCAACGATATGCTAGTATCATCTGCAAAGAGCACTATGTGTTCATTATCACCTAGTATATGTGGAAGATCATTTATATAGATTAAGAACAGCAGAGAGCCAAGAATTGAACCCTGAGGCACACCACATTTAACTATACCCCATTCTGAGTTTATAACATCTCCTGTATTAGCATCTTTCAGTGATACACATTGCTTTCTATTTTCCAGGTATGATTTAAACCAAAGTCCTGGCTTACCACTAACTCCATAGTGATCTAATTTACCTAGTAGAATATCATGATCAACACAGTCAAAAGCCTTAGCAAGATCACAGAATATACCTAGGGAATTTAGTTTTTTATGCATTGATTCCAGTATGTTGTTTACAAAAGCAAAAATTGCTGAATCTGTTGAAACGCCTTGTCTAAAACCAAACTGTACTTTACTGAGTATGTCATTCTTTTGTAGATGTGCATACACCCTTCTGTAAATTGCTTTTTCAAAGATTTTTGAAAATGCTGGTAGAAGTGATATTGGTCTGTAATTCTCAATCTTTGAGGTATCACCCTTTTTATAAAGCGGTTTGATTATTGACTTCTTGAGTGAGTCAGGGAAGATACTTTCTTCAAAAGAACTATTACAAATGTGACTAATAACTCTACTAATGCTGGTGTTACACTGTTTCATTACATGGGTTGAAACCTCATCATAACCAAATGAATTTTTATTTTTGAGGGATTTAATAATTTTTTCAATTTCATTTTTACTGGTGGGAAATAGAGACATAGGTGCTGCTTTTGGTGACAAGGATTTAAGTATTGCTATAGCATCCATATTCCCAATACATTTTCCTTTTATTTTTTCAGCAACTGTTAAGAAATAGTTATTGAAAGCACTTCCTACATACGAGGGGTCATTTACAAGTTGATCATTAATGCTTATAGATATAGGTTTATGTTCAAGGGATGATACAGTTGTTTCTCTTTTAATAATGTTCCAAACACTTTTTATCTTATTATCTGAACTACTAATCTCATCGTTTATGGCCAAACGTTTAGCTTCTTTTACTACTTTGGTTAAAATTCTACAGTAAGTTTTGTAATGTTGTCTGAGAAGCATATTATCAGTATTCCTAACTTTTACAATGCAAAAACAGTAAAAATGCGAATTTAGAATCCACAGATACCGATACTATGCAGCCAAGGATAATGGTCCTAAATTGTCGGAGTATTAAAGGGAAAGTAGCCGATTTCCACGCTGTAGTTGCGACTAATGATGTCGATATAATATTAGGAACCGAGAGCTGGTTGATGCCAGAGGTAGAATCTAGGGAAGTATTTGCTCCTCAATTCAATGTTTTTCGGAAAGACAGAACTACCTCAATGGGCGGGGGTGTGTTCATGGCCGTTAATAAAACCGCCAATTGCTACGTAGCAACTAAAACAGAAAAGTTTTGCGAGATAATATGGATGAAGGTAAAAATTGGCAGAAGTTTAAAGTTCATGATAGGGTCAATTTACCGACCTCCGGATTCTGGATTAGACAACGTGGAGTATTTTAAACAGTCACTTAATAGTATTTCTAAAAAATTTCAGGGACATACATTGATCATGGGAGGCGATTTTAATATACCCGCGGTTAACTGGGAAGTGATAGGTTAATAACAGAAACGTTCCTAGAATCATTCGCGGAAAATTTTCTTGAACAGATGGTCGAAGGGCCAACGCGGAGTGAAAAAAATTCCTCGACCTTTTTGGATCTTTTTCTCACAAGCAATCCGGATATTGTAGATACAGTTTGTATAGAAGACGGTATAAGTGATCACAAGACGGTTGTGGTAACTTTAAAATTTAGTCTGATTTTGAAGCATGACAAAAACAAACTCGTATATTGCTTCGATAAAGCAAACGATGCGTGTATGGTCGATCACTTGGCGAAAATTTTTGAAACGTACACACTAAATAAAAATGTTGTCGAACTTTGGTTTAATTTGAAAGAAATACTATGGACTGGATTAAATCAATTTGTTCCTAAAAAGTTTATTACGATTAGTAAGAACTTCCCGTGGTTTGACAGGGAAGTGAAACGTTTGCTGAAGAGGCGAAGGCGTTTACATGCCATGGTGAAGAAATCGGGGGACTCGTCTAATCGCGCTGAATTAGTCCAGTTGCGAGCTGAAGTGCGTAAGGCAATGCGTGAAGCGTTTAAAGAATTCCAAGCATGGAATTTATCCGATGATCTGATTAATAACCCAAAAAAGTTCTAGTCGTATGTCAAAGTAATAGGAGGTTCCTGTAAGGTTATGCCGTCACTGATTAAGGAGAATGGGGAATTATCAGAAAGAAAGCAGAAATTATGAATAATGTATTTAAAAAAGAATTTCACGACAGAAAATTCGGAGGAGATTCCGATATTTAACAATCGTACCAACAAAATATGAATGATCTCGTCCTTGATGTCGAGGGAATATCTAAATAGCTTATGAATGTAAAAACCAATAAGGCCCCCGGACTGGACGGTATTCCTACAAGATTCCACTTTAGGTACACAAAGGAAATTGAACCATATTTGATGAAATTATATATCGCCTCCTTGGATCAAGGAAAAATACCAGCCGAATGGAAGACCGCCATCGTAAGTCCAGTGTTTAAAAATGGGAATGTTAATGATCCTCAAAATTATAAGCCGACCTCGTTAACCTCAATATTTTGCAGGATTTTAGAACACATCATCTATTCAAATGTCATACGATTTGTGGATGAAGGTGACCTTTAAAACCCAAATCAACATGGATTCAGAAAATGCCGATGCTGCGAAACACAACTTGCACTTTTATTTCACGACTAGAGCCGGATTATAGACAAGTAATCCCTGGTTGATTTAGTTCTATTAGACTTCAAAAAAGCTTTCGACACTGTGTCTCACACTAGGTTACTAACATAGGAAACTTCGTGGTTACGGCATATCTAGACAAATATGTGACTGGGTTGCAGACTTTCTGATGGGCAGAACACAGTGTGTAGTTCTCGATGGAGAGCGTTCATCACTTACCGAAGTGAGGTCCCGGCTTTCCAAAGGGAAACGTGATAAGGCCTCAGTTTTTTTCTGATATACACTAATGATTTGTGCGACATAATAAGGGGAATGAAAAAATTATTTGCCGATGACGCTAATATATATCGTGAAATCAAAACCTAGGAAGACTGCGCTTTGATACAAGACGATATTATGAAAATAACTGCGTGGTGTAAAGATTGGTAGTTGAAGTTACACGCTAAAAAGTGCCAAGTTATGCTTGTAAGTTAAAAGGTGACACCATTTAGCTCTGAATATACAATTAATGATACTATCCTTAGAACGGTATATTCCGCTAAATACCTAGGTGTAACAATTAGTAATAATTTGTCGTGGAATGAGCATATTGAGAATGTAATTGGGAAAGCAAATCGTATGCTCCGATTTCTAGGTCGCAATTTAAAACAATGCACTCCGGAAGTTAAATTGATTGCATACAAGTCACTAGTGCGTCCTCACTTAGAATATTGTTGTTCTGTATTGGGTCCCCGTCAAAATGGGTTAACTGAGGCAGAAGAGAAGATCCAAAGAGGAGCCGTCCGATTCGTGACAGGTATATACAGTTGGAGGGAAAACGTAAATGAGAAGGAGTTGAAGGAGTTAGGTTGGGAAGACCTGGAATACCGAAGCTAATTGAAATATTCTCGACTGACGTATTTCAGAATGACAGCAAACGAATATTGCTACCAGCAACATTCATATCTCGGAATGACCGCGAAAATAAGATATAAATCAGGGCCAGAACCGACTCATTTCTGTACTCATTTTTTCGACGAGCGATTAGGGAATTGAATAGAAAGGATTTACCGGGCGAGTAAACTTAATATCTGACAGGAGTAGCTTCGATAAAGCACTCCGGCCATTCTGATCTGGTTTTTCTATGGTTTTCCCGGATCACTCCAGGCGAATGCTGGGATGGTTCCTCACAACAGCCCATGGGCGGCTTCTGCCATAACCCGTATATCCCTTCCTAACCATTACCCTTCCTGATAGGTGCAATGCACCCTCCGCCACACTCTTTTAGTGAATCGCGGAGTAATGATAATAATAATTACTGTCAATAAAAACCTTGTCTCATGAGCGATGTTTTTATCATGACCAAACAGACTTCAGTTTTGGAATACGCCTGCCAAGTTGATAGTGTAGGACTAAATCTTGACAGAGTGAGCCATAAAAAGGTGGTTAATAAGGTAAAAACCGTTAGAGTGGTTGAAAAAGTGATTTGCTGGGTAGAATAATTCTTAAAAAGCAGAAAGCAAAGAATTAGGGTAGGAAATCCAGTGCCAAAGAAGTAGAAATGGATGTGAAAATTGGAGTACCACAGTGTAGCTTATTGGCACCATTGTTATTCATTATTCTATTGAATGATAGTGTTGATGGTTTACAATCATAAGTTAGGTTGTTTGCAGATGAAACCGAGCGTGGTGGTGTAACGGATAGCGTTCTGGCCTCGCATTCGGGAGGACGGCGGTTCGAATCCCCGTCCGGGCATCCAGATTTGGGTTTTCCATGGTTTCCCCAAATCACTCCAGGCGAATGCCGGGATGCTTCCTTCAAAAGGCCATGGCCGAATTCCTTCCCATTCCTTGTCCCCATCCTTTCCCGTCTCTAAAGACCACGTTGTTAAAAAGGGACGTTAAACTGTTACAAAAAAAAAAAAAAAAAAAAAAAAAAAAAAAAAAATTTGCAGATGAAAATGTTACATAACAGTATCAAAACGGGAGAAGTCTGTGAATAGCTAATTACATGTTGTTCTGGGAAGGATATCTAGCTCGGTAGATCTAAAGGTGATGAAGATAATCGCAAAGAGCAGTCAACTTATTAGATACACACATAAAAAAACTAAATGTTGTTAATGATTATAATGTGGGGGAGAAATTACCTGTTGAAGACCTGAAATGTTGTCATATTATTTGATATTATACTCAACGGGGCAGGACACATTATGAAGGTGGTAGGAGAAGGTTTTATGGGATCCTCAATTTGGGTATCAAATGCAGTAGTTGTAGGGGGCTAGATTCGTCTCTGTAAATTACTGCAGAACACAATCAGTAACTGATATAATTGTGGAACTGGAATGGGATTCATTAGAAAATAATAGGAGGGTGAAGATAATGTTGGGAGCGCTCAAAGCGTATATTGGTGATCAGGCGTGGAAAGGTATTCATTGAAGAATTAAGAATGGTGCATGAAAGGGGAAAAGATGATCATGGCTACAAATTGGCACTCGATTTCAGGCATACGGAGAAAAGGGGGGGGGGGTAGAAAGTTTTGTTTCGTAGGTAAGGGAGTAAGGGATTCCAATATATTAGTAGTGATGAATAATTAAAAAAAAGGTGAAATGATTTAAAATTCGTTATGGGCAAAAGTATGCGCGTACAAAAAGGAGGGAAAATGGGTGTTTAGGGAAACTGCCACCGGAGCGTGCGCTCAACGGCAACTATTTACATATTACCGTATATCGCCATATGTTAGTGCCAGTACCAATCATTAATTCCGACCCGCGTTTTAGATTAAAATACCAGCTTTTATTACTCATTGTAATTGCTTCCATAGATTCGCTGGATCGTTTTTCTTCAGTCAACTCCTTTCTCAGCAACTCTGCTCTGACTTGAGAGTCCTCCTGCGAGAGCCGCAGTTGCCGATAATACGGCACAGATAAATATTAATGGAATGATACCACCTTTCTTCTTATTTTTAATGCCTGCTCCCAACTTTAGTTAGCGCGCATTATGTTGTTAACTAGAAACAGTGCATTGCATTCAACAAAATTTCTATCTTTAGCCTTTTATTTTTTAAATTCTTCTCCGCGAGTACACAATCAGCATTCTGTGTTCACACCCTGAAAAACTAATATGTTGGTATGTGTACCTCAAATTGCATCTTGTTAGAAAGTTGCGAACATACTCCCTCTTAGGAGCCATGGTTATCAACAGACTGATTTTTGGCACCCCATCTATACTCGGTGGAATCACTTTAACTTGCCAATAAGCCGATTGTGAAACAGCGTGAGACATTAAGGGAATTTTGCAGAAACTATTTAGTGGAATCGAAAGAACAGACGTCTGTTCCTCGAGATTATAACAGAACTTGTGCAGTCCATCAAACTGCAGAAAAACCAATCTTGTGCTCTCCCCACTGAAAAACTGCATCTGAATTAATTTAAAAAAATTTAAAGGTGTTCTCCAAGCCATTTGTCAGCAAAAGTACTCTTTGCTAAGTGAAATACTGAAACCCATTAAATAATTTAATTACAGGGTGCGGCAGCATAACTTCCTTTTCTAAAATTCGTGCCATTCAGTCGGTTGATATGGTAGTGCAGCGCTAGTGGTCTCGTTCGAGAGTCGTGACAATAAAATTTTGTTCCGACACAGCTCAGTTCGCCATCATACGTTGGAACAGTGAGGAGCGTACGTTTGCCGTTGAGGCCTAATTTTCGAGCGAATGTTCTGTGATCGCAACCCAGCGCGCTTTTCGGAATCGCTTTCATTTAGCCCCGTTGGTCCCTGTCCCGGACCTGAAATCAATTGTTACATGGGTCACTACGTCAGACAAACTGCAAGAGCGACAAGACGAAGAACTGGAGGTCCTCGGCCCATTAGATCACCTGAGACAGTGAGAGCTTCAATGTTGCGATCACCACGACGTTCTGCGCGCAAACATGCGTCTGCCCTTGGAATTTCCGATATTTCTGTGAGCAGAATTCTTCATGATAATCTTAATTTCCATCCATACAAGATGGCGATTGTGCACGAACATAACGTGACTTCAATTCTCGGAGGAACGCGTGTTAGGTTCTTCTGGAGACGTTCCTGAGGACGTTATTGTTTTTTGGGGTAATGAAGCCCATTTTCATTTGTGTGGATCCGTCAACAAACAAAACATGCGCTACTGGGCTGACACCAATCCTCGACAATTTCGTCAAAGGCCTTTGCATTCACCTAAAGTCACAGTGTGGTGTGAAATTTTCTCAGCTGGAATTATTGGTCCGTTTTTCTTTGAGGAAAATGAAGTGACAGTGACAGTGAATTCGGAACGGTATGTAAACATGTTACAGAAATTTTTTTCCACACGGCTAGATTAGTTGAACTTAGGGGAAAGTTGGTTACAACAAGGCGGTGCAACGGCACACACTTCAAGAGCATCGATGGCTGTTTTGAGGGGAACACTTCCCAGAACGCCTCATCTCAATTAGGGGCGATTTGGAGGGGCCGGCCCGCTCTCCCGATTTGACCCCTTGTGATTTTTTTCTGTGGGGTTTTTTGAAATCCCGTGTTTATGTGAACCGTCCAAGGACCCTACAAGATTTGAAGACCAGCATCCACGAAGAAATTGGCAACATTACGCCTGCTATGCTGGTGGGAGTCATGACAAACACCAGAAATCGGTTTACTCGGTGTGTGCAGAATGCGGGACGTCACCTACCTGATTTGATCTTCAAAACTAAGTAAAGCAAAACTTTATGTATGTGCTTGCAATATAAAAAACAAATATAAATTTTCTGGTTCATACAATGGGTTTTATTAAGTTTTGAAAACTGCCTCACCCTGTATTTGTCGTTTATCGATAGTCAAAGTGTACCTCCATTCAGTGATTCTGTACCAAATTTAGTGTATTTCACGTTGTTTTGTATCAAATACAGAATAATATACGAGATTACTTTGTTTGGGTACACAATGATAGGTCAATTCTTTCTACATGTGGAAAACATACAGATGGAGGAAAAAGTAATACGAACACCTGTGAAAAAGTATGTCGTATTTCATACCTGTGCAGTACAGCCGCGTCACCTGCAACAGAAGTCTGCTCGACGCTACCTAAAACAACAACAACAACAGAAGTCTGCCACCTACTGAACGTGAAGAGGAAGGTATCAGTCACTCAACAGCAGTCACCTGCGTTGCATGCGTCTATCGAACTGTCTGTGATAAGTTGAAATGTCAGACCTGTCAGAATTCCAAAGAGGAATGATTGTCGGAGGGCGTTTAAGTGGAGCATCGGTTACGGAAACATCAAACCTTTTGCGGTTTGCAAGGAGTAAGGTATCAGCCGTTATGATAGCGTACACGAAAGAGCGTAAGACGGCGTCTTAAAAACACAACAGTGGCCGAAAGTCAAGGCTTACTGATAGGGATAGACGGGTCTGGAAGTGCATACTAGCCCGAAAGCACAAGCAATCGTTATCCGAGATAACATTCGAAATGAACAGTCATCTCCAGGACCCCGTTTCAACAAAAACTGTCAAAAAGGAACTTCATGCTGTGAACATTTATGGCAGAGTGGCAATTCGTAAACCCTTGGTGACAGCAACTAATGCTATCAAGCGACGCCAGTGGTGCAGAGATCACAAAGGCTGGTCCCCACAGCAGTGGTAACAGGTAATATGGTCAGATGAATCGTCATTCACCCTTTTTAGACGACCGGACGCGTTTATTGTACTTCATTCAGAGGGTGGTCCTATGCCCTATTAATAAAGATTTTCCATTATTTCAAAGGTGTTCGTATTATTATGTCCTCCCTCTGTATAACAGGTTATAAAAACAGTTTGTTACACACAATGTGAAGCTAATCATTTTGTTGAAAGTAAATTCGTATGACCTTGCGACCTGGTTTCAATTTGCCGTGCATTCTGCCTCTGTCATGGATGGATCTACAGTTCAACGTGGAATCCGAATTATGGAACGTCCTGGCGTAGCTGATACGATCTAGCAGAACTCTTTAAAATTCCTGGCTCCAGAAGGATTTGAACCCTCGAGCCTAAGTTTTCCAAGCAAGTGCCTTAACTACTGAAGTATCACACCGCTCTACTGTTCAGACGTCGATATGTACCTGGAACATATTTACGACGGTGGGTCATCACTGATATGCCGTTCAGCGAGTTTAAAAACTTCTGTGGATACTGTAGGAATGCCAGTAAGAATGGATTTATCGTTGCAACAATATGACATGTGTCATACAGATACGGCAACAACATTGAATTGTTTTTGAATAAATAGTCATGAAAAATAGATAACCGCGTCATTAAAAGCATGGACAAGTTTGGGAGGACATAGACGTTGCAGAGCAAATGTGTTTTGCTGAGTTACCCTCAGAACATACTTCTTGCCAAAGAATGTGGTTTAGATCGTGAAGTTAAAATACCCAAACGTGTTCATGTCCCAGTCGACTCAGTAGATGTTGCGACGAAACGTTACGTTACACTAGGATGCCATCGATAAATCATTTCAAGTTACCACTGAAATGGAAATGAAATTATTGCATTCAGATTGAAATTTTTGCTTAAACCGAGATGCCATTACTTTACTGAAGTAATTAAAATCATCCCGAGTTACTATTTATTGTATCCGTTACCTCTACGGATACAATAGACGCCAACTCATGTAAGCTTGAAAGTGATTCGCATTTTTTATGAAATCAAAATTAACTTTAATTTAATAGGGATGAAGCTCACGCTCGGGTAGCAGTTTCCCCACACATCCATTTTCCCCCCTTTCCTGTTGACGGTATAGTCAGCTCTGTAACTTTATAAGACAGAGCACATATAACACTGAACTTGATTGCGATTAACAGAGATATGCCGGTTACTTCTTCAGACCTCAAGCATAATGATAAAGCAATAGGTTTTATGGTTCCTTATTACTGACAATTATAGATAATTTTATAACTCAAAACATGCATTCAATTACTTATTCAAATTGTTGAAAGAAAGCGTGTTCGAAATAATTATATAAGTACACATGAAATTAGAAAATACATAACCTAACCATTTACTAAAAACAACATATGAATTAATTTTAAGTTTTATAAACAATGAAAATCAACACCCTAGTGTTACATTAATGGTCGTTGTGGTATGGAACTTAAAGTCTAAAAATAAAAGCGAGAGATTATGAAATCAGGTTGAAGTGAACTACACTTAACGGTTCCTTGAAGTTTATTACTCGGTACACAATACAACAGGTAAACCATAAACAAATGTGGGTACAGTTATCAGAAGACCGTCGAGAATTTCAGCCTGGTCCTGATCCGGGGTAGAGTGACGGCTTCTACTTCTCGCGAACTTCCGGTGGTCTTCTATAGTTGACGCTGGTTCAGCGGTCAGGCTGGAACTGGCGGTGGAGCGGCCGGCTACGCTTATATAGGCGGCCTGGCGCAGGAATTCCGTTGTGTGGTAGTACGGCGACCTCTGTAAGAAATAGTCCCACTTAGCTTCTAGATGATTCTATTTGTTTTCCTGGTTTGTTTTGATGTCTCTGCGCCTGTTTGGAGTCGTATATGTATCCCGGCGTGCAGGCGCGTTGCGTGTGAGGTCTGCCTGGCAGGGGCCTTTACTGGCAGACTGAACACAGGTCGACCAAAATTACCATGATTTTACAAGTATTTACAACTTTAAAAAAATACAAACAAACACTAAAATAACAGAACAAGAACACGTGATGGATTATTATCTTTATTTGATGTTCATACATCAATCACGGTCTTTAGTTCAGCTCAGTTTCAAATAAATACACGCGATTACGCTCAGTTTTGAATTAGTAGAGATATACTTGTCGGATCCATCCGGGAAAGATCAGGAATCGGGCGGGTTGAATGGAGTTCCCGGTTAGAGGCAGATGGCTCGTCAGCGAAGGTAGGCTGTGGATATCCCTCGGACAGTGGAAAGCAACTACGAGAACACAGCGGATACAAGGATTCGGTTTAATAGACTTAGTCTCACAATACACAATGACAGATAACGGAGTGATGTCGCCTCGGCGGTCAGGCAGTAAGAGAGCTCCATGTGCTGTGCGCTGCCCTTAAGTACCCCGTCGTAGATGTCACTGCAGTCACTGTGGCGCTGCTCGCTGTGTCTGTGGCGTCTTCTAGTAGCTAGTCCCATATTCCAGATACGACACGGCCATCCTGCTGAGACAGCATGGCTGTTGCTCATAGGCCCCGGGTTGTTGGAGCTAGAAATGAGAAAAGAAAGATCGGCCATGGCCTTAGGATGGAATCATCCTGACATTCGCCTGGAGTGATTTCGGGAAACCATGGAAACCGAAATCAGGCTGGTAGCTGGTTGTTGCAATGGAGTCTTTAAGAATGCCTGTCTCAGGCAGTACTCTGTTGCTTTCCTTGTGATCCTGGAAGGGTTTGTAGGATCTTTCACGGCTGTCTGGTTACCCGGCTTGGTGAGGCTGGTTTGGCGTTGCTTCACGGCCGTCGACTTATCACATCCGTCGAATGTGTGAAGATTCTGTGAACAAAAGATGGTTAATCTGACTTAAGCAATTTTGTAGAATAATAACATTATCAAAGTAATGAGGAAAAAAAACCAAGATAATCCAGGATTAATGTATGCCTTTCTGATTTAACATGAAAAAAGTTCTATCTTCATAAAATCAAAGTAAGTTTTTAGAAACTCATTTTCTTCCTGGTGAAGTCCCAGGGAAATTTGAAAAGCGTCTTCTGGATACTAACGTCAACAAATTTCTTTCCAAGCCTTACAAAAGAACGAAATTTCCTGAAAGAACCATCCATAGACTGTCTTGTAGTGATGGGTGATGACAGTAAAGTTTCATGGTGCCAGATTATAAAATTCACTCTTCAAAGCGAGGTCCAAATAAAATCACAAAATTTACTTTTCAAGGCGAGGTCCGATACTATGTAATAATATTTACTCTTGAAGGCGAGGTCCGATTCAATGTAAAAACATCTACTCTTCGAGTCAAGGTCCGATTCAATGTAATAACATTTACTCTTAATGGCAAGGTCCCATGCAAATTACAGGATTTATTTTTCATGGTGTGGTCCCATACAATTTATGGTGTTAGTATCAAAGAAATTTTAAGATATCATTCCTAGTAGTGAAGTCCTTGGAAATTATGGTATTTTGATGGCAAGTACCAATATGGACTGAAAAGTTTGTTTTTCTTTTAAGAGAGTTTGATTGAACCATCGTTCACATTGGGTCGTGTGGGTAACGTTTTTTGAAAAAGAAGCACTTTGATCCTGTTAGTGTCCTGTTAAAGTTTCGCTCTAGGCGCTATTAATTACCAGATGTTTTAGTTCGAAATGAACTGCTACTGCTGATAAATGAATCCCGATGCTTAAAACTCACGAGAAGTAGTGCGTGCGTTATATTGCTGCGTGTTACCTTTGTGCCGGAGATGTGGAGTGCAGAGATGAAAGGTGAGGAAACTATTTGCGCAGCTGGGTGGGTGGAGAAGGTTTGGTTTTTGAATTACTTGTGATTTTTTTGAGTGGTTGAGTAATTCGAATTTTGCATTATTGTGCAAATAATCTTTTGGAACGTGCTTGCTGCCGAGATTTTCGGACGCATATCGGCTTTGAACTTTTAGACTTTCCGGTGTTATATTCTGCGGGTAGCCAATTGTCTAACAAAGTTGGTTTTCCGTGGCGTGTAGCGGTATTGTTTTTTAGTAACGGCGCGGCTGTTCCGGGTACGGAAGTCATGTACCATCCGTTTTCCTTCCTGGTTCTGTAAGTTCAAATCGAGGGCCTGTAGGTATGCTTGCCCTGTTTGCGGCTTTCCTTGTCCTTTTACTAGTCTAGGGTATTCGAGTTTCCTCCTGCGAGTTTGAAGAGTGTGGCCATAACTTGGTAAACTGGGTATGAATTGTCGAAATTTAAAGTGCTATAAACTGTCGCAGTTGCGTGATCAACAGATGGGAGGAGGAAGTTGATACGTGTGCTCGGGTATTCTGTTTAAGTTGGGTCAAACGATTCGATCTGTTATGACAAATCCCAACTTGATTTGGCTTTTAAGAAATGAGTATCTGGCTGTATTAAAGAAACTCGCGGCGGTTTCGATTTTCAGCCCGTGTTTTAAACTATCTAATCCTGTCAGTGGTGGATGATAAAGTAGTCTATATGTGCTATTGCTGTGGTGTGGTGTGATGGTAGTCGCTTAGAATATCCTCACAGCAAAACAAGCGAACCATTAGCTATTTGGTCTTCAACTAGAAGGCAATAGAAATTGATCTGCAATGGTATTGTCATTGAACTGCCTATTGTCCAATTACGTGCGGTCGGAACAGGTGTTGTTGGACCGGTAATACGGACCTAGCGAACACGCCGTTATTATGCTTGCGTACTCATACTTTCTGCCTCTTTTTTTTTTGCTTAGAATTATTTTGTGGGGCTGACACTACTACGCGGCATGGGTCGCATGTGCGATACGCCCTTGACGCGTCGTCCGTTACCTATGAAGAATGTATAGAACGCAAGCAATTTAGCCACCAGGGTGGGCGATATTAGGGTTGGACATCTGATCATTTTAGTGGTAGTTAGATTGGTCAGATTCCCACAAATTTGCTACATCAAAACGCTTTTCGGCTTCTGCTAAAGGTAACTAGTTGACTTAGCGTCGATTCCTTGCCCTTGTTTTCTAGCTTGTGGTTAGAAAGCACAATGAAGAACGTGTCTACAATCATAACATCTTTTCCTGGCTCGAGATCTGGCAGTTAGCGTGGGTTGCATCAAAGCCTAGCGACACTAAGGCCAGGAGTATCCATTTTCCAGCCAAGTTGATGGTATTACTCTTTGACGGCGGGGGGGGGGGGGTGTCGTTCAAATCCAAGGCCATAATAAAATGGAAGCGAATCACCGTTGTTACTCAGCCTTACACCTCGCAGCTCCTGGTGCACCTGTTGACCCGTTTGTAGGCGGCGACGGGGGCAGTGCCTCTCCATCAAGTGCCCGCTATCATGGGCACTGTGCTGTCCGATGGCCTCTGCGTCCGCGACGGTAGCCGGCTACTTGGCTGTCCACTGGCTCTGGTTCTGCTCGGGTTTGAGAATTCTCGGCCTGTCGTCGATCCGTGAAGCTGTTTTCCCCAACACTTCCCAAATGGTAGTAGGCAGCCGGTGGCATTCATAACAGTACTATAGGGCTACTGTTGCGCGTGTCCGAAGTCAGCTTCCTCTTCCGGCATGTGGTTGCTTGTAGTTCTCGAATCGGCAAGCCTTTAGTAGTTTCCCTGTTGTATGCTGTCTGTTGCGATTGGGTTAGGTTGACCACAATATTAGTCAAGGCTATTTTATCATTGGCGAGACCCTGCGATCGTGCTCTCGATGTTTAGGCTTGCGTGTTCCTCGTCGGTGCTGGGTTGCCTTTGCTGACTAGTGTTCAGCGTTGTGGTGGGGCTATTCACTTGGTCGTATCTTGCGGGGAAGAGCTCCTTGAAATGCGTCAACGTGATACCTGCGAATACTGCTGATCCCTGGAGTGGGTGGCGGATTGCAGCCCTTGAAGCGGTCGTTCGCTTACGCGAGTATGGTAGTTCGCTGCCAGATGTGGGCGGCTTTATCGCCGCGATGACTTCCGTCGGGTTTTGCTGCTCGGCATCCACACAAGGCTCGAAAAGGCTGGTCTGTGCCATTCCGCAGCTCTCTCCAGTCCGGGGGCGATCCCAATTCTGATGTCGGATTCATCCGGGAAAGAGCAGGAATCGGGCGGGTTGAATGGAGTTCCCAGTTAGAGGCAGATAGCTCGTCAGCGAAGGTAGGCTGTGGATATCCCTCGGACCGTGGACAGCAACTACGAGAACACAGCGGATACAAGGATCCGGTTTATTAGACTCAGTCTCACAATACACAATGACAGATAACGGAGTGATGTCTCCTCGTCGGTCAGGCAGGAAGAGAGCTCCGTGTGCTGTGCGCTGCCCTTAAGTAGCCTCTCGTAGATGTCACTGCAGTCACTGTGGCGCTGCTCACTGCGTCTGTGACACTGCTCGCTGCGTCTGTGGCGCCCTCTAGTAGCTAGTCCCATATTCCAGATCCGACATATTCTTATATTGCGGATCCCACTGCCGATGATGCTAGTTGGGGCTCACAAGTTAAACGTATATGTGCAAAAACTTTAATTTCTAATCAGATGAAGTATTCACCGTATCAGTGGCGGATCCAGAGGGGGCAGGGTTAGGGGGCTGAAGTCCCCCCCCCCAAACCATAATCCTGGATCCACCACTGTACCGTATGATTCCAGTCTTCACCAACACATCACTAAGTGTCCTCAGAGACATCATAGCCTGAAAATTCTAAGTCTAGCTATTGCTGTGTGGTAAAATATTACTTTAACAATTACAAAATTCAGTGCCGATTGGTCTTACGAACTGCCAGTTGAATATTCGACCCGTGTCCCAACGACTTAGAATCTCCAATTCTCTCTTCAGCAACTCCTCACGATTCAAATCGGCTCGCCTCCCTCCCTCCAGTTCATCTGGAAGCCTTTTTATCCGTCAATACGCGGTTGATTCCGTTTTTACAGAGCTGTTTATAGGCTCCGTATGTGAACAAAATTAAAATTAAATGTAATTTAACACCAAACATTTATCATATTAGATAAATCCGTTTTTTCTCCTCGGGCATTCGGGAAATCATTGCAATTTAATTTAATATTATTATCATGAGCTTCTACTTGGCAGTGACAGGCTATTGTTACGTAATTTAATTGCGATGGAGCACACGATCCGGCTGAGAAAAGTCGTAGTACTTCGGTTATTTTAGTAGGAGCTCGAATGTATGTTTTTCTCTCACTCTCTTTTCGCCGTCTTTGTCTGTCTAACATCGTAATTCGAAAAACGCAGATTCTGTGCGTTTTGTTGAAACCAAGTTCTTTTGGTTGCACACTGTACCTGTCGCAAATCTTCTTGAATCGACAGTCCATCGCGAATGTATGTTAGTTACAGTGCTCTTTAGAATTCTGTCTGTTGCTACCACGATGTCAACACTCCGATATACATTCATGTATTTATCCGTGACAGATAAGTGATCCTTTGCCTCAATCCACATTCCAGACAAAGGCCATTCAGGTAGTCTCTGCTTCTTCCCTCTACGACGGTGAACGCAGACCCCAAGTCTGACCGTGTCTGCTGTCCCACACTGAGATAAGTCACGTGAGACACACTGACCATCTCAGTCATTTAATAAATGATGTAGGTTGGTAATAACACCACAATTCGCAACTATTAAATATTAAATAGTGCAGTAAACACAGTATAAACATGGATGCAGCATAATGTAAACGTGGTACCATAAACGCCATGAATGAGAAAGTTAACCGATTAGAAGATGGAAAAGACTGAACAATATTTCAAGGATTAAGACTGGTAATGGATAGGCCTACCATTCAAAAAGTTTTATTATCTTTGTAGCAACAACCATAGCAGTAGACTTCGAGATTGATCAAAGAATACATGTAGTCCTTAAGTCAGCGCTGGTGAGCCATCAATAATTGAAAGTTTCCTCCAGACAATTAGTGAAGATGTTATTATACTCTTGTGCTGCACGACAATGAATATGAAAGAACGCAAGGACTAATGGAACCATTGGTTTTCTTTAATTGTTTTACTCAGTATCAGTATTTTGAAATATTAAATTACACAAATGCCCACATAGTTAATTACTAGTAACCCAAAAAATTCTGGAACATGTTCGCAGTACAAAAATTTAATGTTATAATTTGTTCGTTGTCGAACGATTTCTGTCCTCCTTCCCATGAAGGTAAATGTGTACTGGACACTCCAAATGAACTTGTAGTAAGGTCGAGGTTACTAACAACGTCGTCATCGTCAAAACATACGGTGCACAACGACGTCATTATTTTGGTAATTGAAGAACTTCGTAAAGAGGCATTATACTGTAACATGGGTCAAGTTGTACGAGTACTCCACAGATTGGTGAGTAGCAGTTTCTCGATAAGACGTTTATAATCAAAGGACTTGAGGATCTATGGCAAGCCCATATTGTGAAAATAGTGCTGTGTTTCGTAAAAACGGTGGCTACAGTTTCATATTGAAGGTAATTAATACATATTAAAAGTCATAGTGTACTTAGCTGCTTCGCTACTTTAAGAGTGTAGTAAGTCGAGGTTGTGTGCTTAAAAATTACATACTGACAACAGAAAGGAATTTTATGATTTAAAGCTACTCAGCATATACTCACCTGAAGATCTAAATTGGTGAATGGCTCAATATGACTATAAAAATTCAACATGGTGGACTTGAATCACATCATTCGATTGAATTACAAGTACTTTCGCACTTGATGTCCAATTACAATACGAAATGTCACAGTGTGACGTTAAAGACAACACTTTACTTCCAACCGCGTATAATCAAATTGGGACTACTGCCCACTGCAAAATTTATTGGTAATTATGTTACAATCAGCAAATTTAAGGAACATTTTGATAAAGAATACTTGCCTAACTGTCGATAGAAGTGTTTGCTGTGACAAGTGAAATGAACAAATTTATACACTTTAGCATCTTGAAGTTTCGTGAACTGAAATAAGGCGGTTTTTTTTAATCGAGTATTCATTTCAATTGTCTTATAAACAGAAAATTATTTTTTTGTACATCTCATACACGCACAACAGCCTTACTTGATGTACGTACTTTGTAAATAAACTACAAGTATTTACATTGCACTTGCACGGATAACAGGTATAATCTTCTCTTACACAATATTTACACACATTCAATAATTTACACTTGCTCACAGACGTAAGGCTCCCCCACCCTCCCTAGTAGTCTCTCAATTCTATACCGCTTATTATTTGACTTAACGGAGCAAGTTTTGATATCTTAAACGTTTAATCAGATGTAGATCTGTCATGCATGTGGTGGTGTACGGGTACACCATGTAAACAATTTACATAGCACACCTGCTAAGGGAATTACCGGATTCTCCAGACCCCGTCTCGAGGTCTGTTTGGGAATTTAGGCTGTATACGTCCATTTTTGATTGAAGACCCGCAAATTCCACGTCCATGGAGCCATTCGTTTCGTCTTTCATAACTGCGACAACTTTTAGCTATAGAGTAGTATCCCTAAACGAATGTCAGTCTTATACAGTTGTTAAATTCATGTGTGTTCCGATTTATTACTTCGTTTGGGTCATAGCTGGACAACAAACAAATAAAACTGTTTGTGTCTATATAAAGCAATTTTTTGACATATAATCTATTGAATGGTGATTTCATAGTGAAAGTAGTACATATGCATATTGGACAGATCGACAATGCATATCACTACGTAGACAGGCTATGTTCAAATGTATCCTCACTTTCGCCATATACAGGACCTCAAAGTCATCACTGAAAATCGTCATGTATTTGAACTTGGTTGAAGCTACCTGTTTGCGAGCACCACCGTAGACCGACCAAATAAATACCACTTTAAAGTCACGGTGTTTTCTAATTTTCTCCATTATTGACGAAAAATGGAATTGTTCATAAGTTTGTAAAGTCGCTCTCAAAATCTGATCTTAATAAACGGCAATGACTCGTATTGAGAGAGATATATAATCCTTCAAGTCATGGTGACTGGTCGAAACATATAACGCGGTATATTTTAGCAACATTCTCTCCCACGTCTCTACATTACTCGGTAATTGAGAACCTAGGGGACGTTGTCTACCAGTATAGTCTACAGCTTAGGCGGAGTCATAGCAACGGATCCGAAAGATCATCGTACGGAATCGTTGAGTACACTTATAGATCGAAACCACTCGCCTGACATGTTGAAATGCTTACGAAGTTTATGCTAGCAATTGGCTCAAGTGTCAAGCACTGAAGCTCTTTAGTCTACAGGGTTGATACTCAAAAATGACACAGCCGTGTATATTGATCACGCCAAGATAGATGACAAATTTGTTCAGCGCCTCTTGGTTGTACTTTGAATGAACTGAAACGAATATCATCTCCAAACAAATCTTCGTTCTACAAGAAGCATTTTGATGTCTGTTAGAAAGTGTAGTTCGACCGCTATGCTCACTTGCTTTGTACATAACGTTGCTTGCATATTTCGCATACTTTAACACAAAACATGTTGATAACTTTGAACAATGTTGCTATATCGGCTCTGATCCTTCAACATTGAGAATATTATACCTAATCTTGTTCCCTACATACGTCTAGGGCCGGCGATAGGGGAGGGTAAGCAGGTCAAAAGTACCCGGGCCCGCCGGCTGATGGGGGCCCCCGATCACCGACTGTAGGGGCCCTCAGGGAATGCGCCCATTGTCACCCGGCCAGATTGTAGAGCTAAAAAAAAAAAAGGTTGCCTCATTTTACCCCGGGCCCGAAATTCCTAACGCCGGCCCTGCATGATACGTCATGTTCTTCGGATGCTTTGGGGACTTCACTAGTGTAAAGCTGTCTTTTTAATATATATATCTCTTGGACTTTCTTGGTTCGGACTGCATGAAAAACCGTAAAACAACATTTACTCTTCTATATTTTAAGGATCATTATAGACTATTTATTTGTATAAATGTGTTGGGATGGATCTTGTTGGGAACATTTGCATTCCTGGTAGTTACATCAATTTTGCTGATGCAGATTTTGCAATCATTTTTCCCGTCTGTCGTATTTGTGTACTTGCACTGACGGGACAATAGTGTGTGCGAGCGTTCTAATGCAGTATCGTAGTCGCCTTCCTTTAAAGATTCTATGGAGATTTAGCGTGGGTAACGTGTTGAGAAGTTGATATAATATTTAACATGGTTCCTTGGCCAAGAACATCCCCGTTGGTTCTAACGGTGCCCTGGCCGACAGCGAGCTTTAGAAGAAAACAAGGGGAGAATCCAAGAGTAGTTTGCGCAGATCCCACGGAAATCTATATCTAAAGCTAACTGTTAGCTGCAGATGAGCGGTTCAATTATCTGGCGTGTTCTCAGAAGACCTCTATATATTAAACTGTCGACTGCAGCTGCTTCAGGCACTGAAACGTAGTGACGCTGAGAAACGGATGGAATTCTGGACTGCAATGTTATGACGACACCGTTTCATGTGACATTTTTAGTGTTAGAGCAACTAACGTGCCACACCCAATAGCCATGTCAATCTTAACAATGTTAGGATTTGGGGAACAGAGTGTCCATGCGAAACAACAGAGCACGAACGAGATTCTCCTTATGTAAATGTGTTCTGTGCGGTTACTAACAGTCAGAGTTTGTTGTCCTTACTTCTACCAGGACAACATTTTCACAGGACAAACCTATCTCGAAATGTTAAGAACCTGGCTCATCCTTTTCTTGCAATCGCACTCGCGTAGCTTCACTTCGTTTTCCAGCGAAACCGAGCACCATCCCATTGGAGCTAATCAGTGCTAGCATTTTTTAAAGAAACAGTGCCTCAGCGGTGGATTGATAGCAACAGTGCTCAAGATCGTGCTCTCTTCACATGGCCTCCAACTCTTCGCAACTTCTTCTTTTGGAGATACGTCAATGTTCCGCCACAACCTTAAAGAGCAGATAAGAAGTATGATAAACTCAGTGGACTTTGAAATGCTGCAATACGATCAGGAGGAATTCTGTTATCGCCCTGATGTGTCCATGCTGTGGGTTGTGTTTGTATTGAACTCTTGTAGGAGAAACTTCTACTTCAGTCACTCGGTTGGAAATTTGTACTGCTGTCTACAGATCATTCTTTTTAAAAGATTCCCGTAGTATGTGATGTAATAAAGTAAATATCTAAGTTTATATGTGACGTGGCCAATATTAAATTTGAAAATCTAGATATGTATATGATTAAGAGGATAAATAAAATACTACTACTACTTAGAGTGCATGCGATGAATAGGAGGAAAGAGGAAGTTTGCATCTTTTACACGCTTTTTGACAACACCAAAGATGACGGAAATAAGTTTTTTTAATTATTTTTGAGTGTCAGATAAGTTCTTCGAGGTTTTACACGAGTAGCTCTTTACGAAATAAAAAAAATATACGAGAAATTGTATTCCATCAGTTCGCCGTTTTATGCCACAACACTTGCCTATCATGAATGAAAGCTATCAGAAACACAACATCAATATTATTAGCAATTGTTCACTTTGGATATTGACTTCCTGGAAAGGTATGATGGTCATCCCATCTATTCGTAAAGGACGACTGTTGAATATTACAATCACGTTGTTGTGTCACTGTGTGAAACGTTTCCTGCCAACTTCAGTAATGGAATGTGATCATATGATAAAATGTCGTATGACAATATGTCGCAGCTATAATGTGGTGGTTTTTATCGCTGTTCGAAAGCAGGTTTCTAGCTCATGTTGCCATCATTCACAGTGTATTTCAATGACCAGTGAAAAAATTATTGTGATGTGGTTAATTCATAACAGTAGGAAAAGGAAGAAACGTAATCAATCTCTTAGGTGCATCAGATCAGAGGAGGGGGCCAAGGGCACTGCACAATGACAAAATACAAAAATGAGAAATTGTATTCAAACTACTGAAATGTTCGCTGTAATTTGTAGGTAGGTTAACATTGTTAATGAAACAAATTTCCTTATCAACATACAGGGTGTGTTCACAAAGTTTCAAGACTGGTGTCAGAACTAAACAGTTACTACAATTTTTTGTACAGCTAACTAAAAGTCTTAGAAATATGATACTTGGGCATCAACACACCACTGCCAGTGCCGTTTGTTCCACTCTTCATAGGTTCTCTCAAACTCTTCGCGCTGAATGCTGTCAAGGGACCTTGTAGAAGCTGCCTGAACCGCTCGTATTGTGTCAAACTGCTTCCCTTTCAGGATTCTCTTGATTTGGAGCAGTAAAAAGAAGTCACTGGGAGCTAGCTTGGGGCTGTGGGGTGGCTGCGGCAGTGTTGCCACGTTGAACTTGGCCTAAACTTCGTCGGCAGTGAACGACCTGTGAGAGGGCATTGTTGTGGTGAAGAATCCAATTGTATTTGATCTGCAGGTGGATTCAACCCTTGAAAGTGTGTAGTACCTCAGCATAAAACTGACGTGTGACAGTCTGTTCACGCATTCACCAAATTTTCAAGAGTTCGGCTTGTTGAACGTCTCCCAGCGTGGTCATCTTTGAACCTCTTCTGCCACACGAAAAACATTGCACGTGACAGGACTTCTTTATAGGCCTCTTGAATCATACCAAAAGTAACTGCAGCGGTTTTGTTCAGTTTCACACAGCGAATAATGCTGCTCCTAAGGACACTGCATTTTTGACTCTCAGAGTTTTTGACAGGGATCACTGAAACGCACTCACACCACTATAGGTGGGCTCACTCCAGAGTCTCGGGAGGTATCTGCTACTGGTGTGGTCGGTTAGCTGACACTCCTACTACTTTACCCTGTCATTGGAACTGGTATGCGTGCCTTCGCCAATACAGAAAGAAATGTTATACAATATAATATCCTCACAAATTCACATTTTGGTTTCCAAAAAGGATCATCCATAGAAATGACTATATATTCATTTTTGATTAACACATTTGAGGAACTGAATAATGAAATGTGTCCTGTTGGAATGTTTGTGATCTTGCAAAAGTATTTAACTGTAAATCATGAATAACTTTTGAAAAAAAAGGGAATACTATGGTATTTATGGAACCACAGGGCAATGGTTTAACTCATACATGAGAAATTGAATGTAAAAAGTTTCCATTTTTGATTCTAAAATAAGTAAAGATGCTTCATCAGACTGGGAGAAAATAAAACATGGAATTCCATAAGGCTCTGTCCTAGGACCCCTCCTCTTTTAGTTATAGATCAATGACCTCTGGTTCAGAGCCGTGTTGAGGGGCTGAACCAGAGATTACGGCGCTTCTGTGATATTCATGGCTGCAGATTCCTTGATCTTCGCCCTGGGGTTGAGTCTTGTAGGAATCCCTTGGATAGATCAGGGGTGCACTACACACGGGAATCGGCTACACGGGTGGCAGGGGCCGTGTGGAATGCATTGGGGGGTCTTTTAGGCTGAGGGAGGATGACCCTGAGGATGAAATTCAGTTGCGGACAGCCAAGATAAATTCATCACCGCGTGTTAGGGGTAGCTTAAAAGAATCCCAAACATTAAAAGTTCTAGTAGTTAACTGCAGAAGTGTTTGTAATAAACAGCCTGAACTCGAAAACGTTATTCGTAGTACAGATGCTGATATCGTAATAGGCACAGAAAGTTGGTTAAAACCGGATATAAGTTCAGCCGAAATTTTTAATAGTAACATGAACATTTTCCGTAAGGATAGGTTGCATTCTCAAGGAGGTGGTGTATTTATAGCTGTTAGTAAGTACCTCCCATGTAGCGAAATTGATGTCCATACTGTCTGCGAAATCATATGGATCAAGCTCAACGTAGCTAGGACAAAACTTGTGATAGGCTCCTTCTATCGTCCACCCGATGCAAGCGTAAATATTGCCGAGGTCTTGAGAAATAATGTAAATAATATAGCACGGCAATTTCCGGACCATACAATAATGCTAGGAGGTGACTTTAACTTGCCAGATATCGACTGGACTAATTACGTTCACGTTACTGGGGGCAGGGATAAAGCAGCTTGCGAAATCATTCTAGACCTCTTCTCAAATCACAATCTTGAACAGCTCGTAACTGAACCAACGCGATGCCTCAACGGTAGCGAAAATATTTTAGATATATTTGTTACAAATAGGCCTGAACTATTCACGAATATTGCTACCACCGCAGGAATAAGTGATCACAAAGCTGTAATTGCTACAGTAAAACTAACAACCACGCGCAGAAATAGAAAAGAGAGGATCGTTTACAGATTCGAAAAGGCTTCAAAAGAGTGTTTTAGAGCGTATTTGAGGCATAATTACCACACCTTCTTAGTAGCTGGAGGCACCGTTGAAGATAGGTGGCATCGATTCCTACATATACTCGGGGAAGGTATGAACTTGCATATACCGAAACGGACAATCACGGAAGAGAACGATCCACCATGGTACACACGGGAGGTTAAAAGGTTACTCAAGAAGAAAAGGAAGATACATGCACGATCAAAAAGGACGATGCATCGGACTGATTTAGATAAGCTAGAGGAGATAAGGGGACGTGTTAAGAATGCGATGCGTGAGGCCTTTAATAACTTTCGTGGAAATTCTCTCTCTAGGAACCTCACTGAAAACCCTAAGAAATTTTGGTCGTATGTAAAAAAAAGTTAGTTGTAGTGGGAACAATAAGCCAGTTCTAATAAAAGACGGACGGGAAATTGAAGACAGCCGCGACAAGGCTACCGTATTTAACACCGAATTCAAAAATTCATTCACGCGAGAAAACATGGAAAACATCCCCACTTTACCACATCGTGTGGAATTAGAGATGGATCCGATAGAAATTGATAGCGTAGGAATTGTAAAGCAATTAAAACTCCTGAAGTGGGGTAAAGCGCCGGGTCCCGATGGTATACCGGTAAGAGTATTTTCTGAATACGCGGAGGATATTGAACCATTTCTGTCAGATATATTCCGTAAATCACTAGAAGAGAGAAAAGTACCTTCTAGCTGGAAGATAGCCCAGGTAATTCCCGTTTTTAAGAAAGGAGATCGGAGTGATCCTAGGAATTATCGACCCATATCTCTAACATCGGTCTGCAGCAGAATTCTGGAACATGTCATATGCTCGAACATAATGAAGTTTCTAGATGAGAACGAGTTACTAACACCATGTCAACACGGATTTCGGAGGAAGAGATCGTGTGAAACACAATTGGCCCTATTTTCCCACGACATAATGAAAGTTATAGATGCAGGTTCGCAAGTTGATGCAGTTTTTTTGGATTTTCAGAAAGCTTTTGATTCTGTGCCACACAACCGACTTTTAGCGAAGATTCGAGCTTACGGTATTTCGGCTCAGATTTGCGAGTGGATACGTGATTTTCTAACTGGTCGATCACAGTATGTCGTTGTTGACGGGGAAGCCTCTTCTAAGATAAATGTTACTTCGGGCGTTCCTCAAGGAAGTGTAATAGGTCCACTTCTTTTCTTAATATTTATAAACGATCTAGGTGACAACGTCAAATGCTGGTTGCGATTGTTTGCCGACGATGCAGTTATCTATAGGGAAATAAGGTGCTCCGACGATTGCTTAGAAATTCAGCGTGATTTGGATGCTATTTTCGATTGGTGCCGTAAATGGCAGCTTACACTAAATTGCAAAAAGTCCAAGGCAATGCGGATAAGTAACAAGAAGAATCAGTTTGTTCACGATTACAAAATAAACAATTCAGCTGTTGACACAGTTGATTCCGTGAAGTATCTGGGGGTGATAGTACAAAGCAACATGAAATGGGACATGCACATAACTTCCGTCGTAGGCAAGGCTAATTCTAAATTACGATTCATAGGTCGTATTTTGAGGAATTGTAATGCTCAAACAAAGGAGATAGCGTATAAAACACTAGTGCGTCCGCATCTGGATTACTGTTGTGGGGTTTGGGACCCGTATCGCAAGGTTCTGATTGACTCAGTTGAGAGGGTGCAGAGGAGAGCCGCTAGATTCGTGACTTGTTGTTACAGCCCTTATGAAAGCGTCACAGAATTGATACATAGATTGGGCTGGGATAGTTTGGAAGACAGACGACGTAGCTTGCGTTCGAATTTATTGGAGAATATGCGAAAAAATTTAAATTTCGAGTGCAATGAAATACTTCTTCCGCCAACCTATTTAGGTCGCAATGACCGGAGGGATAAGATTAGAGAAATAAGATGCCGTACTGATACTTATATGTATTCCTTCTTTCCTCGCACTATTCGGGATTGGAATGGGCGGGTTTAGGATTGGTGCTTAGCACCCTCTGCCACCCACAATTTTTGTGATTTGCAGAGTATGAATGTAGATGTAGATGTAGACCTTCCTGAAAACTTATCTGACGAAGTTAAGTTTTATTTGCAGATGACACCAACCTGCCTGTGAGAAAAGCACCAAACAGTAATCTAGAATTTGATGTACTTAGTGAAGTAGCAAACTGGTTTAAGGTAAATTCATTTAAATTAAATTAAAAAAAAACTCATATTAGGTTTAAAACAAGAAATTATGCTAAGCTGTTACAAGTAATCTATAAAAATAACACAATGTTAGAAACAAAGAGTATAAAATTCCTTGGTATTAAAATCGATGAGTAAATCTGTTGGCACGAACATATCACTTCGCTACTGAAGAAGTTAAGTAATGCTACCTTTGCAATGTGAACACATTCTCCAACAGCAAATCTAGAATTAACGAAACAGGTGTACTCCTCATATTTCCATTCAGTGATGTCTTAGGGATTTTTTGGGGAAACTCTTCACAAAGTAAAAAAGTTTTCGTAGCACAGAAAAGAGTTATTAGGATGGTGTGTAGGGTAAAACCAAGACCTTCTTGCAGACAACTTTTTAAAAAACTCAGTATTATCACAATGACTTCTCAGTATATATAGTCTCTCAGGTGCTTTGTCATAGAACATTTTAACCTGTTTTCATCTAATTCACAGGGATACAATTTAAATAAAAGAAACAGAAATAACTTGCACAAAACACAAATATCTCTGTCATTAGTACAAAGAGGAGTTAATTATTCTGAGATACATCTCTTTAATAAACTTCCCGAGTATAGAACAGTTTGCAGATAAAATATATTTAAAGAAAAACTGAGAAATTATCTTATTTGCAACTCCATTCAAGAATTTGTACAAAATAATTGTATTCAATATGACCTTTTGCAAAACTCAGTTGTAAAAATAAATGTTTATTTTTATTCTCTTTATTTGTCTTTGTAACATATGACTGTTTTCACTATGATTATGACTCACATTGTATGTATGTGTATTAATCATGACATGTTTCACGTCCCAGAGGTCTTTCCACAGCAGGGATCCATGAAACAAGATTTATTTATTTATCAATAAAATAAATATTTCCAAAAATCTTTACATTTAAATTATTTGTCAGCCGTTATTTATTATTGTTTCCAAGATTTTACTAAACATGTTATCTTTTTTCTGACAATCTTACAGTCCAATCTGGCTTAGATAGACTTCTTTTTCTTACCTATGGTTTTACACCTCATGTCGGGCCACTATAGATGGGAAAGGACTGTGGCAGATGAATGGGAAGGAATTCAGCTATGGCCTTTTGAAGCTCATGCCTGGAGTGATTTCTGCAAAACTGAAATCTGGATGGCAGAACAGGGATTTGAACCTGCATCTGCCTGAATGCAGTGGTGAGAGCGTTACTGCTCACCCGCCGTGCTTGGTATCGACTTTACATTAGTTGTAACACCTTCCATATGTATGGTATTTGAAACATCTTTCATAAGCCACTACTCACCTTCACCATTTTCCTGCTGTCAATTATATTGTGTTCCAATCTCCCTTAGTGCTATAATTTACCCACCTCATAATTCATGCATTTCCCAAAATTATCCTTGCTCTCCTTATATTCTTTTCTTCTTCTGCAGATATTTTTTCTGGCTGCCACAACAGATAGTTTCAATTTGCTCCACAAGCTGTCACTTAAGCAAACATACTATCCTTTGTGGCTCCAAGTTACTAATGACATCTACCAACTATATTTAACACTCACATTCTACGTAAATCCATTTACACTACATTTCTGTCATTCATTGAATGTATTGGCAATCACATTTTTTCCCAAATTGAAGTAGTAAGTGAAGATTACTTTTTTTTTATTTAAATGGACTTGTATTTATCTTATATTCCCACTTAATCTAAATATGGCAGAAGATATCTGGTCCTAGAAAATTTCTTGTAGCTTTGAGTAATGTTTCCTCAACCTTTGATTAAATCAGTTGAATAATGCCCAAATTTTTACATTTCCCATATGTTCACAAAAATATTTCTCATTCAAAACTGAGAAAAACAAGTAATCATAGAGATCTGATATTGGCAAGCTGTGGAAGATGGACAGCGTAGCTACACTTGTTGTTTTGATCTTAGCTAATCATGACCAAGGCATCTGAAGAGTAAATAGTAAAAGAATTTGCATTTAAAAAGAGGAAGTTAAATAAGAAGGTACAGACCAGGACTGTTAGCATTAGTTAATTATGAAGGATAAAGCAATGAAATATATCATACTTTAACAAAAACACCAAGTCTGTTTGAACATGTAAAGACTGATCTTCGTGTTGATAATCATGCTTAGATGAAACTTTTATAAAGAGAGCATTATAAGGATGTGTGTTACTCCACAACATATACAAATTTTGTAAAAATGCACCATTTACTGAATTTATTATGTATGCAAAAATGCACAATCATTAGATTTGGATACAGTAGCATAGGAAATGCCAATTTTTGCCTGACGTCCATTTCCAATGAAGACATTGAAGAATTTGTAATTGAAAGTGCTAGAACAAAAAAACCCATAAGCCCACATGTTTACACAAGTCTGATAGTCAAATATAAGTAGCTAAACAGTTTCAAGTGAATATGTACCACTGAAGCCCAACTGAAATGCCAAAACACAAAAGTCACATAGTAAATGTTTATAGTAAACAGTTTTTTTATATTATGTTACAGAAAGAACTTAATTATCCACTCATGGATAATGCTGGCAGTGAAAAGCCATCAAGCAATGAAAATAAGATAGGACAGGCCATCCTGCTTTCACCTGTGATAGAATTGGGAAAATAACCAGTCACCTATCTTATTTTTGATTATTCCTTCAGTCATCTAAAAGAGTAACAGTCTTACAAGTTGTGGAATGGAGGGAGAACTTAATTCAGAATATACAAAGGATTATCCCAATTTTTGTTCCCTAAAATATAATCTGGCAACTGGCTCAACATGATTATTCATACATTTGTACAATATCACACATAGTAAATTTTCTTTTGTATCTGTTAAGTTTCATTTAATTCAGTAGCTAATAAAACATTCAGACCTAACTTACCATGTATGCTTAAGAAATTTGACATTTCTGAGTTTTATGAAATTTCCACAAAGATCATTTATTTTACACCAAATGCTACAATCAACTTTCTGTATTTATAATTTTCTTCCATGTGTTTAGACATGGGCAAAATGGAAAAAGGTGATATCAAAAAAATACCTGCCACGTATACAGACCAAGCACACGTTTAAAATGACCATAACAGTGCATACAGAAAATTATAGACAAGAGCACAAACTAGCTGATGTAATTAGGTAGTCACACGGATAGAGGAACTGATATCAATAACTAAAGTCACCATTTTTGAAGACAGCACAGTATTAACAGGAGACATGTAAAAGTTTTTATACACATTTTTTGGTTACAGAGTTGAAAAGAAAAACACTGAAATAACTACCTTTGATTGTCCACTTCGAGCCTACAGGGGATCACTGAATCTCACAAGGAAACTAACCAAATGAACCAGAGAAACACAGCATATTTTTCTGCTGCAATTGTCAAGTGGTTGCTGCTGGTGAGTGATGGAGCTGCTTATATACTGTGCAC
This sequence comes from Vandiemenella viatica, assembly GCA_031002005.1. NCBI lineage: Eukaryota > Metazoa > Arthropoda > Insecta > Orthoptera > Morabidae > Vandiemenella > Vandiemenella viatica. Next base: position 281,271,154 of record JARYHS010011408.1, read on the forward strand.
ATCTTTTTCCCGGTTGGCCAATGACTACTGGCGGGAACCTCTGAATATTGGTGAGAGTCATTAACTATTGGTAGGAACTGTTGATTGTTGGCAGGACTGACAGAGAGTTGCATACTTTACAGGAATATATCCAGGCTGTTCACAAATTTTGCTGACATCTCACTGTCTGGATAAAAGGATTCCAGTGCTCGCTTAGTTGAAATCCAGCCTCTCTGTTGACTAGTTCATGCGATACCCAGATGTCAACCACTTCAGAAAAAATGCTGTATAAATAACCTGTCATGTGTAGGAGAGTTTTTGTGGCTTCAAAATAACAGCCGTGTCCTGTATCGATGGTGCGCTCGGTAACTGCTGACTTGTAAGTTTGGCCCAGGCATACATAGCGAGCATGTATGATGCACCTATGGATAGTGCAGTGAATGGTTTGCAGTTCTCAGTTTCCACCAGTAGTTAACAGCTCACACCAATATGCAAAGGTTCTTGCCATTAATCATTGGCCTATTAGAAAATAAAGGATGATGTAGCAAGGGCTCTGCATGGAATATAAGAAACTCCTTCAACCACCAGCAGCAGAGACTGACTGCTGGAACGTGTTTCGCAAAATGGTTCACTTTAGTTACCGGAGAGAATTTCACCTATATACAACGTCGAGTATGTCTCCAATCTTATATTGGAATAATTTAATACAATGGCTAAGAACAGCAGATGTCCAAGTTGCATATTGGCATACTACTATGCAGTTTGTAGAGGTGAAGCAAATACCAATAAAAGTATAAGAAACAAAACTACGATAGTGATTTGCAAAGGAGTAATAATGGCATGACCATAATTTGGTGCTAGCAGAATAAAGATCAAATGTTATACATGATCAATTTTTGTTTGTTAAACTTCAGGGTTTTAACACAAAGACAGAAACTATGGCAAAACAGGTTTTCAATGATCAATAAATATATAGTGGATAGGGAAAAACCATATCGTAATAGAGCCAAAAAAGTTAATACAATACATACAGACATTAAAGCAGCAAGCTATCCACAGTAAAAATCTGATACAAGCAAAACATTTTGTGTATTTCATAAACAAAAATTTAAGCCCCTCTTTGAAGAAAATTGCCCAACATATCACATGTCAACAGTGTAAACTTACCAGCTTCCAAATCCCAATCAAACTGAGCTTACAAATCATCTCTTATCAGTCATATATTTTAGTAAACTGGTGCTAAAGAATTGTGATCTCATATCTCTATACAACAATACAGCTATTTACCATTATCACTGCATGGATTACCAACTGCACCATACACAAAAACTGAAAAATTTTAGTCTTACTAATACTTTCCTGGCAGCAAGTGCACAGCCTGTTCTCAAGATTCTCTTAATTTATTTTCAGATTATTCTTCAATATATGTTGGTTTTCACCAGCTTTTTATTTTTTAAAAATCCATAGTATTCTGGTCCTCTTGGCATCATTTGCAATAATCTTTTTCAGCTTCATCCAAGACAGCACTGTTGACAGTATCAGCAGTTTGTTTTTGTGAAGAATATCTGCACAAATGTCAAATTATTCTAGAGACAATACACAAACATTGGTAGGTGAATTGTATATTTTAATGAAATTGGAATGTACGATAAATGTTTTAAAATGTGGTTTATAATCCATGACAGTGTATTTGAGGATCATGAAAGTTTAAAGTACCTAACTGGTTTACAACAGTTAAATTCATATTAAATAAGACAATACAGATCCTGAAGATGATTAACATTCAAGATATCCCACATGTATAACTACAGAAGATTTCTTTCACACTGTCTGGCCACAAAAGTAGGAATAACTTGATATCTTAAAAGGATTGATTTAATAATTTTTTATGTTTCATTATGAACTGGCCTGTTATCAATTTAACATCTAAAATTGTCTAAGAAAATGTCATAACATGCCATATTTTGACAGATTTCTTAAGGTAGAAATGAACTGTTCAAACCAATGAAAACACATTTTTGGTTTTACAGCTGCCCGGACACCAAGTTAAACTGGATGTTTTAGCCATAAATCGATGATAGGCAACAAGGCTCAGTGATCCCACTCAAGGGCAGTGTTCTGAAGTACTGTATTGTTGTGAGCTACTGCCAGAGTCTTTAGATGAATGAACGGGGCAGACAGTGTTCGAGACAGGCATAGGAAGGAGTTAAGTCAACTGCTATTCAGAGAGACTTTGTAATGAGTTGAGAATTAGCCATTTGACCGTTTGGGAAAGATAGAGGTAGACAGGATAAAATATGAACTCTGTTTCAATAGGAATTTCTTATCAATAAAATAAATGAATTGAATCAAATCATTCATTTAATAAAATCAATGCCAAATTCTTGTTACATGTCTCTACACCATAAAAGATACTATCCAGCACGAGTGTTTGACAAACTGAGTGGTAAATATTATGAGGATAATTTAAAACATAGGTTCTCTACATTTTTTGGTCTATCAGACACTTTTCAGAAAAAAAACCCACTGCGATACCTCTCCTTGTAAATAATCAGCTCATAATGCACTTTTTTCAAACAGTCATCTGATGGCACTTCTCTTAAGGTACATATACACTAGGCCAACGAATGATAGTCAATGTGTTCGGACCAATGTTGGTCCCCAGGACGTTGGCGTTCGGCCTCCCATTCTCATCAAACCAAAGGGTTGGCACCAAGGGATTGGGCCATGCAGAATGGCAAATGGCTCTGAAACCTCATCCACGTTGCTAACATTTTATATTATAAAGTAATAAGTTAAGTTTTAATTACAATTTTTAAGTAAAATATCATCTAATGCTTACATGCCTCTTGGAACTTTCGATGAAGATGATGCACAAGTAACAATCCCAGGAACTTTGAGAACAGTGAAAAACGGTGACCAAAAATGTTTTCTTCCTTTATCAAAAATAGCTAGAAAAAGTCCTTCAAGCAGTGAAAGAGTGAGGGAGGAAATTGCCAATTATATTTATTCAGAAGGCAGAGTACAATGGCAGGATAGCATTTGATTTCATCTCTTTGTCTTTCACGGCGAAAAAGATGTCAACAATGATTGCACTTTCTTCTTTGCGTCTTGTACATTAACTTCTAACAGCTCACTTATATCAAGCCAAGTGTCTAATCTCTTCATTTTGTTTTTGTATTCACAGTTCGTACAGCCCCACAAACATTCCCGTTCATGATGAAAATCAATCAATTTTAACGTGGTCTCATTCTACTCCATACTCAACACAATAAGAAATTCTAAACACACACGCATTAGACAAAATGAACAATGAACCAACATTGGTTTGGTGTCTACACCAGGAGGCTGTCCCAAGGCCAATCCAGTGACAACCCTTTGATGTTAATGCACGTAACCCAAACTGTAACCAAGGCCAACCGCTTTGTTGCTGCGATTTGCCTCCCATACACACTAAGCAAATTTCTCCCAAAGAAGTGGTAGGGCGCTGTCTGTTGGCCATGATTTGCCTTTAGGTGAATCGTATAATATCATACATTGAATAGATTTTTAAAATTACTTCATTAAAAGATATTAACAAAATTAGTGGATTGCTTAAAGTTTGATTAACAAATGTATATTATTAAAATTAATATATGGTTATTAGTGAGTGTTTGGTGTAATGAGACTAATTTTTTTGTATTTAGTGCCTTCATTTGTCGTCGATAATCAAAATACCCATGTTCCACTACTAAGAAATTTCTTTTCTTTGATATTAAATGGCTGACTATGATAAATCCTCTTTTGGCTACATATGATGATGGGAATGCTAAGAAAAACTTCCTTGATGCAGCCCTAAAAGCAAGATATAATATTGGAATATTGGAAAGGTGGTGGTGATTGGTCCTCAATGCCCCATATATTTACCTTGGGTCAGAAACACCCCTATGATCTCTTTAACACCCATTGGTGGGCAGTACTGCCTCCTTTCGCAACCACAAATTTAGATGGTTTGACAAGGACAAACTAGTTAAGCATTCCTAAGCAGTTCAAATCATATATATTATTTCTATAATGTATTTTTTTTGTTTTTTGTCACAAGCCTGTATCTTCCTTCATACTTAACCGAAATCAATGAATGAAGTGTCATTTTAAATCTTATGGTCTCCACTTTGATCACATCATATTTTAAGAAAGAAAGTTTTCGAAATTCGACCCTTAAAGGGCAAAAATGTCAATATGTCTAAAATGCTGTTTTCCGTGTTACAAGTCTTTTATCTCTCTGGATACCTATCTGAAATTGTTAAATGAAGTATCATTTTAAAGATTAAGATCTCCACTTTTGTGACGTCATATACTAAGACAAGAATTTTTCTGAATTCGACTCTTAAAGGGCAAATAATCAATATTTTTGCAATGCATTTTTGTTACACAAGCCATTTATCTCTCTTGATACCTAACCGATATAGATAAATGAGGTATCATATTAAAGACTAAGGTCTCCGCCGTGGTAACATTATATTGTAAGAAAGGACTTTTTTTTTAATTCGACCCTTAAAGCGCTAAAAATGTCAATTTCTCTAAAATGCGTTTTTTTCTGTGCCGAGCCATTTATCTCCTTGGACATCTAACCAAAATCGATAAATCAAGCAAGATTATGAGGAGTAACGTCTCAGCTATGGTGACAACCTATTTTTTTGAAATAAGTTTTTTTTTTGGAATTCAACCCTTAAAGGGAAAAAGTATAAATGGTTCGACAATGCTTTTGTGTCATGACCCATTTATCTCCATTAACATCTAACCGAAATAGATAAATGTGGTATCATTCTAAAAATTAAGGTTTCCACTGTGGTAACATTACATTTTAAGAAATTTTTTTCTGAATTGAGCTCTTAAAGGGCATAAATATCAGTATTTCCAAAATGCCTTTTTTTGTGTCTCGAGTCATTTATCTCCCTTGATAATTAAACAAAATTTGTCACGGGCTATTTATTTCCCTTGATACCCAACCGAAACTAATAAATAAGGCATCGTTTTAAATATTAAATTATCTGCATTGGTCACTTTATATTTTATGAAAAAAATATTTCACCTAATTCATCCCTTAAGGGGCAAAAATATCATCATTTCTAGAACTTTTTTTTTTACCTCGCTTGATAACTAACCAAAATTGATAAATGAGGTATCATTTTAAAGACCAAGGTGGCTGCTTTGGTCATACTGTATTTTATAAAAGAATTTTTTTGGAATTCGACCATTAAAGGGCAAAAGTATCAATAATATTCCTACGGCGTTTTTTTTTTTTAATTACAAGCCATTTATTTTCTTCGATACCTAGCCGTAATCAATAGATATCATATCGTTTTAAAGATTAAGGTCTCCAGTTATGTAAAATCGTAAATTAAGAAAGAATTTTTCGGAATTTGGTGCTTAAAGTGGTAGCGCGTATGAGAAAGTTAAGAGCCAATTCCTAGATTGCAGCAGCAGATATCACAGAGATGTCAATAACCTTTTTTTTATTCAATAAGTAGCTTTTCAGATTTTTTTCCGTTATGGAAACACTTTCGTTTTGCTATAAAATTCCTATGTACACATTTTATTCACACAGCAACAAGTATCACAGAGATGTTGATATGTTGTGTGCATTTTGTTCAGGTTGATTGTATTCTGTTAAGGTTAGTGACATTTTGTCGTAAATACAGAGGATTTTAAATTTTCCTAACTGTTACGTAATATGTTGTAAGTATCTTGATGCGTACCTATTACACTAAAAAAATAAATATCTGCTACAAAAGTACGGTTCTACTTTTCATTATTTTACAAGCATTCAACCTCGCTATTCATTGCATTTTGTTCACGAAATTTTTGCATGGGTCGTCTAGTCTTAAGCAATTAGGACAACATTGGCACAAAGACACATTACATTTTGCTGTTACACAGTTATGATAAAATGCCAAGTAACATTCCACACAAAAAACGTACTTTTCACCAAACCAGTAATATGGACTAAGTGTTGGTTGCCATAGTTAGTTCACCAGAAGATGATTAGAGCTACCTTGAACCAAAATGATATGTTGTATTAATGGACTAACATGTAAATATACAATATATTTTTAAAAAGAAATGAGATGGTAGAAAACCTTTTACCAGTTCATACGTGCCAATTTTAGCTGTAAAGAGATTCACATTAAAAAAAAAGAACTTGCTTATATTGATTATGGTCAAAAGTAATATTTACTACATGTAACAGACCAAAATAATCTTTAATTGTTGAATATATCATCAGACATTAGGCTCATTTCGGAGTGTCATGACTCCACTAGGTGCCTCATTACACATATGATATTCTCCTTTAAGTGCTTGCAGGCAGAAATGGTTTTCCACTTCAACCAAATGCTTGCTGACAAGGCAAGTTGGTGATCATTTTTACTTGATCCATCCACCTTATCAGTACGTCATGGTCTTGACCCTTAACATTATCATCCAGAAGTAATTTCCCTCTCATCACTTCATGCTCAAAGTGAATGATTCTTTGGCTGACACTATAAGAAAGATGTTCAGTTTTTTAATTAATACACGGCTCTAGTTCTCCTTCCAGTGCAAGACACAAACAGTATGTCATCACTATAACTCAAAACTATTAATGCAGTTGCCTCTATAGTTATCACCACTAGCAAGGAGAGTAGTGTCATCAGTGACTTTTACCAGCTAAATTTCCTCCCTTCCAGTTATTGAGAGCTTTTATTATGAAAAAGTTGGTGTAGCTGTTAAAAAATTGTGGGGACAAGAAGCGACCCTGCCCCAGAGAGAAATATCAAACCTACTACACTTTTTTTCACTTATCTTTAATTTAATTTAATTTAATTGCAATGGAGCACAGGCTCCGGTGGCAATTTCCCTACACAGCTATCTTCCCCCTATCCTGCACCCACCTACATTTGCCCTCTACAAATTTTTTCTTTAAATTCCTTCAAAGTTTTCGGTAAATTATTCATCGTTTCTCTTGGTAACTCATTCCAATCCCTGACACCCTTACCTAAAAAAGAGAATCTTCCTACACCCTTGTGCCTGAAATCGAGTGCCAGCTTGTGGTCATGGTCATCTTTTCCCTTCCATGCACTACTTTTCATACCTACTGCAATATCTTTCCATGCCTCATTTATCAGCTTTGTAGAAAGTAATAAACATGGAACATAATAAATATTGATTTACATTAAAGTACAATTCCACCAATCACCATGTAAAACAGAAACTATGTCAGAACCCTTCCATTAAATTTGAAAACATAATAAACATTCACATCCTTAGTGGAATTGTTATATGTTAAGTCGGGACATCAAACTCTGTAAGTCATCAGAGTTAAAATACCTGGAAACAGAAATCTGTTCAGATGGTCAGACACTCCCACACATCCGAGTCAACGCAGCCTTGATGAAGTGGTATCAGGTCACAAGAGCCCTTTTTGACTGGAAGGTTCCACTGTACCTTAAATCAAAAATTTACAGAACCATCGTTAAACCACTGTCATTGTATGGAACCAAATGTCGACCAGTCACGAAAATACATGAATAGCAGATGAACGTCACTAAAATGAAGATGGATCGCTAGACGCAGGCTCTCAATAGATTGGACCACATCAGGAATGAGAACGTTCGGGAGGCATTTGGTGTGGCTCCAATCCTTGAGAAAATGTGAAAGGTAGTGCCATGTTTATGCAGCATCAACACTTCAGTTGCGAGAACAGCACTCGATATAAGTCCGGAGGACCAGAAACCAAGAGGGAGATCCACGAAGCACTGGCTGGATACATTGCAGGAGGACTTTCACAAAATCGGCATAAATGGAAGAAGTCCACTAAAGCAGACCCTGCAATGCTGGATAATTGTTAAGAAGAAGACATTGCAGCAGCAAAATATTTTTGTTTTCCTAATGACACCGATTCACTTGATCCCATTTAAAAAAAAAAAAAAAAAAAAAATAGAAACAGTGAACTGATTTAGCTAATTTATCAAAAACTATGATCATTTAAATAAAATCATCATTATTTGCAATATTATTAGTGGCTGCCAGTAGTTTTACATTATATTTAAATTCCTACAAGTACCAAGTAATATGTATAGAACTTTGTTTTACCCTTTCCAACACTGAATTCAAATCAAAAACATTAAATAAGCATGACCACACATTGTCTTGCAAAAGTTTTTATAATAGGTAATGATTTAGGTTGTCACATTCAAAGTATTATACATGCCACTGTTACCTTTATATACTGCCCATCACTGTAGGTTGGTAGCTTTCCTCTTCAACGTTCCTTTAATCCTGCATCTCAATCGATCAATCCATGTGGTTGGGTGAATTTATAACTTTCAGTTTCTGATTACTATACACGGTTCCACTCATACCTCCAAGCCTTTCACTCCATGCAATCTCTTACCCTCACCATGATGGTACTCCACCATGTGAATACAAAATCCAATCTAAGGTTCTGAACTGACCTCCCGCACATACCACCCATCCCACAAGTCATGGCCCCACTAAACCTCAGCAATGTGTGGTTAATCTTTCATCCACCCTTTCAGTTCTATCCAAGGGGATTCACCTTTTTTACAACTCTCAAGTACAACCACGCTGTTTTGGTGCAGATTTGCTAGCATTCTCTACTGGTAACACTTAGCTACCGCATTGGAGAGTGACAATGAGTGTGTGGAACTCAAATCTTCATTTGAACTCTACCTAACCCTCTTCCTCAGGACCATCCTCTCCTTTTCCACGAGTTCCTCCTGGTCATCATGCTTTTTTCTAAATTCCAATCTCTACTCCAAGAAACCACACCTCCATGGAAAACACACATTGTATCTTTTTCCCCAAGATCCACAAGGCTGGAAATTTTGGGAAAGGTTGTCCACTGAATGAACTCATGAACTGGTGGATCAACATCTCCAATATTTCTAGGCACAACTTCTCTTCATTCATCTAAGACACCCTACAATTAATCGAACGTCTGACCACAGTCCCCAATCCTCTTCCTCCAGATGCTTTTCCGGTCTCCACTGATGTAATCTCCCTGTAAACCAAAATCTCCCACTGTCAAGGCCTGTGGCCTAAAACATTCTCCACATATGTGAATCCTTTAAGCCTGCCCAGCACATCCATGGCCCACTTCATCCTCTCCAAACATTACATTTGCTTCTATTCCCAGGTATATCAGCAGATAGTACGAGGGTAGACCTCGAATATTCACATGGAGTAGCCCTGTGCCATCTGGATGAACATTTCCTGAGCCACGTTCCATTTAAACCCAGTGCATGGTTCAGATGCAGATGATTATTTATGATCTTGATCCACAATGAAAACCACCTTCCGAATTTCCTCAATAATAGCTATTCCATCAACTTCACCTGGACCTACAGCCACACAGACATCTCATTACTTGATGTGGACATTGTGCTATGACAGGGTGCCATGCAAACCTTTTTTTACATCAAGCTCACTGACCTGCAACAGAATCTAAATTTCAACAGATGCCGTACCTTTCGCACCAGATGTTCTCTTTCACACAGCCTTCTATCTGCAGTAGATTTCTGTTCTGATGAAGAGCTTATCTCCAGGTACTCCCAAAATATATCGTGAGTCTTCGTTTCCCGCTGCTAACCTCCTGACCTTGTCCCCCACCACCCACACAACTACTCTTTTCCTTTGAAAGTAAACCATAGCCCCATCTTCGTGGTGCAATTCTCTCTTGATTTCGATTCCATTAAGTGGATCCTGTGACATAAGCAAGTCCTCCTCCATTCTCCCCAAAATGCTACCCAATGCTCCTAACACAAGCATTATGAGACCACCCAATCCTAAGAACATCTTCACTGGTAACCATGATCTATTCCAATTTGACAAGGTAAATATTCCCTATAAATGCATATGCTACATGCACCGCATATCATATATTAGTTGCCTGGATTCTTCTTACACTCTCACCATAAAACAGCTTTCAATCAGAATATATAGTCGCCGGCAAATTCTCTATTCTGCCAACCTAGACCATGTGGTGGGATCCCACGGCAGATACCACAACTCTCACAACCTTGACAAATATTTTAAAGTAAGGGTTGTCAAAGTTTTACTGGAAACTACGAACACTTCTTAACTCCACAGATGGGAACTTACTTACAAAATATCCTGGACACTAAGTATCCATTTGGCCTACACAATAAACCAAAAAACATATTGTTTATTTACTTATTATTTGTATGTTTATTCCATTATTGCTGTCTTATTTACGTATAAGTTCATCATTATTAATTAACTTCATATATTTCTATCTATTTGTGTGTTCCTCCTCTATCAGGAATATTTTTTTCATAGTTATTGACAGATTACTTCGTTTTATTGGCATTCCTCCACCCCACATTCTTCTTCATGGCACCCCCAGTCATGAAGTAGGCCATGTTGGTTAGGCATCTCCCATGCCATATGGCTAGTACCTCTATATGAATAAAATATTACACCAAAATATCGTAAAATTATTCCTAAGACTTCCGTGGCCATTAATGTTCATGATTAATAGACATTCGGGTTATGCCACGTTGTGTATTTCATTACCTGAGCTTTCTGCAGATATCCTACAGCCTTCGTCAGGGATACTGTTTACGTTGACATAGCAACCAGTGCCAAGCATCGCAGTGTGTCTATTAATCACATCGTAAAATTATTTATCTCGTTTTCTGTGTGTCGCCTCCTTCCTTCAACTTTGGTAAGATTTCCCCTATAATTTTTTGTTAGGATTGCCCAAACGCCTCTCCCGTTCCATCATATATATTAAGCTTGCATAGATAAGACTTATATTTTTTGTACAGTAAAACACAAAGAACTAGTATGTGCGCCTACTAAGAACTAGAATATTTGCCCACTAAGAAATAGTATGCGAGCCCAGTAACTTGAGTCAATGGTGGCAATGCCTATCCTTTTTGTTTTACGCCTCGTTGACGGCTAAGGTCCATTAGAGGCGGGAAAGGACTGGGGGCAAGGAACGGGAAGGAATTCGACCATGGCACCCCGACATTCACCTGGAGTGATTTGGGGAAACCATGAAAACCAAAATCTGGAAACCCGGACAGGGATTCGAATCTGCGCCCTCCCGAATGAGAGTCCAGAATGTTAACCGTTCACACACCATGCTCAGTTTCTTGAAGTGATTTGGACCATCTTTGTAGCTAATATCTTTGGTCTGGATTTGCAACATGCCGCAAATTTCTATTATACCTAGATATCAGCATACTTAGCAAACATATTATATTTCTACTTGTTCCTGTTCTTAGTCTGGAAGTTACTCATGTATAAATTTCACCCAATTTGTCACTTGTTAACTGATGAACATCTATAAAGTATCTCCCACAGTCATGGAAACTTGAGATTTTGTATACATACAGTTGAACACCAAAATTTTAAGTATAAAATGTATATTGTCCTTATCTACCTTGAATGTGACATTTGTTTCTACCCCAATATCTTTATACGAGACCAATTTTCATAATAAATGGAGCATACAAAGCTTTACTAATGTATTAAATTTTACTTTGCTCTTCTCCTTACTTTGGAAGTTAATGAAATTCAAAATTTTTAACTGGCTATGACAATCCATACTTATAATTCCATGCTACTTCCTATGGTTATAGAAATGAGTAATTTTGTACACACATGGTTTCACTCCTAAAACGCCAATACTGGTGATATTAAATTTATTTATCTAATAACAACTCCAATCAGGAAACATTTTTTAGTATATTATCATACTTGCTTTGCATGCCTCAAATTTCTGTTTTTCATAGGTTTTCCTTTTTTATTTATGGTTTTATGCTTGGTCAATGTGGTGGTCATTAATGTGAGAAAGGAATGAGAAGAAATTTGGCCATGGCTGTTTGAAGGAACCATTCTCACATTCACCAGGAATGATTTTGAAAAACAATGGAAAACTGAAATCTGCCGGATACAGATCAGAACCCATGTTCACTCAAAAGTTGCTCAGAGAGATCTTAACTAACGCAATAAATTTTACTTTTCTCCTAGTTTCACTTAGTTTGGAAGTTATTTGGAATTAATTGATAATGAGAGTTAAAACTATAGCAACCAGCATCACTCACTCAGGATACTCCCGTTGTTGACAAAGAGAGTGTGCAGTTTTTCAAATGGAACCATTATATTTGAGCGATGATTCAAAATAAGCTATCAACTTAAAAAAAATAAGCAGTATACACTCTATAGTATGGGTTCCCTAATTGTGGGGCGTGCCTCCCCAGGAGGGGGGCAGGGGTGCAAAGACACATAAGGGGGGGGGGGAGGCACGGCCTGCGACGTAGCTTAGCCACGTGAGTAAACTACACTGTCACAAGTACTATTCCACCTTTGCCACATCATAGAGTACATACTTAGTGAGTCGCATGTGTATGTCGATAGATGGCCTCCCCCCCCTTTTTTTTTTTTTTTTTTTTTTTTTTTTTTTTTTTTTTACAAAATCAGACGTCATTATGCACACCATGCACCATGTTTTGGTAAATTAGATAACAAATCTACTGGCACAAATACCTTAGTTCTGTTGCCTTATGAATCTTTACACATTTCTTTTACTTCACTGTATATTGCAACAATTTTGACTGACCTCATCTACGTCAAGGTCATTAGAGGTGGGAAAGGACTGGGGACAAGAAATTCTTTTCTTACTTACAACCTTACACCTCGTTGACGTCGAGGAAATTAAAGACTGAATGGGATTGGGGACAAGGAATTCAGCCATGGCCTTTTGAAAGGGCATTCACATGGAGTGATTTGGGGAAACCATTGAAAACCCAAATCTGGATGTCCTGTCAAGGATTTAACTCTGCATCCTCCCAAATGCAAGGTCAGAGTATTAGAGCCATCGAATATACACACCAAACAAACTTTTCACAAAAATTGTTTTAATATTAAACTGGAGTGATTTCAAGCAGGCAAATTGCAATGTCCAATGATAATAGGTATTAGGTACCTGTGATGTACAATGAAATATGTTCATATGTGTCAAGACATTAATATTCTATTGCATTTATTAAACATGATTACAGTACTATTAATATAGGTTGTAAGAGCATGAATAAGCTTGTTGTAGCATGAAGCATAAGGAATTTAGTTTTTATAAATAATTTCAGCCACTCTTGATTTTCGAGCAGCATTGTCAGGGAATGTCTCGGATAGGTAGAAATGTAGTCAGGACCAAAATGTAAAAGCTGCCTTGATTTTTAGCAGCATAATTAGAACGAGGAATGTCGGATGTCCGTGGAGACTAGATCGGCAAAGAGGTTGAAATGGTTAGAACAACAATCAGAAGAAACAAGAACAGCTTATTATGAAGCGAGGAGAAATACAGACCAGCTCATAAGGAGGAAGAAACGGGAACACCAAAAAAATCTGTTGAAAGCAGTTGAAGAGACAAAGTCATCACGCTCCTTTTTCCAGGCCTCGAGATTTGCCAGAGGTGTCTACCAGCAACATACATTGGTTCTGACAAATGAGACTGGTGAAGTGGTACCACCATTAGAGCAGGCAAACCTGTTTAAAAAATTTGAGAGTTTATTGAACAATGACAGCCAAGGAATGTTGACAATTCAGATAAGAGTCCAATTTGATAGAGAGGAAATTCCCGAACCATCAGAGGAAGAAATTGGTGTTGCGCTAAAGGCCCTAAAGAACAACAAGGCTCCAGGTGGTAGTGGTATCACTGCTGAGATGCTCCGCCTGGGGGGTAGAGCACTGACTGAGGCATTGAAGCGGTTAATATCTAACATCTGGACAGAAGAAAAAATTCCTGAAGAATGGAAAGGTGCAATTATATGTCCCATATTCAAGAAGGGAGATGTCACACAAGTGTCTAACTACCGTGGAATTTCACTACTTGAGATCGGTTAGAAAGTATTTACAATGCTGCTCCTAAACCGCTTGAAACCATTGGCCAATGAGATAATAGGCTCTTACCAATGTGGCTTCACCTCTGGACAGTCGACTCACGACCACATATTTACCTTGAGGCAGTTAACAGAAAAATATTATGAATATGATCAGGAACTACACCTCGTCTTCATTGATTTTAGACAAGCATATGACAGCATTGATCGCTCCATGTTATGGAAAGCACTAGAAGAACTTGGCATCCCACCCAAATACATCAGACTCGTAGCAGCTTATTACTCCCAATCAACTTGCCAAGTGAGATTTGGCAACCAGCTATCATCACCTTTGGGAATTCAAAATGGACTGCGACAAGGAGATCCACTGGCGCCAATACTATTCAACTTGGCCTTGGAAAAAGTAAGACGCCACACTGGCCGCAACAGAGAAATGGATATGGTGGGAACAGACACAATCCTGGCATTTGCTGACGATGTTGTGATACTTGGTGACACCGAGGAGCAAGTAATTGCTGACACTTCACGATTTCTACTTAACGCGAATCAAATAGGGCTGGTAGTGAACGAGAGTAAAACAAAATATCTCGTTGTCTTGCGACATCAAACTAATCTCCCATCCATTATTGTTGACGGGTGTTCCTTCGAACGAGTAAGAGAATTTAAATACCTGGGATCCATATTGACCAGTAAAAGTGAAGTAACAAAAGAGGTGCAGCATCGATTGATAAACGGCAATCGCATCTTCTTCAGCCTAAACAATCTTTTCAGATCCCGGCTGATATCACAAAAAAACAAGATTCGGCTGTACACGACATTAGTACGCCCGGTAGTTTTATATGGTTGTGAAACTTGGGCAACTCCAGCAACAACTGAAGAAACAATTTGTGCGTTCGAGAGAAAGGTACTTCGCAAAATATATGGACCCGTCTACAATACCCGAGAAGCTAAATGGGAACGAAGAACAAAAGAAGACGTTTACCAGCGGTATGCAAAGCCACACATCGGTCGAGTATTATGGCAGAAGAGGCTACAGTGGTTTGGGCACATACTCCGAGCCGATGGATCCCTCCCGAACCGTGTTCTCCACTCACAATCTGCTGGAAGACGCCCAAAGGGACGACCGAAGAGAGATGGAAGGATCGGGTATTGGCAGTCCTCAAGCAAGTGGAGCCGACAGCGGCAGAAGAGGAGGCTGGGGACCGACAGCATTGGACCACCATCTGTACTAAACGTCTCCTTTACCGAAGTTGTGACTGACTAGTGTTTTTTATTATTATTATTTCTGTCTTATTTATTTGTAATATATACCTCTGTAATTGTATAATGTGCACTATGTTTCTGCTATAGACCTTAGAGGTCTGTGAAAGCAATAAATGATGATGATAATTAGGAGCACCTGCCAATAGGTTGAAATGTGCAGAGGATCAGAATGGCGATCGACACTGCCTGTTAAAGCATAATGCACTAGGAATTTGGTTTTAATCATCAACATTGGAAGTCACATATGGGTTTTTTTTTTGGTGAAGCTTATGCTGCAATATTTGATGGTTATTTAAGAATACAATGGTATGATTCTATAACATCATGCAAGGAATATGCGAGTGAAAATTTTCAAACCAAAAAGACAATTCCTTCTTGAGAACCAGTTGTTACAGTGCCACTGCAAGTTGGAAGCAGGTAAACACTTACCAAAAGCTACAATAAATGGAACATAATAAATACAAGGGGTCATTAGAATTGGAAAAGGAATAGTAACAAGGAATTATTTACAAGGGCTTTTCAAGGTACCATTCATCTGAAGTGATTCTCAAAAACCGAAACATGGATGGCCAGATGAGAACAAATCTACAGCTCCCTGAACGCCAGACACAAAAATGAACCAATCATACACTAGACTTAAGTAGACCTATGGGCCAAACAGATATGATGCTATTATGCAAATACCTTATTTTCCTGGAAGAAAGGCTTAATTCTAGATCAAATAGCACTACTTTTGCCACAAAGACAATGATGTAAACTCAAATTTACCACTGGTACTTATTTTTTCTGGATATGAGTTATTGAATATGCGGACAACTACAAATTTCACGTTACTTGAAGGATTTTCTTGGACAGGAGCAAACCAAACTAATACATCCATGATTATTTATGGTTAATAATAATAGTTTTCAACGTTAGTGGTATCATTATCTAGAACTAAGCCCATCTGCGCATTTCTATACGCAGATACCCGATTTTGGACGCATATCTATAAATTTCACGAATGGCATTACCTTAGAAATCATTGGTTTTCTGTGATATGGAAAACTAGGTGTGTTATGCTGTTCATCTATTCTATAAAACCTATATTTCGACATTTTTTTGTATCACTATGTAGAATTACGTTAAATGTTTTTTTCTGAAGTATAGTTCACTATATTATTACAACATTGTCAGTACAAATATAAAGTTTTGTTTTCTTCCAGACAGCTGTGGCTACGTTGAAATACAGCCAGACATTGAAATGCGTTATTTGCTTACAGTGAAAGAACTGGATCTGTATCAATTCAACATGGCAAGATGTATCAATCATTAAATTGTTGAAAATATTTACCTAGCAATTTTTGCAACGGAGATAAGCTGAAATTCTAAAAACACATAATGTAGTTTTTTATGTTTTAATGGCAAAATAAATCTCCTGCTTCAACTGCAGATTATTTTACCAATACTTGTAGCTTTGCACATAATTTTAGGTACTGGATATAGAAATATATGGAAGAGTTTAGTTCTAAATACAGACACCAAAACTATAGAAAATTTTTAATTCTTATCATAGAAATTTATATAAATATCGTATTTCGTTTGTTTCCCACCTCAAGTAAAATTCAGTTTTCTGTGCAGATCCCATTACTAAACTTTGTGATGTCCGCACAGTGAATGCGTAATATCTGGCAAAGGGCTGACGCCATAGACATTAGCAAAAGTGTTAACACTGCCTTGTCGGTGTGGTGGTAAATAGTGATATCACTATTAAGAATTAACCCCTAAAAAATATCCGATATTGCCTACCTTTTAGTTGTACCTATATACAGCAAGAAAATCCTGGCAAAAACAGGCAGTTGGACTCACATGACTGCACTGTGTTTAGATGGAAAAATGATAACAGAGCATCAGTTCCATAAGGCTGAATATTTTCAAAAATTGTACTCTATAGTAGTTTGGATTACAGATGATTTAACAGAGATCTTTCCCTAGCTTACAACATTGAAAGTCAATACAAGGAATAATAACATGAATGACCAGACAAATATGTACAAATGTTGATCATGACATCAAGGGGATTATTTTGTAAACTTTTAATCAGATTTAAAACTCGGTTTAATTCTAGATGGGGATACCGCTGCCTCGCGACTGTTAACGTGTCGTCATCGTGACGTCACGTTCACGTACAGTCAATTTTTGTGGCTATTGTGCCCTCGCTACGCTCGGTCACAATAATTTAAAGATTTACAATATCAACATAAACTGATATCCCGAAGGTGGATCAGATGCAGGCGGCTGCTGGTAAGCGGCCGCAGATGTCCGATAACACAACCAATATTGCTAATCTTAGCGGGTTCACTGCCGGATGATGATGAAATGCGAGCTTCACCTGAAACATTGAACATCTGATTGTGTTATCGGACATCTGCGGCCGCTTACCAGCGGCCGCCTGCATCTGATCCACCTGCGGGATATCAGTTTATGTTGATATTGTACAGCTTTAAATTATTGTGACCGAGCGTAGCGAGGGCACAATAGCCACAAAAATTGAGCTGTACGTGAATGTGACGTCACGATGACGACACGTTAACAGTCGCGAGGCAGTGGTATCCCCATCTAGAATTTAACCTAAAACTCTTGCAATTATTTTAACTAGGGAGAAATTAAAAAGTATTACAACTCATTGGTAATATAGTTATTAAAAATTACGCTTGCTGGTAATACCACTATTAAAAATAATACAGAATAGGCCAAAATCAGTCATGACCAATATGAAGGAACCAGCACTGATGTGATTTTTTCAGCAATGATAGTCAGAAGAGCTGGATTGGGAAATGAGTCAATATTACATACCCTACATGCCAAGTTAAATATGTAAACTTCAATGCATTCTTCTATAACTGAGGTTAACAATTCTTTAAATTATTTGTTTATAAATAGTAATTATTTCTGATATCAAATTTGTATGACTGCAAATGCAAAACACGTAGCTTATCACAGCTGAAGAAACGCACACACAAAGACTATTTCATGCTATACCTAAAATATTTCCATAGTACTCTGGGGAGTGGCAGCGGACAATACACAAGCATTTATCTTATCATATCCTAAGTTGTATTGTATTTTGGCTTCACCATTGACCATAAAGCAGACGTTCCAAATATTATAAACACCATTCCTTATCTTCACTAGACTTTCGTCTACTCCCATGTTCTTTAAAAACATAAAATCAAGAAGCTAAATACACTAATGATCTCACTGTTGATGTGCCCTAAAGCCACACAAGAAGCTAAATACATTCCAATCAGAATGCAATTTGATCTTTCTGTAACAATATCTTACTACATCATTAAAGTTAAAAAGAAGAGTAAAAAATTATGTTATTTGTGTCCTCAATTTTAGGTTAAAACGTTCATACTCACGTTTCAGCATGATCATCTTGATGTCCATTCATCACTAACTCCAGGCCCTAACCAAAAATTCTCGTAGCAGAAAAAGATTTCAGGATTACAAATTATACAGAAATATGTGTTGGGAGTTATTTATTAAAATTATAAAACGAAATTCAGCATGTCGGATGAACTATAACACAGAACACATATTTTACATTAGAAGTTTAGAAATCTTAAGCCATATATTTGATTACTATTGTACTTGTTTTGGATACTGAGAAATGTCACAAATTAAACTGAATGTATCATGAAAGAAGTTATACTTTAAAACATGGACAAATGATAAGAGCACTCCATTGCTTTAAATAGAAAGAATATTAGGAGAAATTATATTTCAAAGTTGATCTATTTACCTGTAAGATCAGTCAGTTGCTTCTGCTACTGTAACAAGTCACTTACACAAAACAGTTTCATCGAGAATCCAATAATCTATAAACATCAAAACAATACAGTGCTCAAAACAAGTACCACATTTTTACATTTTAGAAATCAAATTCTCAGTTGTGTTTGGTAAGAAGCGGTAAGCTGCAATGAAACTGTGCTACATTAATAGAAATGTAATATGTCATGGAACACAAAAATGTGGAAGTTGTTTGCACAAACATCCTGCAACGAATCAAATTATAGTGCTGCAGATAGAATATGTAAAAGATGCTTAATATCTAATCACTACAACTAGACACTAAAGAGACATACAATATTTTAACTCCACAATACTGTGCAAAAAGAATTTAAAAAGCATATATTATAACGTTACAATTTGTCACTATTGTCCATCACACAATACAGATACATAGTGAAATTAATTGTCAATATTCATATTTCATCACATTCTTACATGTATAATTGGTAATAAATCAGTAAGTCTTAAATAAAATCAAAATTAATACCAAACCTTGACATTTCGAAATTTCATATTATTTTCCAAAAACTGAAAAAAACTGTTCCAAAAATCAAGACTTTTCATGACGTTTGCTTACAATTTTAACGCCTGTCTCTAGAATCTGAACGAGATCGCCTTGGAGTGCGACTGCGTGATCTGGAGCGGCTATGTGAGCGTCGGCGAGGTGACCGAGATCTTGAACGACGACGTCCTCCACCTCCTCCACCACCTCGTCGGCTGCGTCCTGTAGACATTTCAACTCGTACGCGTGTTCCACACATTCTCATACCATCCAAACCCCTTACAGCATCTTCTGCATCTCTTGGATCTTCAAACTCCACAAATGCAAAGCCGGGTGGGTTTCGAGCAACCCAAACATCTCTAAGGGGCCCATATTTACTAAATGCAGACTCGATTTCATATTTAGATGCACTACTTCCTAGATTTCCCACGTATACTTTGCAGGATACATCCCATTCCCTATAACGCGACATTTTAGTTCACTTCAAATAGCCACTTTGCAATGCCAAGCCGGTTATGAACGCGCGAGGACGCCTCGGTACTACTAAGTTCTTTGAGTGGCCAAAGTCTCTAAGAAAATATCACTGAACTCTTGAACATATTGTTTAATTTAATTCAATTACATTTCAAAAATAAAAAGGTATAAAGGAGTGTCTTAATTTTAAAACAATATATTTTTTTACAGCTTTTATACGATGCAAAATAAAAATTTCGTTAAATATTTTTTTTTCTCTGACACAAGTATTTTGGAACATTAACTAGATAATTCAACTCATTTTCAAGGGGTGATTAAATCAATAATGCAATCATTCATGCATAGAAAAAATATTCTTCAATAGTCACAAGTTATTTAATAAGTTTTGTAAAAAAATAAAATTGAGTTTATGAAATATAAATACAATTAAAAACAATTTTATCGTTGAGATATTTTATTACGTATTTGGAAGGAAAATCAAATTTCATTTTGATTAATACTGTTTGGCTTGCCAACTGTTTCATCTTTACAGCGCACTAGAATCGATATACGTTATTACTCTAGTATTGTCTCTGCTCTATCCCTTTCGTCTGAAGACTTACATTAACGAAAATATTCTTTGTATTTATTTATTGAGATTTGCGAGTAGGCAAAAAACAGTATTTTATGTCAACTGCTTAACTTAAATCTGAAATTCACCACAGTCTGGCGTTTGTATTATGAATAGTTGTTTTGACGCGTTTCTGACCTTAACCTATTAAGCAATAATTTTGTTTCCTTTCGCGATAAAAATCATATTGAACATTGATTATTGTTAGATGCGATCGGAAGGTGTAGAAATAATCCGAAGAATCCGGATTCAAATTCAGAAATTTCGACACCACTAAATTGTGTTATTCAAGCCAAATATAAATACTCTGACTAATTTGCTTCTAATATAAATATGAATTTATTGACGTTCTGCCCACAATGGAAACAGTCTTTATCGGGAGTAATTTACATCGCGATACACATCTTCATTAACACGGACTTAAATGAAAGCAGCATATTTATTACTAATAATAACTAAATTCTTCGTGCCTAATGCTGTGACAAGAACATTCTGTTCCAGGCAGCATTTCAACTTACCACTATCAACGCTAATACTGCTACTACAAAATCAAATGATTTGGATACAACTTAATCAATAATGCAATCATTCATACATTGAAAAAAATATTTTTCAATAGTCTGAACTTATTTAATAACTTTTTGTAAAAAAAAAATTTGAGATTATGAAATATAGATATAATTAAAACAATTTTATCGTAGAGATATTTTATTACGTTTTTGGCAGGAAAGTTAAATTTCTAAGTCAGGTTTCCCAATTAGCGTAGCATAAATGATCAAATTAATTTCAATATACACATCCAAAGCTGCAACTGGACTAAAGCACCTGCAATAACAGTTAGTGTATCACGATGTAAACTTGACCCATAAAATCTAGTAATTATCATACAAAGATTGATAAACAATCGAAGTAGAACTAGTAGATGAAATACGACACTTTATTTTAAATACTTCACATTTTCCAAAACAAGCCACTATTCTCAACACTTCATTTCAATTGATGATTCTAAAACACAATTTTATAGTACATAAAAATTACCGTCTATTTGCTAGCATTTGATCTTTATGAACTGCCTCTTGTTTTCTATAATTTTCGATATAGAAATGATAATGCTAACATCTAAGACACTCATACAGTTGTTAACATTTTACAGAATTTCCCTTGGAGATATAGTGAAATTTAACATACAAGTGCAGTACACATTTTCTTCGCCTCAAAAAAAATTCTTTGAACAAATTTAAACTACAATAAACAGATGGGAACAAAGTTTTCTTGATTACTGAACTGAGATTATTATTTAGGAAAATAACTTTATCATTATGGAATCAGGGGTGTACCTTACAAGTGGTTATGTCATGATGGCAGAAAACAGTTGTCAACTTAAAATGTGGGGACACAGAAAGTGAAATTATTAGAGATCATTTATCAAACATCAGCAGTGTTACATATTGTATTCAATAAGATTTAGTTCTAGGACTCCTCATTTTTGTTTTGCATGTCAATGATATAAATGAAAATGTTGAAGCACATTGTAACATTCTCTTTGCAGATGACACAATACTAGTAGTAAAAGGTGATACTGGAGAAGTACTTCAGCAGAGTATTAATAAAATCATGAAGCAGATATCTGCATGGTCAAAACACAACCAGTGGCACAGCTAGGTTAACAAGGGCCCAGTGCAATGAAATATTTTGGGCCTCAGACCAGATAGGCAACCTTTTTTTTTTAGCTCTACCAAGTCTTGTGAGGTTTGCTGACAGGGGCTCCTGAGCTGTAGGCCCCTCCCCCCTGAGCTGCGCTTGGGGGTTTCCTGAGCTTGGGGGGCCCCGCCTAGCCCTCCGATAGCTACGTCCCTGAACACAACAATATAATAATAAATTGCAATAACATCAATGCAGTAAATTTCTATACCGCTCAAAACAGGAACCCTACCAATCCAAATATCTTTTCAAATGATTAGACTTAGCAAATAAGTTGGAATCAAATATTTTAGGTTTATGAATTCAATCTGATCTTAAATGAATAGACATATTCAATATTTAAACTCTAAATTAACTCCAATCTGCTATGCATTACAGTACCGGTATGTATTTTAAAATTAACCACTTGTAAATGAAGTTTGAAAAAATGCAGGCTGTACCCATTTTCATTAACAAGTAAAGTATGGGATTATATTTTGGGGTTCATCATCAGATGCACTAAGTACTTTCAAAATTCAGAAGAGAGCAATAAGAATAATGACCAACAGCAAAACATGGGAATCTTGTAGCTGCTTATTATATATATTAATGTTCTCCCACTGACAAGCATTCAAATCTTTGAAACTATTCAGTTTTTTATAGAATTAATGTCGTAGATAAAGATGCATCTCTAGAAACAAATAATGAGGTACTGAACATTACTCAAGTAAACCATTAGATTTGATTGGGCCTTAAAGCTTTAAAATATGTGTAATGAGAAAAGTTTTTCTGGCAAAATTATCACCAAAAGATAAGCTCCATCTTAATTAATAATAATATTAAAAGATGTTTGAAGATTTACGAACACAGGAATCAGTGAAATACAACTGGAAGAATTTCTTACTAGAATTCAAGACTACATTTTTGTTATATAGGAACAAAGTATTTCTCGGCGTTGAGATCTTACTTACTCGGCTAGTCTCCCGAGAAGACTACATTTTTGTTACTTGTTTCCCTAAAGATTCAAAAGATGTTTGCCATTTATGCTGTTGATGTTAGAACTTACTGCGGACAGAGTGGGGAGATTTTCAACTCTTTATTGACATAGATTTCAAATCATAGTATATACGTATATCTCAGATATGTGGGCAAATATCCTGAAAGTTTCTTCTATCTTTCCTTATTGCTTTATGAATTTCCATTTCTATTAAACAGTCATGTAAATTGTTTAGGGAATATGATGTATAGTCTATAAATTGTTGGATAAGTTGCTGGGAGAATACTTCCAGTATTAATAGAACTTAGACTGTGACTTATTTAGGTGCAAGACTGTTTCTAATACAATACAAATAGGTTACCAAAGGGACACTGATAAGAGATGCACATTATAACAAATTGTAATTGAAGGTAGGGAAAGTAAACCCATCAATCACCAGAATACAAGAGGGGGAGAAAGAAATTATAATTGCAATGGAGCAGACTCTGCGGTGTCAATTTCCCTACACACCCATCTTACCCCATTCTTGCACCTACCTACATTTGCCCTCTACAAATTTTAACTTTAAATTCTTTCAACGTTTTTGGTAAATTATTCATAATTTTTCTTGATAACTTATTCCAATCCCTGACACCCTTACCTAAAAATGAGAATTTTCCTACACCCTTATCTAAAAAGGAGAATCTTCCTCTTTTGTACCTGAAATTGTTTATCTTTCCCCTTTAAATTCTTACACCAATATCTTTCCATGCCTCATCACCAATATATGCCTTGTACACTCCCATGATCCTCTTCACCCTCCTCCTGTCTTCCAATGATACCCATTCCAGCTCTTTTATCATATCTGTTACTGATTGCATTCTGCGGTAATTTCCAGAAATAAATCTAGCAGCCCTTTGTTGCACCCTTTCCAAGTACTGTATTTGATACTCAAAATGTGGGTTCCATACTACACTACCATATTTGAGCAATGGTGTGACCAAACTTATGTAACCCAATTCCTTTACTTCTCTTGTACATCCCATCATCACACTCTCCAACAAGTGCATAATTTTGAAACCTTTTCCTACCTCCTGTCCAATGTGTGCTGCCCATTAAGCTTATTTATCAAATGCAATGCCAAGATAATTACATTTCAAGTCTTCAACAAGAAATTCTTTCCCCAACTTATAATTCTAATCAACCTTTAGTTTTTATTTGTATATGTAATAAGCTGACTTTTTTGCATTTATATTCATCCCATGTTTACCAGTCTAACTAGATATCCTATCCAGATCACCCTGCAGCTGTTTGCAAGCCTTCTAACCGTTTTGATCCTTTTTTATAGTATTATGTCGTCTGCAAACAATCTAATTTCTGATAGTAAACAATTAATACAATTATTCATTAGAATACTGAATAGCAACGGTTCCAATACACTACCCTGTTGCACTCCCATTTTCTAGTTTCACTTCTATTGATACTGCATTTCCTACCCTAACTTTCTGTTTTATTTTAAAAATTCTTCTACCCAGCAAATCACTTTCTCATCACTCCAATAGTTTTTACCTTATTTACTACCATTTTGATGGCTTACTCTGTCAAAGCCTTTGAAAGATCTAGTGCTACACTATCAATTTGGCCTCCCTTGTCCATTTCATCTGAAATATCTTGCATATATGCCACAAACTGAGATTTTCATGAATATCCTTGCCTAAAGCCATGTTGCCTATTGATAACCACTTACCCTCCCTACATATATTTCTGATGTGGTTGCATATCAATCATTCCATTAATTTATCTACCACTGATGTCAAACTGTTTGGCCTGTAATTTTCAACTTTATTTCTCACCCTTCCTTTATGTACCCGGGCACTACTATGCACTTTTACGTCCTCTGTTGAGCTGCAAGTTTCCAGACTCAATTTAAATGATATTCCAAGATAAGGTACAGTGTCTTTAAGGACATCTGTAGTAATATTATCTACACTTGCCCCTTTATGTTTTTTCAGCTTTCTTTGTTCATTCATGATATCCTCAGGATGAAATTAAGATTTTTTGGTGTGCTGATTTCTAATTATGTTGTAAAGTACATTCTCCAATTACACCCTCCAATTTCTGATTCATTGTCCCTAATGCTCTCACTAAACCAGTTACTTAAAATCTCTGCCTTTTTAAAATTCTCAGTAACTTCTCCATCCTTATCTATAAGAGTCTCAAGAACCTCCCTTCCCCTCAGTTTTCTAACACAGCCATAGAAATTCTCGATGCATCAGTCAATGGTCCCGCTGCACTGACAATACTATTAATAAACCCATCTTTAGCCACCTTCATAGCTGTTATTAGTCCTTGTTTAGTTGTGTTTAATATTTCCTGCTGCCCTGCTGTCTCTTAGCTCTGTTATGTTCTCTTCTTACCAACCTCTTTAACCTCCTCACCTCCCTATTATAGTACACAGGATCTCTACTTCTTTTTATTTTCTGTTATGGAATAAATATTTCTCACCCCCACCCCCCCTTTCCTTACTATCTCCTTGAACTCTCTAGGGTGCTAATGACCTCGCTGTGATGCACCCTAAAGCCACAAAAACAACAACAACATCCTTGAACTCCTACCACTTTGACTCTACTGCACTTGTGCCTTGCTTTAATTTGCTGAAACTTTCTCTGAAATATCTCTTCAAATTTGATATCTGTATTTTTTTTTATAATTGTACCTATTTCTCCTTCATTTTTTCAGCTGGTTCACAGAATCCTCTAATATCCATCATGATCACTTATTCCTTCTGCTACTTGAAATTCCACAAGGTTATCATCGGGCTTTATTAGGAATATATCCAAAATATTTTGTTCCCTAGTGCTCTGGTCTACCACTTGTGTAAATCCTCCTACCTTTAATAAGGCATTTGAAAATTCCCTTGTATTATTAACTTATTTCCTACCCAGTTTACACGTGGTAAATTTAAATCCCCACCAATAATGACAATTATATTCTCACCTCTGAAATCTGAGAATGAGTTTAATTTTTCCCCAAGAGGCCTCATCTTCATTTGTCATCCTTTCACTGTGGTAAGCAGCCAACACCCTGTTTTTGTTTTTTGTTTTTTTTTTCACTACCCCAGAAATCTACCCACAGTAAACCTCATGGTCATGATCGATGAACGCCAGTGAACGGTAGTAGTTTTTGTTAACTAGTATGAAAAATCCTCCACCAATTGCTCCTCTGTCTATGTGGTAAACCATTGGGAAAATCCTCACTGTCTAGTACTCCTTCTTTTAACTAATTCTCTACCCATATTATTACTTGTGGTTCGTTTATCTCCATTAAGTTTGCAAATTCGATTACTTTGTTTATTATACTTTTACAGTTCACCAGTAACACCCTTATTACTGGCTTTATATTTTCAGCATTTACCTCCTCCTTCCCGGTTCTACCCCAGTCAGTTATTGTTTCAACGACTTTATCTATTCCTTTAACATCTATGATTTTTCCCATCATGGATCTACCATCAGTATCACTTTGATCATCTATTTCCATCCCTTCACCAGTAGCCCCTAACCTAAAAAAGGCACGGGCTCAAGGCCCCTCCCCCCCCCCCCCAATTATCTAGGGCCATCTCCTACAATGTAATTTTTTAGACCCTTTTTTTTTAGCTCTACAGATTTGAGGCCTGAGGAGACTATAAATACTACCTTTTGCCCAAAGCTCCCCCCCCCCAAAGCCAAAATCCACTCAAGCCAAGCCCCCCCCCCCTCCGCCCAAACCAAAGTCCTCTCAAGCCCCTCCCAAACATAATTCCTGGATCCGCCCCTGTTGCTTTAGCTAAAACTTAGAAAGTACCCCCCTTGCCCCTACTATTTAGGTGTAGGCCATGCTTAGTGAAACCCCACCTACCAATGATGTTCACAGGCACAACCGCCAAGACAGATCTAATACCTTTCCCAAGTAGCACTTCCATTTCCACATTTATTTGCCTCACAGCATAGTTCAATTGTGGTCAGTTATGGTGACTTAGGACCTGCATGAGTTCCACCCTGGTATGCTGCACCTCCTTCACTACCTTGCTCAGGTCAGTCGTTAGACTATTACTCGTGTTTCTATTAATACTATTCCCCGCACCTCTCTATCGTCCTTAGTGAAACTCCTACAAAATGAACCTGTATCCTAGGTTTGAAAAAACTTGTGACCCGGTAACCTGTGCCTAACTGCAGAAGAGGACCTATACCTCTCCCATGCCTACTAGATAACAGCAGAACCCTTTTTTTCTATTCTTGCCTAGCATGCCCTTATTCCTAAAGGCCTGCTGCATCTTACCTACTTCTACATCTACTTGAGGCTCTTCTCCTCCTGACTTTGGCAACATGTCGAACCTATTTTTCGCCATAATTTCTCCACAATTTAAACAATATAAAAAGAGAGCATAAATAAACAGAAATGCCCTTTAAAATATTTCATTTCCTTAAACATGTTTAGAGAAGGACAAATAACAAGACAATCTGATTGTATACAAATGGAGATTCTCCATGTCACTCAGGAAATAGTTGAAGTATTAGAGGAAATAGAAGGGAAGTCTGAATAAGGTGGGTGAATAGTAATAGTTTGAATATTCCATTTGTGAGATTGTTAATAGAGCATCGTAGGAATATTATAATAATAATATAATATTTAGTTAAATTGCGATGGAGCACATGACCCGGTGGAAATTTCCCTACACACCCATCTTCTCCCTTTCCTGAACCCATCTACATTTGCTCTCTGCATATTTTAGCTTTAAATTCTTTCAACGTTTTTGGTAAATTATTCATCATTTTTCTTGGTAACTTATTCCAGTCCCTGACACCCTTACCTAAAAAGAGAATCTTCCTACACCCTTGTGCCTGAAATTGAGTGCCAGCTTGTGGTCATGGTCATCTTTTCCCTTCCATGTATTATTTTTAATTCTTACACCAATATATGACTTGTACACTCCCATGACCCTCTTCACCCTCCCCCTGTCTTCCAATGAATCCCATTCCAGCTCTTTGATCAAATGTGTTACTGATGGCATTCTGTGGTAATTTCCAGAAACAAATATAGCAGCCCTTCATTGCAGCCTCTGCAACTCCTGTATTTGATACACAAAATGAGAGTCCCATACTGCACTGCCATATTCAAGCAATGGTCAGAGCAAAGTTTTATAACCCACTTCCTTTACTTCTCTCGTACATCCCCTCAACACTCTCTCCAACAAGTGCAGAATTTTGAAACCTTTTCCTACTATCTGCCCAGTTAAGCTTGTTATCAAATGTAACATCAAGTCTTCAACAAGTGATTCTTTCCCCACCTTATATTCATAATTAACCTTTAGTTTTTTGTTTGTGTATCTAATAAGCTGACTCTTCTTTGCATTTATCTTCATCCCATGTTTACCAACCCAACTAGGTATCCTGTCCAAATCACCCTGCAGCTTGTAATCATGAATGAAAAGTGTGTTAATTGCCGCAGATTAAAGAGAGTGGGAATTTTTTGCAAATGGTGTAAGAAATGGTTTTATTGGGGAGGAAATTGTAGTAGTGTAAAAAATGGGCCAATTGAGGAGGATCTCCCATAGTTCTGTACAGACTATTTCAAAAATAGGAAGATGGTATAACAGGAGGTAAACACTGGTGCCCTTAAGGCTGTTTGATAATGCTAGAAAGGAGTTGGACAGGCTGTGGAGGGAGGTAAACAGATATGGTTGAGTACTGGCAACAGGGAAAAGGGCAACCAGAACAAGGCGGGTTTATGATTCTTTTGTTGTTGGGGTGAAAAATAGGTTTGCCCTGTTGCCAGAGTTAGACAGGGATGAGCCTTCTGTAGCTTAGGTGTAGGGTAAGAGCAGCAGACGTGTAGGAAAAGCCGTGTAGTTAAGCCTGGTAGGCAAGTATTAGGGAAAAAGATAGTCTTGCTGCTGGGTAGTGGTCACAGAAGAGGTGTGGGCCCATTGGTGCAGAAAAAATTAGGATCAGATTTCCAGGTCATAAGTTTCTTCAAACCTTGTGCTACTCTTGCTCAGGTGATAGAAGGGATAGATTCATTATGCAAGGCTTTCATAGGCTAAGATCATGTATAGTGGGAGGAGTGGGAAATAGTCTGGGATTGGATGATAGTTATAGTATCAGAGAAGACCTGGAGAAAATAGCAAAAGCAATCTGCCACACTTGGGTCAGTATGATGCCAGTCCTGAGAACCTATGATTGGACACACATGAACTCTGCTGTGAGGCGAGTGAATCTGGAACTGGAATGGCTTCTTAAATCTGATGTTGGCTATGGCATTGGCTTGGTACCTGTAGATGCTATTGATAGGTGGATTTATGGCATGGCCTACACCTCAATAGTTGGGGGAAGGGGGTTCCTTAAGAACTGATAGCAAAACGTTTAATTGGGGCCACCAATTCTCATGAAAAGATTCCTGTAGTTAATGGTATTAGGGCAGCTCCTTTCTTAGATTAGGATCAAGTATTAGCCAGAGAGTTTTAACAGAAATTAGTTTAAACAATAATGAGTTTTCAGATACCAAAATTAAAAACTGTGAAGGGATTAATTTATTACAGAGGGTTATCAAATAAAGTGGATGAATTGTTAGTTCACATAAATGAATTAAATGATACCAATAGAATTGATGTTTTATGTTTGTCTGAACATAATAGAACTACAGGAAAAGGAATATCAAATGTAACTGGTTTTAATTTAGCTTCGCATTACTGTAGAACAAACTTGGAGAAAGGAGGAGTTGTCATTTATATTAGAAATGTTTATAGTTTTGATGATATAAATATTAGCAAGTATTATCTTTATCAACAGTTTGAAGCCTTGTGCTACAAGGCTAAATGTCAATAGTGAAATTTTTACAATAGTAAATGTATACAGAGGGAAACTTTTCTATTTTTCTGAACCAATTTGAACTCTTATTACAATTTTTAAGCAGGAAAGAAGTCGTATGAGGTGATTTTAATGTAGATTTTTTAAATAACTTACCCTCTAAAGTCATATTAGAATCTTTAGTCAGTTCATTCAATTTAACGCTGGTAGTTAATTTTCCCACTAGAATAATGAATAATAGTAACGCAGCTATAGATAATGTTTTCCTAGATACCTCAAAATTCAGCAATACGACTAAGCCATCTATCAATGGACTTTCGGATCATGATGCCCAGTTATTAACCATCAACCCTTCAATTGGAACTAGCTCCAAGAGTAATGTTTTTAAATTTCAACGTGTATTAAATGGTGAATCAGTTACTTGTTCTAGACAATGCCTCAATACCACAAACTGGAAAAAACGTTTACAGTGCACAAGGTATGAATGAAAAATACAACATTTTTAGTAGCTTTGTGTTAAATTATTTTGAAAGTTGCTTCCCGTTGAAAAGGTGTCTTGCTTCTCAAATATAACAAAAACCACGGATAACTTTGGGCATTAGTACATCGTGTATTTTTAAAAGGAAGTTATATATTGCCTCTAGGAAAAGTCACAATGCTAATTAAACACATTACCAGTGATACTGCAAAATACTGAAAAAAGGTTATTAAAGAATCTTAAAGTATGAACTACAAACATAAAATTTGTGATTCTGAAAATAAAATTTTGACAATATGGGACATTGTTAAAAAGGAAACAGGAAAAAATAATCAAACCAGTATTGACATTTATATCAAAGGAAATTCAGTAGAATCTAATTTTTCAATTGCTGATATATTTAATAAATATATAAACTGACTGCCAAAACCTCAGTAACACATAGCACGGATTTTGTCATTAATGGCTTCCAAGAAATAATTGACACTATGTCTGTAAATTCAGCTACTCCAGAACAAATAAGAAAAGTTATGTTTCTTAAGCCAATAGTCGAGTGGTCATGATGGGATTTCCAGCAGATTAATTAAACAGTGCTCCACAGAATTAAGTTATCAGTTTAATATATTTATACTTGAGGGTACCTTTCCAAAAAGGCTTAAGTATGCTGTAGCTAAACCAACATATAGAATGGCGGATAAGTCAGCTGTATCTAATTAGATAGATAGATAGATATGTTCACTTTGATCCCATGTGAGAATAATCTCGGGGATGTGGAACAGTACATACACTTATTTGTAATGTCAATATTACTATATAATTGATAATGTTATTATATATTGACAACAAGTTAGCTACAACCCATTAGTATAACCAATATCTCCTGTTATCTACAAATACAATCCGGAGTTAATTAATACTTATTATGTGGAACAGTGTATACACTTGTTACCAGCATCTAATAATCAGTTATTTTCTTACAACCAGTAACCATGATAAGTTTCACTGTAATTTGCGACTACATATTATATCATGTTAGTTGCTATTTATGTGGAACAGTACACACACTTATTAACAATATCAATTATATTAGCAACAACTCATAAGCAGTCAATTACTTAACAACCTGTTAGTATGATAATTTTTCACAGCAGTTTTTTAAATGCATGCTATCCCATGTTAGTTACTATATATGAGTGGAATTTTGTAAACACAATAATTACTTAAATTGTCAAAAGTTTCAACAGAAAGAAAAACCATATATCATTTTAGTAATTGTGGACAACTTTGTCACCTTCCCCTTCCATACACCATATATACTATTTTATCAGTCATTCTTAGTTACCAAATTCCAAGAAGAAAATTCTTTCACAGAGTAAAATGGGTTCTGAAGCCGAAACTCTTTCAGTTTGGACTTAAAGTAGTTGGGTTTTTGTAGGTAACATTTAATTTCTGTTGGTAAGACATTGAATAAGGAAGCTCCAGTAAATGTTAACCCTCTCTGTACAATTGACAGTGATTTGTAATCCTTGTGAATATTATATTTATTCCTAGTATTATGGCTATGTATGTCAGCATTAAGATCGAAGTGTTCAGGATTTTCCACTACAAATGATAATACAGAGTATACATACTGTGCTGGCATGGTTAGAACACCCAGGCTTTTAAACAGATTTCTGCACGACGTCCATGGGTTTGCTCCACAAATAGTTCTTATAGCACACTTTTGTAATTTAAATTCCCCAAAATGAGATGCCATAAGTGAGCAGGGAATGAAAATATGCAAAATATACTAACTTTCTGGTTTCTATATTAGCTATTCTAGATATTACCCTCAGTGAGAATGTTGCAGAATTCAGTTTTTTAAGAAGTTGTTGAATATGTTGTTTCCAGTTCAATTTGTTATCTATATATACACCCAGGAATCTTGTGAAACTGCTTTCATTGATTGTTTTCCCTTCTGATATCACATTATAGCTGTCCTTTGTTTTATTTTTTGTAACAAACTGAAGTAACTGTGTCTTTTCTACATTAAGTATTAGTTTGTTGGCATTAAACCACCTATTAATTTTCTTTATAGCATCATTTGCTATGTTTTCGAGGTTTTGTGCTGATGGATCTTTCAACGATAGGCTAGTATCATCTGCAAAGAGCACTGTGTGTTCATTATCACCTAGTATATGTGGAAGATCATTTATATAGATTAAGAACAGCAGAGGGCCAAGAATTGAACCCTGAGGCACACCACATTTAACAATACCCCATTCTGAGTTTATAACATCTCCTGTATTAGCATCTTTCAGTGATACACATTTCTTTCTATTTTCCAGGTATGATTTAAACCAAAGTCCTGGCTTACCACTAACTCCATAGTGATCTAATTTACCTAGTAGAATATCATGATCAACACAGTCAAAAGCCTTAGCAAGATCACAGAATATACCTAGGGAATTTAGTTTTTTATGCATTGATTCCAGTATGTTGTTTACAAAAGCAAAAATTGCTGAATCTGTTGAAACGCCTTGTCTAAAACCAAACTGTACTTTACTGAGTAGGTCATTCTTTTGTAGATGTGCATACACCCTTCTGTACATTGCTTTTTTAAAGATTTTTGAAAATGCTGGTAGAAGTGATATTGGTCTGTAATTCTCAATCTTTGAGGTATCACCCTTTTTATAAAGCGGTTTGATTATTGACATCTTGAGTGAGTCAGGGAAGATACTTTCTTCAAAAGAACTATTACAAATGTGACTAATAACTCTACTAATGCTGGTGTTACATTGTTTCATTACATGGGTTGAAACCTCATCATAACCAAATGAATTTTTATTTTTGAGGGATTTAATAATTTTTTCAATTTCATTTTTACTGGTGGGAAATAGAGACATAGGTGCTGCTTTTGGTGACAAGGATTTAAGTATTGCTATAGCATCCATATTCCCAATACATTTTCCTTTTATTTTTTCAGCAACTGTTAAGAAGTATTTATTGAAAGCACTTCCTACATACGAGGGGTCATTTACAAGTTGATCATTAATGCTTATAGATATAGGTTTATGTTCAAGGGATGATACAGTTGTTTCTCTTTTAATAATGTTCCAAACACTTTTTATCTTATTATCTGAACTACTAATCTCATCGTTTATGGCCAAACGTTTAGCTTCTTTTACTACTTTGGTTAAAATTCTACAGTAAGTTTTGTAATGTTGTCTGAGAAGCATATTATCAGTATTCCTAACTTTTACATACAATTCCCTTTTATGTCTGTAAGATGTTTTAATACCAACTGTAACCCAATTTTTGTTTACTCGTTTTTGACCAATTGGAGCTAGTTTTGTAGGGAGACACCTTTCGTAAATTTCCAAAAACCTTTGGTGAAAGTAATTGAATTTATTATTTACCCCTTTTAATTTATAAACAGTGCTCCAGTCCTCATTGAGAAGTTCATCATTTAATGTTTTTATTGAATTTCATTACTAACAGCCTTTTCCAAAGTTTTTGAGCAACCAATGGACAATAGAGTTTATAAACACCTTAAAAATAATAATATTCTACCTAAATCACAATTTGATTTTCAAAATGGCCATTCAGTGGATCAAGCTGATAACTGACAATATTTTAGAAGGAATAAATGATAAATTAATTCCTGTGGGAATTTTTTGTGGCTTATCTAAAGCATTTGACTGTGTAGATCATAAAATTCTGATACAGAAATTAAATTAATATGGTATAGATGGCATTGTTAATAAATAGCTTTGTTCTTACCTTCTGAATAGAAAACAGAAAGTGTCACTAGAGAATTTTAAGACTGCCTTATGTGGTCCACTGTTTTCTGAGTGGGAATATATTAGAAGTGGAGTACCGCAGGGTTCTGTATTGGGGCCACTTTTGTTTTTAATATATATAAATGATCTAACCTGTGTTGCATCTAAAAACTCAAAATTTGTCCAATTTGTAGATGACACAAACAAAGGAATTAAAAATAGTCCAGATATATCTATAGAGTATATTTCAATTAATGCCTTTGACATTATTAATAAATGGTTTACAGCTAATGGCTTGTCTTTAAACTTTGATAAAACTCAGTTTATGCAATTCAGTACATCACAAAGATTAACCTCAGAACTAATCTATTTTACTACCTCATAAATCTCTCTTTTTGCTACTCTTTGTTGACCTCATCGTTAACAAAAATGTTGAGCAGAAGTAACTGGCTTAATGATACAATTAGGATTTGTCACCTGGGATGGGAGGGAGTAAATCAGCCAAAGAGTTTCTTCATATTAGAAAAAAATGAACAAACAATAAAATTTAAATAAATTCTAAGGAAATCATGAAGGAACTAAGAAAACTAAAAAAGTATAAAGGTCTTATTGCAGATAATATTACTAAAGATGTAATAAAGATAGTGGAATTTGATATTATAGCTTACCTTGAAATAGTCTTTAGATTAAGGCTGGACTCTTGTTGCTTACCAGATGACAGAGGAGTGCGATAGTAGCAGAAGTCCTTAAAGGAGGGTGACGAAAAAGGATGAAAATTACAGGCTGATTGGTTTGGAAGGCAAAAATAATGGATAGAATGCTATACAACCACATCATAAATGTCTGTAGAGAATGAAATTGGTTTGTAAATGGCCAATATGGTGCTGGTGGGCTATATACAAGATATTTTGAATGAAATGGACAAGGGATGCCATATTGATAGTGAAATAGTAGATCTTTCCCAGTCAATTAACAAATTTAGCCATAAAATGGTGTTAAATAAGGAGAAAACCATTCCAGTGAAGTTGATTAAAAAGTACTTTTTTAGATAGAAGTATTCTTAATAGGAAAAAATCAAAGTGTGAGGGAATGAAATTCACTATCAAAAGAAATGGAAGTGAATATGAGAATGGACCAGAAGGTAGTGTGTAGGAACTATTGCTATTCATTATTGTGTTTTATGGTCTACAGTCAGAAGTTAGATTGTTTACAGATGACATAATGGTATAATTATAATAAGATCGAAGTGGGAGAAGACTGAAAAGTTGCAGGATTACCTGGAGAGGATATGTAACAGGGTAGGAAAACATGAGATGAAGATAAATAACATGAAGAGTCAGCTTATTAGGTACACAGATACAAAACTAAAGGTTATTTTTGACTATAGTATAGGAAGGCATTGATTGTTAAAGACTTGAAGTATAAATATCTTGGCATAACATTTCATCCACCCCTAAACTCAATTGTGCAAGGTATATTGGGCAAGTAGTAACAGAATCCTTCATTTATTAGAAAGGGTATGAGGGGATGTCAAAGTTGGCACCCATATTTATAAGATGTGTGAATCTCATATGGGTGATACCCAGTTTGGCTTCCGAAATGGGCTTTTAACACATGAAGCACTCTTTTCCTTAAATGTATTAGTGCAGAGGTGCAGGGACATGAATGTTGATGTATATGCCTGTTTCATAGACTACAAAAAAGCCTTCGACTGCGTGAGGCATGAAATGATGATAAAGATTTTGAAATCAACTGGTATTGACCAAAATGATTTACGCATTGTTGCTGTATTGGAATCAGACTGCAGATGTCAGAATTGACCAAGGAACATCAGAAGCGACTGCAATCAGGAAAGGAGTTCGCCAGGGCTGTGTACTATCACCTCTCTCGTTCAACATTTATTCCGAGGTAATTTTCAGGGAAGTGTTGGAGGACGAAAGCAGTGGGATCACTCACTATAAATGGAAAAGTAATCAATAATATCAGGAATGCCGATGACACTGTTGTAATAGCCAGTGATCTACCGGCACTCCAACACATAATAGACAATTTAGTTCAGCACAGTGAAGAGTTTGGTCTGCTTGTCAACCCTTCCAAGATAAATGTTGTGGTCTTCTCTAAGAGAAAAATCCAGTCAACCTTATCAATAAAAGGCAATAAGATTGAGCAAGTATCCTCCTTCAAATATTTAGGCACTGTAGTGGACGAGCAGGGTGACTGCAAGAAAGAAATCAAATCGAGAATAGAACAGGCAAGGAGACTATTTATTAACATGAACAAATTTTTCATAAGATCGGATCTCAGTTTGCAATTAAGAATGCGAATGATTCACTGCTACGTGTTATCCATTTTTCTTTAGACCAAAATCTAGAGAAAAAGATTGAATCTTTTGAAATGTATTTATATCGTCATCTCTTACGCATATCTTGGGTGCTGAAAGTCTCCAACGAAGAAGTACTTCATTGGATGGGGAAACAAAAAGAATTGCTGCTCACTATAAAGCAAAGGAAAACGCAATATGTAGGACAAATTATGAGAGGCGAGAGGTACCAACTACTGCAGCTCATCATTGAAGGGAAAATACAGGGGAAAAGAACTGTTGGGAGGAGAACTGTTGGGAGGAGAACTGTTGGGAGGAGAAGGAATTCGTGGCTGAAGGACATTTGGAGATGGTTCAATTGCACGTCCGAAGAGGCTTTCCATACTGCAGTTTCACGCTCAGAGCTAGGCTAGATATGTGATTTGGAGATGGTTCAATTGCACGTCCGAAGAGGCTTTCCATACTGCAGTTTCACGCTCAGAGCTAGGCTAGATATGTGGACCGCCAACTCCCAATAGGAGAAGGTGACTCAAGAAGAAAAGCGCCCAGTAGCGACGACTACGGTATTCGTGTATTCGCGTATGCTTTATTGATACTTGTTTATGCGAATCCCGTCTCGCTTGCGAAGCGAAGCTAGAAGTAAGCATATTTAGCTTGCTTCCTCTTCTTTGGGGATTGCCTTGCCCTCCCATCCCGAGGTGTTAGGGATTACCGCTCCACGGCCCACTCCTGCGGGAGTGGAACCCCCGAGCGTGAGCATAGGGTTGTCTCTGGCCCGGATACCCTACGGTGACAACGAAGGGTCAGTGCAACACTCCCTCCCTGTAGGTGCTCCCAGTGGTGGGACGATGTCCGACGATAGGTGCCGCACGCTGGCGCTTAATCCAGTGGAGTCTACCGAAGGCGGCTCCAGACTACTTGAAGATACACCCATAAATCAGAACCTGGAAG
This sequence comes from Vandiemenella viatica, assembly GCA_031002005.1. Taxonomy (NCBI): domain Eukaryota; kingdom Metazoa; phylum Arthropoda; class Insecta; order Orthoptera; family Morabidae; genus Vandiemenella; species Vandiemenella viatica. The sequence goes on from JARYHS010011408.1 coordinate 281,308,737, forward strand.
AGGATATGGAGGTCGCACAGACCCCCATCAACCAAGATCATCATGAAGCAATGGAAGTTGCACAGACTCCTAGGAAAAGAATCCTTGGCTCACCTACGGAGGTCATGAATGTAAACAAAAAGCGATTCAAGACGCCAGCATACAACCCCACCAAAAAAGCTCCGCTGAAGAAGTCAAGGAAAACGACAGTGGATAATGAAGGTTTTGTCAATTCAAAACGCACAGTCCCAGCAGCGGAAATGACCACCGCCACCGTCAGCAGAGAGGTAACTACAGTTAATCGGTATGAACAACTGCCAACAGATGAAACAACGCCTGCTTCATCAGCTGATCCGACACCTGCTGCTCCATCTAATGAACGCAGGCCAGCACCGATTGTGCTGACCTATAGAGAAGAATATATGATGCTCTACAACACCCTCAAGCGACTATGTAATAGCGCCTTTGTTGTAAAACCGGCTGACCGCGAATTATATAAAATTCAAACCAAAACAACCACCGACTACCTAGCGGTAGCAAAACACATTGCTGACAAGGGCTGGTCATTCTATACCTACCCAACAGTGCCAGCAAAAGTACTGAAGGTAGAGGACTTCCCTTCAACATGACCACCGAACATGTAAAGGAAGAACTAGAGGAGATAAACTACGCAGCCAGAACAGTGGTTAAATTGCGCTCACCCAAAACGCAACAAGAAACATCACTCTTTCTAGTGGTATTAAATGATTCTGCAGAGAACAGATCCATCTTTCAAATGACCTCCCTATGTTCAGTCAAAGTGACATTGGAAAAGCTACGTAGCACAAGAGGCCCACCACAATGCTACAAATGTTAGGGGATAGGTCATGTCTCCAGGCATTGTGTGATGCCAGATAAGTGTGTAAAGTGCGCAGGAGACCATGCGACGAGGGACTGCACTCTAACCAAAGGACAAACCCCACCATAGTGTGCAAACTGTGCTGGTGACCACGTCGCCAGGTACAGAAAATGGCCAGCGGTCTCAAGATTCAACGAGAAGCAGAAGATGAACAATGCTGCACACGCTGAAGCCATGAGGAAACAACGCCAACAGCAGTAAAAGAAGCAACTTCAACAACAGTTAAATAACCAAGAAGCCTCCCTGCAGGATCCTGATGCCTTTCCGCCCCTGCCGGGACATGGAAATGAAAACCAGCCGTGATCGAGCAACAGCCAACCCCCGATTCAGTCAAACAACGAGTTTAAGGACAATTCCAACAAACCCACCAACAGGAGAGGATGGGAAACTAACCAAAGAAAACAGCAGCCAAACGGAAGTAATAGGACAAATTCAGACCAGAATTTACAACAGCAAAACAAGTCTATTGATGACAGCACAAATTGAGTCCTGCTAAATATGATCCAAACTTATTACAAACACTAATATCTATGATTGCAGAAATTCCGCGGCGAGTTGAAGCCGCAGTAAAGGCAGCGGTGCAGGCTGTACCAAGAGTTTAAACCAAGCAACCAGCAACATGCCTAATCTGATTCAAAACTTGACCATATGTACCTGGAATACCAATGGCATATGGAACCAGATGGGTGAGTTTAGCGAGTTCCTACGTGATGAGCAGATAGATATCTGCCTAGTCACAGAAACACATCTAAAGCCAAGTGTTACCAGTTGCTAACTACTCATGCAATAGAAATGACAGATTGACGGTGGGTGGCGGTACCGCAATCAACATCTGCTCCTCCATAAGGCATCATGAAGTAGCTTTGCCAGAACTATTGACAATAGAAGCAACTGGTGTCGCTGTCGACACGTCCAGTGGCAGGATGCTCCTAATCTCCGCTTACGGACGACCTGCCAACAAAGTCAACGAGGAAGAGATCGCCAAACTACTAAAATCCCGATAAACGTCTTCATTGCAGGGGACTTCAACGCCAAACACTGCGATTGGAATTCCAGACTTGCAAAAACAGTCGGCAAGCAGCTACTGCGTGCTGTACAGGCAAATGATGGCATGGTATGGGGGCCAACCGAACCCACCATCTTTCAAAGAAGATTTATGCCAGATGTCCTTGACATCGCAATAACAAAAGGACTCAATCATACAATTGCAATAGCCACAAAAAATGCGCTCTCTTCTGATCACATACTTGTCTTTTTTTATTTAACTGAGGGTGCAAGATTGAAAAATCATAGCCGACACAGAAACATCAAAAATATAAACTGGGACTTATACAAACAGCACCTCACCCAACGACTTTAAAATGCTGCGCCACCTGATACCATAGGGTCCAGCGCTGCAACAGTGGATCAATGAAGCATCAGATGCTGCTTCCCAACCGCAAAAACCCTTACTGCAAAATTACTCAAAACCTCTTCCGCCAAATATCAGAGAGGCCATAACCACCAAAAATCGACTCACTAGGGTAGGGAATGGCAGATCACGCGTGACACAGTCACCAAACAACATATCAATCGGATGCGGCGCGAAATCAGGATAGAAATGCAGCAACACAAAAACAAAGAATGGGAAGTCCTACTCAACACTATAAACACAGAAGACGGTTCTGCTTGGAGATTAACCAGGCGAATGCTGTGAACAAGAGGGAAGTTACCGCTTCTCTTGGTAGGCAACAGATACGTCAGCGAACCAGAAGAAAAAGCTGAGGCTATAGCAGCAGTCTTCGAAGCTAACTTCCGTCCCGTGCAGGACCATCTTGATGTGCAACACATTCAGATGGTAGAAGAGCGACTGCACAGATTTCAAAATGCTAACATCCCCGAAGATGATTCAATCGATCCAATCATGGAGGAAGAAGTCATCGGTATGTTACAACATGCAAAAACCAATAAAGCACCGGGTCATAATGGTATAGGGGAGCCACTAATAAAACAACTACCAAGGCAAGCTATAAATTACATAACAACCATTTTTAACCATATTATTAAAACCGGTGACTACCCTGAGACCTGGAAGCATGCAGATATTGTGGCCATTCCCAAACCAGGGAAAGACAGAAGATCTCCGAAATCTTACAGGCCTATAAGCCTACTACCCACCATGTCGAAGATATTTGAAAAGCTTTATCTAAGGAGGCTGCGACATAACATAGATCAAGAGCATCTACTTCCGGAAGAACCATTTGGATTTAGAGAGCACCACTCCACATCCCAATAGCTACTTAGACTTATAGAACACGCGCTAAGTGCATTCGAGAAGAAAGAGTATTTCGGGACAGTTCTCTTGGATGTCTCGAAAGCCTTTGATTCGGTTTGGCACCAAGGACTGCTATATAAGCTCCTTGTACTAGGCATCCCTCTGCCGCACGTGTGGCTACTGAAGAACTATCTAACATGCAGAACTTTCAGGGTAATCTTAGATGAGGTAGTGTCATCTATTAAAAACATAGAGGCTGGCGTCCCGCAAGGTTCAGTTACCGGGCCAGTCCTCTATAATCTTTATACTGCTGACTTGCCAAGAACCGATCGTGTACATACTGGTCTATATGCTGACGACACAGCGCAGTTCACAAAGAGCATCAGAGCACTAGCGGTTGTGTGGGGAAATGCTGCTACCTCACACATTCAGAAGCTACAAACGATACAGAACAGAGCCATACGCTATGCGTATAAACTGCCTAAAGAGACCCCGTCCTCTGTGCTACATGAAGTCAGTGCTCTGGAAAAATAAAAAGTGAGAATCAAATAACTGGCTGCAAAGTTTTATACCAACTGCACCAATTCTACACACCCTCTGACTGCCCAACTGGGCAACACACTCCACTTTAACGAGAATATCAGGTGGCCAGTCCACCTCATACTGTAATCCACAACAGAGATGACAATCTTGAAACGCCACACCGATGAAGATAACCATAATTATAATCTGGAAGGAGATGCACCAAGTGTAAGAACTTCCCCACACCCGCAGAGAAATTTTGATTTATTTGTGGAGTATTAAAATATCATCAAGTACAGTACCTTGTTACTAAGAATTCAGACTTCTCTGTGGCTATTTTTTTTTTCTGATCACAAAGTAAAATATCTATGTTCTGATTAATATCACCATTAAAGTCACCATAGACTCAGTATTTAGTGTTTACCATAGACATAGACCACTTTTGGTTACCTACGATATGTACGAGACGTAAAGACGTGGTTGTTGGAGCAACGTGCAACAATGTTGCCGTTATTGATTACAAATTTCTGGTCGAATTATCTGTGCTGTTGAGTGTCAATATTCAATTTGTTGATTAACAATATTGACTACGATTCTGATTTGCACCGAAAGGTTGGTACAAACCAATATACAACGTAGCTACTAATGTTTTTGGAAACAAAAATGACATCGAATCCGAGTAGTACCAATTGAGTAATAAAACTTGGTGGAATACATCCACCTCAGCTGATTTTTATTCAGATGATTGTGACGCAGATGGCTTTAACGTTTGGAAAACATTTCAGAGTTTTTTTTAAATTTAATTTAATTGCAATGGAGCACAGGCTCCGGTGGCAATTTCCCTACACACCCATCTTCCCCCTATCCTGCACCTACCTACATTTGCCCTCTACAAATTTTATCTTTAAATTCTTTCAAAGTTTTCGGTAAATTATTCATCATTTCTCTTGGTAACTCATTCCAATTCCTGACACCCTTACCTAAAAAAGAGAATCTTCCCACACCCTTGTGCCTGAAATCGAGTGCCAGCTTGTAGTCATGGTCATCTTTTCCCTTACATGCACTACTTTTCATACCTATAGCAATATCTTTCCATGCCTCATCGCCAGTATATGCCCTGTACACTCCCATGACCCTCCTCATCCTCCTCCTGTCTTACAATGAATACCATTCCAGCTCCTTTATCATATCCGTCACTGATTACATTCTGCGATAATTTCCAGAAACAAATCTAGCAGCCCTTCTTTGCACCCTCTCCAACTCCTGTATTTGATACGTAAAATGAGGGTCCCATACTACACTACTTTGACCTAGTATTAATCACGATTCCAATTTCGACCCCGCCTTTTGTTTCTATAATATTGTGAAAAATAATTGCGTAATAGGGTCATTATTGAAATGCCACAACGTGTGATAAAGGTCCGATTCACATTGCATTGAAATGGTGGATTTTGCATAACTTTTAATCCTCCTACTAAAAGGTTAAATTTGTTTAATGTTAAAATGTATGATCTCAAAACTCTGCACCATCAGAACAAAACGAAACAATGTTCGAAATATTGCATAATATATAAATAACAAAACTTACTATGAAAAATATAGTATTTTTTTTTTGGAGTTTTACCGCTTAATTTTGGCGATTTTAGGGGGTTTTGACTTAAGTTTAGGGGTAAAAAATATTTTGAGTTGGCAACGCTGAATGAAAGAGCACAGCCCCCTGGATCGTATTTGGAAAAGCGATAGATCAACTCAAAAACAAATATTCAAAACATTAAAGGTAGACGTGTTTCGACACCAAAGGATAAAAGAAGTCTATCAAAAATTTTTTTTTTTGTATCACACTAATTTCGATTATTATTTTCGAAATGCGAGTGTCACCCCGAAACGGGTGACACCCGGGGTGGACCGCCCCCCCCCCCCCCTAGCTACGCCACTGATCAAATTGTTGGTAAAGCAAGAGACTGTTTTAGGCGCTTAGAGGCGAGTTAACACAGTTCAGATAGATAGATAGATAGATATGTTCACTTTGATCCCATGTGAGAATAATCTCGGGGATGTGGAACAGTAGATACACTTATTATTAATGTCAATATTACTATTTAATTGATAATATTATTATATATTGACAACAAGTTAGCAACAACCCATTAGTATAACCAATATCTCCTGTAATCTACAAATACAATCCGGAGTTAATTAATACTTATTATGTGGAACAGTGTATACACTTGTTACCAGCATTTAATAACCAGTTATTTTCTTACCAACCAGTTACCATGATAAGTTTCACTGTAATTTGTGACTACATATTATATTATGTTAGTTCCTATTTATGTGGAACAGTACACACACCTATTAGCAATATGAATTATATTACCAACAACTCATAAGCAGTCAATTACTTAAAAACCTGTTAGTATGATAATTTTTCACAGCAGTTTTTCGAGTGCATGCTATCCCATTTTAGTTACTATATATGAGTGAAATTTTGAAAACAGTGTAATTAGTTCATTTGTCAAAAGTTTCAACAGAAAGAAAAATCATATATCATTTTAGTAATTGTGGATAATTTTGTGACCTTCCCCTTCCATACACTATTTCACTTTTCGTAATCACTCTGGATGAATCACTCGCAGTGAAAGGAAAGTGAACGGTGTAAACAGCAAATCATCCAAACTGATCATCCAAGATGGCGGATGAAAGAAGTTGGCTTGGGTTCAACTTTTCGTTCACTTTTGGTGTTTCACTCGGATGAATCACCGAGAGGATCACTCGTGAACAGTCAAAATATGGAAGTGAAACCTTTTCCTGGATCGATCGCAACTGTTTGTTTTTGATTATTGTTGTTTTCAACACATAATAATTTTTAAATGGAAAGAAGAAACACTTCGTTATTTTTAAAATCTTTTCGTAATGAATGTTTATAGAAAACAAAATTTGAAAGTTATGAAAATAAAAACATAAAAGATGGTACTATGTAAGACACGATTAAAGAATTGAATCTCCCACTTTTGACAATGGAAGACATCAAGTGCAAAATTAAAACTATGCGAAATAGGTTTTCTAGCGAATTAATTAAAGTTTTAAAATCAGAAAAATGTGGTGTAAATTGTGTTTCAAAGCAGTTATCAGTTGCAAGAGTAGTTTCTTGCTTCGGTTTAGCTGGAAAACATTTTCTCATTAGAATCCTGTTTTGTAATTAGTGGGGAGTTTTTTGATAGCAAAATTTTCTGAGTCATATGTTCCAAGATTATTATTATTATATAGTATATACCATTTTGTCCTGCAATACCCATTCTACCAAGCTGCAAGATTCAATTTCTCGCCCGCAAACTTTTTTCAATTAACTTTCTTAACGATGTAACTTTTAATTCCTAAGGCGAGGATTCTGAAAATTAAATCCACTCCAACTGGCACAAGTTTGTTTGTTGCCATCTTGAAATGAATTGAATGGTTCATTTGTGATGATAGGTGTAAACAAAAAGTTAATTCACCCTCACTTTTACTGCGAGTGATTACGAAAAGTGAACCGTGTAAATTCGCCTTAAGGGTCACAGAAACGAGTTATTCGTTGTAGGCTTTGGCCGGTCGATGTTTAACCATTATAACTATGTGGTTTCAGAGTCACGTGGATGTCATGTGGTTGGCGACTGCTTGTCTTGGCTACATTTGCAGGGTGGTGTGTGTCACCTCCAGCGCTGTGAAGGTTGAGACTAGATGGGCAGGCAGCTGAGCAGTTGTGCCGAGCAAGCAAATGCCTTCAGGACATATTCTACACCTTGATAAGCATTTGGTTGCATGAAATAACTACTCAGAAGATCACTTTTCACTTAGGTTTATCATTATCGCGAGCTCTACAATAACATGACACATTACACACTAGGACTGTTGATAAAATATCGAGATATCGATATTATTTTTGAAAATGTCGATATTGATGGGTGATATTTTTAAGACGATATATCGATATTTCGATATTGAAACCTGGATATTGGAGTCGATATTATTAAAAATAATTTATAATTTTTCCGTCAAGTTGTTATTTGGGGAAAAGGAAACGATTACTTGCGTTACATATGTAATGAGTTCAAATATAGATAGAATTTCAAGAACAATGAAAATTTTAAGAACATAGGTGATCAAATAAAATTATTATAACCAATCAGTTAGTGCTTATGATTAATAACAATACTATCAACAAACAGAAGTAACAAAATAAGTCCAAGTATTAACGCTCTTTCAAGCAGTTAGCTTTCGATCGAAGCCTCCGGACACGTTGCAACGGTTTTTAAAACTTGCCTTCAATCGAGGCAAAAGAATTAACATTAAGAACTATTCGTAATATACCAGGTATGGTAGCTCTCCACAGTTAAATATTTTGCGTGAATTGGTTACACTTCTTGTTCCGTATCAACAGAAGATTAGAGCTCCAAAAGTGTCACAACCAGTTTAGTTATACCATTAACGAATTTATTAAGAAAAGACACGAAAAAAACTACTCCTTTTGGATTGTCTCATCAAAGCGTTCTGTTGAAAGTAATAATGATAGATTGTGCCAGCAACAACTTTGAATCGTCGTTTAAAAAAAAAAATGTTTGTTGGTAAAGCATTGGCCGTTTCCGTTGCAATTTCAAAGAAGGAAAAATTTGGGCTTCTCGATGCATAGCAGAAGAAATAACACCACTCTTTGGGATACACATGAGCTCATGTCCAATAAAGTTTCTGACATGAGTTTTTATTCAGTAGTTGTTAAATTAAAACAATATTTACATCAGCTGAGCATGGGCGTATCCAGCGAGGGGCAGTTGCCTTCAGTACACTTCGACGAGTGAAGAACTGGCTCAAGAGAACTATGGGAGAGGAAAGATTGACTGGATTATGCCTGATAAGTGTGCATCGAAATTTCGTGAAAGTACACCGTGAGATATTGACAAATAAAATTATTGAAATGTTTTCTGAGAATCCGAGACGATTAATGTTTACATAAAAAACTATAATTGAGTTATGATCTTGATTAACTGCATAGTAGGTTCTTGGATTACTGTGTTAATCAATAATAAAAAATAGTTTCCTCAATAGGTTGAGTTTTATTTTGTAAGAAATCGTCATGTTTCAGTCCCCCACTCCACTTCCTTGAAAAAAAATATACGAGTCTCCCCCCCCAATTCAGATGTTGCCCCCCTCCCCCCTAGTTCTGATTCTGGATATGCCCTTGCAGCTGAGTATTTCAAGATCACCAGATCACCTAAAATTCTGGACAGATAGAGGTCATCTTATTCCTGTGCTGTAAGAAATTGTCTCTGTCACTTGTTTATATAGACCAGTGGTTCCCAATTAGTGGTAAGCGTACCCCCAGGGGTACGTGAGGTTTCTTCAGGGGGTACGCGCGGTAGTCTCTTGGCTAAGGTGATCACTAAAATAACTGAAAAAAATCCACTTTTATAAGCCAAAAGAAACATTACTATCACCCAAATATATTTTAAGATAAACTGTGTTTGTGTCAATTATATTATCGTAATCCTGTGGTTGTGAGAAGCACTCTGCTGGGATGAACGAATTCATTTATTTATCATTTCAGATGTAAGGGGTACGCGCGGTTGAGCTCCTTCTTGCAGTGGTACTCGGGAAAAAATAATTGGGAACCACTGATATAGACGCTACAGAAAGATCTAGAAAAATTCAAAGAGTTCCGACCGATTTTTCTTGAATTCTAACAATACCTTAACAGTTAAAACCACACAAAAATATTTTTTCAAATTGTACGAAAACACTAACAATCATTAGAAATCATATTGAAATTTAAGTTAATACTATTCGCATGAATTTACACACAATTATCAAAATAAACCAGTACAAACCGTCGTAAATTGTCCTCCAAACAACGTAGCTAACCTCAACTCTTACCACTGCAAACTTTTAATCAATGTTTCATACATTATACTGCCCTCGATCGTATTACATATCATTTACACATTTCTCTCGATAAAACAATGTTCATTTTCATGTCAAATATATACAAACCCCTTCTTAATCAACTCCAACCTTGCTAATTCTTCGAATAACATTTCATACAAGGGCTGGGACTGTGGGTTGTTATAAGCTGATCTGTGGGTGAAACTTTCTTGTTTCGCAGTCAAGTACCAAGTGCCGTCTTCCCCCGGTACAGGAAGCTCCAGTCCTTATCGATGTGGTAGAAGGCGGTCTATCCAAACCTAGACGTTCGCGCCACTGTTTCAAACATCATTTGTTACATACAAATATAAAACATAAATGTATGAGCTTACTGCAGGTTTGCGGTTGGCAGGAAGTATAGCATTCCGCGTCGGGGTTACGATTCACAAATTTTGAAATTCTCCACGTCTTGGAGTTAGTGTATTCGAATGTTCTTTGATCTTAATAGCTGACCCATTCTCCACTGCAAACACGACATCTTTTAAGAAATATGAGGAACTGACATTCCTTCTCAAGCCCCGCCTAATACCTATCTAGCTTTGGGTTGCCAGATGGCCGGGAAATGCGGGAATGTCGCAGAATTTTGTTTCTCGTCCCATATCCAGTAATTTTGCGTTACTGTCCCGGAATTCCAGTAAACTAGTTTTTTATTCTCAAATTCAGTTCACCACGATGGCCAATAGGTCATGCCAAGCCTTCAGTGCTAGCAACGGGAGGATGGCATGTACAAAAAAAGTTTGAGCTTTTGTCACTTAAATCAAAGGGATTGAAATTGACAGGAAAACAATCTTTGAATTTTCTGGGATTTTGAAAATTCTCGATGCAGTTAACATTGATTCCCTTCATACAGATTTCACATGTGTGAAAGATGTTTTTGTGGTTCTTCCAAAAGACTTGCGAAACCATATAATCTGGGCCAGTTTCTTTAGAACAACCGTTTCTAATGATTTTGTAAATTTAAAGAAAATAGTTGGTTTTGTTTTGTCAATTCAAACAAGCAACGCCGCTTGCGAGAGAATTTTTAGCCCGTTTAACAATTTATGGACTAAAGAGCGATACAGAATGACCATGGATTTGATAAAGGCTGAACTGCAAACTCAATGAATTTTAAAGAGTCTTGCTCAGAAATTTTCTCAGTTTTGCAAAGTAATAACGGAGATAACCATGTGAAAATGATAAAGTCTAGTAATAAATATTTAAAAAAGTAGTTAATATAGATTCATTTTGATTAATGTTGATTTAGCCAAAAATAGATGTTCAGTTTTTGTTTATTTGTTAATAATAGCTGATATCGATTTTCTACCTAAGTTTAATTAATATGTCTTACAGAAATTGTTTATGTTTAATATTTTTTGAGATTTTGATTGATAATACCGGATGTTTGTTATCTGTCAAAGTATAAAAAAAGCCTGAAAGAGGTGCTCGATTTTTTCTTAAAGTTTAAATTTTTTTGGATTCATAACACCTGATGTTGATTTGCAGCCAAAGTTTAATTGTTATAATTTGTTAGGTAGCATAGTTTTCACCTAAAATACATTTTTTAAATTAATTTGCCTTTTCTCTCTCTTTAAACATACCACTAAAATACTTTTTAATCCCAGAAATTACAAGCTTATATCTGGCAACCCTAATCTAGCTCCAGATATCATGTCTTCTTCTTCTGGTCCCTAAACATTCTGAATGTCGGCAACCATCTTGGCTGTCTCGTCTCTGCTGGTTGATGCTCTGATTAACTCAGAAGTTGTCTTGCAGGTCCATGTTCTCAGATGTTTTAACCAATAAGTTCTTCTTCTACCAGCACTTCTCTTTCCTGGTATTTTCCCCAGGAGAACAGATTGCAGGAGTTCATAACGGCTATTATTCCTCATGATGTGGCCAAGGTACTAAAGCTTCCGTGTTTTTATGGTGGTCAGTATTTCCATATCTTTTTTCATTTTGCGGAGCACTTCAGCATTTGTGGTGTGGTATCATGTAAGAATTTGGAAATATTTCTTCATACATTGACGGGCGCGGTCGTACTTGCAAGTCTGAAATGCTTCTAGCAATTTAACCTTTCAGTCTATGTATGCCAAGGAACATTTCCTATCTGTTTTCCTAGCATTACCTGCTGTGTCGTTAGTTTAATAAGCGATGCAACTGCTAAATAATACCGCAACAAGAAAAGGAAACAGGCGAGTGCCGGCAAATACCTAAGGAGTGCTGGTCACGTGGTAGACAGCGCTCGCCGTGTGTGGTGAATGGCGGAAGAAGTGAACTTTCTCTGTTGGTGAGCGGTGGAGGTGATCGTGCTCAGGCAGATTCCAGACAAGGCCGAGCAAGGCAGCTCGACTGGCCGAGGTCCCTCTCACTACAGGCAACCGGGAAATTAGGTCTCGTATGGAAATGAACAGCAGGATCGTAATTAAGTTTTTTTTTTTTTTTTTTTTTTTTTTTTTTTTTTTTTTTTTTTTTGGGGGGGGGGGCGACGTGGGGGTCGTGATACGGGACGGAACAGAATATGTAGTTCATCGGGAGATGGAAATGATATTGATCTTATGATTCATTAAGGAAATAACCTTGTTTTTTTCGGTATTGCTATCCCCGAGGGTATAGTTCTGCCGCCTAGTTTCATACTTGTTTTTTAGTGCTGGTGTCTTCCGCCTATCTGCCGTTGAGCTCCACCTTAGTGTAGGAAGTGAAGTGTTTCCATTTGTCTGCGAACTATGATGTATGTGTGTGAGAAGTATATTTTTAACCGACTTCAAAAAAGGAGGAGGTTCTCAATTCGTCTGTATTTTTGTTTTGTTTTGTATGTATGTTCAGCGATATCTTCGCCAATTTTGAACCGATTTAAATGAAATTTTTTTAGTGGATAGTGTATACCTCCAAAGTGGTCCCATATGAATTTCATTGAGAAACCACCCCTTCTACCCCCCCTCCGCCCCCTAATTTTTATACAAATCCACATTTTTTATTCGATCTCGATGAAACTTTGGACATACATAGCCAAAAATAAAGAGAAAAATACTGTCAACTTTTGGTTTAAAAAAACTGAACCCCTCTCCCCCTATCCACACCCTTAATTTTTGCCAATTTTCTTTATTCAAAGCTACGTCGACACCATTTAACTGATCTCCATTAAAGTTGGCAATTACATGTAGTTTTTCATGGAAATGGTAACTGAAACCACAAAAAAAACACCCCTCTCCCCTTTACACCCGTTAATTTTATAGAAACCTACATTTCTTATCTGATTTTTATTGAACTTTGCCCATGTATACTTTAAAACAAAGAGAAAAATCCTGTCAACATTTGATCTGCCAAAGCCCAACCCTCTCCCTCCTTCCACCCCTTTAATTATTGTCAATGGTCTTCATAAAAAGCTACACTCGACACCGTTTGACCGATTATCATCAAAGTTGGCATACACATGTAATTTTTCATGGACAATCTGAAAAAAAAATAAATAAATAAAAAACCACCCCTCTCCCCTTTTCATCCCTTTATTTTTATACAAACCCTCATTTTTTATCCCATTTCGATGAAACTTTGGACATGCATAGTCAAAAATAAAGAGAAAAATACTGTCAACTTTTGGTTTGAAAAAACTGAAGTCCTTCCCCCCTATCCACCCCCTAAATTTTTACCAATGTTCCTTATACAAAGCTACAGTCGACACCATTTATCTGGTCTCCATTAAAGTTGGCATATACATGTAAATTTTCATGGAGAAGCTTTCTGACAAAAATTAAATAAATAAAAAAACCAACCCCATATCTCCCTTTACACTCCTTAATTTTATAGAAATCTACATTTCTTATCTGATTTTTATTGAACTTTGCCCATGTATACTTTAAAAACAAAGAGAAAATTCCTGTCAACATTTGGTTTGCCAAAGCTAAACCCCTTTCCCTCCTTCAACCCCCACAGAATTATGTTACAATCAAACAAATATCTGACTGTAAACCGGTCTTGGAAACATTTCTTTATTATTATTTTGCTTTACGCCTCGTCGACGTTGAGGTCATTAGAGGACGGAAGGGGGAAGGATTTTGGGATAAGGAACCGAAAGGAATTCAGGCATGGCCTCAAAAGTTAATGGGGTCCCAATTAACTTTTGTCAATGTTCTTTATAAAAAGCTACAGTCGCGATCGTTTGACCGATTATCATGAAAGTTGGTGCTTATACGTATTTTTTCACGAAGAAGATGTCTAACCAAAAGATCTACCAAACCACCACCTCTCCCCATTAAACCGCTTACTTCTTATATAAAATCACAGTTTTTATCCGGTGTAGACAGAACTTAGCAAATTTTTACTATAAAACAATGAGAAAAATAATGCCAACTCTTGGTGTGCAAAAACTGAACCCCTCTCCCCGTTTCCACCCCCCTGAATTTTGTCAATTTCTTTTTAGAAAGCTACAGTCTACACCATTTGACCGATCTTTATGAAAGTTGGTATATATATATATAGGCCTATATATACTTTTCTATGACCAAAAAATCAAAAAAACTATCCTAGCTCCCCTTCCCTTATTATATGTACAAAAACCACATTTTAATCCGATTCGGTGGAACTTCGCATCCGTATATCTTAAAACAAATAGAAAAAGAAAAATACTGTCCACATAACTTTCACAAAAACGCAAACCCTTTCCCCGTTTCTACCCCTTTATTTACTGTCAATGTTCTATATACAAAGCTACCGTTTCTTTCTGATTTTGAAGGAACTATGTACATGTATAATGCAAAACAAACAGAAAAATACTGTCTACATTTGGTTTCGAGAGTCCAAACTCTGCTGCGTCCTTTTCATCCTTTAGTCTACAGTTTCTATCCGATTCTGAAGGAAATTTGCACACGTATACTTTAATTATGTTGCAGAAGCCCAACCCCTCTTCCCTTCTACCCCCACCCCTCATAATTTCCAATGTTCTTTATAGATATCCACAGTTTTATCAGATTTCCATGGAACACTGCACATTTATACTTAAAAACAAAGAAAAACATAGTGTCTACAGTCTGTTTACAAAACCCTACCACTCACTCCCTTACCCCATTTATTTTTTGCAAATTTTCTTTTCACAGTGCTACTGTTATTATCTGGTTTCTATGGAAATTTGACCCTGTATACTTTAAAACAAAGAGAAAAATAGTGCCCTAACTAGTTTTACAAAAACCAAATTACTCTTCGTCTCCACATCCCTTAATTGTTTTTTATACATACCTACAGTTTTATCTGATATCAATAGAAATTTACACACGTATACTTTAAATCAATCAGAAAAGGCAGTCTACATTTGGTATACAAAAGCTCAATCCCTCTTCCCCTTTACCCTCACCCCTTTTAATTTTCAATGTTCTTTACAAAAATCGACAGTTTTAAATCCCGTCAAAATCAATTAAGCTATTTTTAAGTCATGGCATAATATTTATGAAATAAATGTGTCGTAATGTCTCAACATGTACATACTTCAGATTTCAACTGGATCCCAAGCTTTCACGTTGTGAAAATCAATCAAAAATCTATATTTTCTGTGTGATGCCGGAGCAAACAGATATATTCCAGAGACAGATTTCTGTATGTGGTATGTATTAATACCCAGAAGTTACATGTTTCGGTTATCGACCAGCTCCTTTAACAGATGTTATGATAGGATCGAAACATAGCCTGGACCAAAATGTTAAACTGATATTCCTAAACACAACACCCAATTCACCCCGTTCTGGAAGTTGTTGTGGTATATAAAGACAGAATTCTTCTTTGAAAGCAAGCGCTTTAATCCCTGAGCTACCAGAAAGTTTGCAAAATGGGAACTGCTGCGGTAAATTTAAAATACAAAACAAATTATAATACCACTAAAAATCTTAAAATAAAATAATTGTTTGAAAAAACATAAAAACCGCCTTCAAAAAAAGCACTAAAAATTTTAATATAACTTTATACCTTGCTTAGGAGAAAGTAAATCTAAATGGTCAATATTTTACATTACTGTCATTGAAATTTTTACATTAATTAGTTATTTTTGGAGTCGGTGCCAGCGGAAGTAAGAAAAACAAAAAGATAAAAAAATAATGATTAACAATAGTACATAAAAAATCATCTTACTGCTTACCTACAATTAATGTAAGAAACATGTTTCAACAAAACTGAAACATACAGATGATACCCCGATATTATGCTAACTGTAAATCGTTTATTGCATGATGCAGCCTACAAACTGACACTGTAGCGCCAGAGATATGCCTGGATGACCAATAAGGCCGAGCCACAGATTAAAATACTGTTAATTTGTTTCCTTAAGCTGTCTCCCGCAATAACACTATCTGCCTCACGACATGCTGTAAAAGAATGGGAATTTTTGTTCGTACTTCCCGTTTCGCCTCTAACACCAAAAGAGGTTCAGTAATTCAATCTTCGCGATGTGACAGCTGGCACCGACTCCAAAAATAACTAATTAATGTAAAAATTTCAATGACAGTAATGTAAAATATTGACCATTTAGATTTACTTTCTCCTAAGCAAGGTATAAAGTTATTTTAAAATTTTTAGTTCTTTTTTTTGAAGGCGGTTTTTATGTTTTTTTAAACAATTATTTTATTTGTTTGTGCAGTATATAGTTTATAAGGGAGCGTGCATAAACCAAGTAGCTCCATTTTGGCCTCCTGTTAACCCCCCTCCCCCTCACGTAGCCCCACTTGGCTTTTGTCTCTACACCTTCCCCTCACATAGCACGTAGTTTTTTTTCACTATTGATTCCAGAAGACATTTTGTACTGTTTTTCTCTTGTCAGATTATCGTAAAATACATACGGGTATGATTAAATGACGAAAATAAATATTCACATGCTGTTGAGTGTTCTGTACCTCATTTTGACTGTAACAAATAATATGAATGAAAATCTACGTGGACTGGCTCGGAACCCCCCTTCCGTCACGTAGCCCTATGTAGCTTTCCAGCCAACCCCTCCCCACCCCAGACAGAACCACGTAATTTATGGACGCTCCCTAAGGAGGTGATTAGGAATGGTCCTAGCATTCGCATAGACGATTGCGTAAACCACCTAAAATGTGGAAACCTGGGCTCGAACCAGATACCATTGCAACTCACAGATCCAATATGCGGCGCCTTGGCGCACTGAGATACACTGGCGGGTGGCATTTAACTTAAAACTATAGACAACTGTATTTCCCCGGTGTTCATGGTTACAAATTCTGTTACAGATTTCGATTTACTGTAACTAGTTTTTAGGATTGTTCCTGTATGTAGATTATGTATAAATTACTTCCCAGTCATTTGTAATAATGGACTTAAACACTGTACCCGTACTGACTTGTGTTTATGCTTACGTTCTTATGGCTTTACGCCTCGTCGACGTCGAGGTCATTAGATGCGGGAAAGGACTGGAGGCAAGGAATGGGAAGGAATCATCACAACATTCGCCTGGAATCGTCGAAAACCCAAATCTGGATGGGCGTACGGGGATTCGAACCCACGACCTCCCGAATGTGAGGCCAGAGCGGTACCGCTTACCCACCACGCTCGGTATCGAACTAACACCATTTAAATGATGAAGCCCGGTGGGGGAGTGGTAGCTTAGGATGTGCGTAGAAATCCTCGTCTGGTAATCCAATTTTAGTTTTCTCATGGTTTCCAGAAATCACTCCAGGCTAATGCCGGGATGGTTTCTATAAAAGACCCTGGCCGAAATCCTTCCTGTTCCATTTCCAAAACCCTCTACCACATATAATGATCTCAATATTGACGAGGCGTAAAGCTGTAAAATATTACATCTGAGAGACAGCTTACAAATAATCACAAACCAAATGAGTGATTATAGGAATTTTGTATCCTCTTACCTATGCTAACTGTCCCAGTTCCATTTAATTTAATTTAATTTAATTTCAATGGAGCTCCGGTGGCAATTTCCCTACACCCCCATCTTCCCCCTATCCTGCAGCCACATACATTTGCCCTCTACAAATTTTATCTTTAAATTCTTTCAAGGTTTTCGGTAAATTATTCATCATTTCTCTTGGTAACTCATTCCAATCCATGACACCCATACATAAAAAAGAGAATTTTCCCACACCCTTGTGCCTGAAATCGAGTGCCAGCTTGTGGTCATGGTCATCTTTTCCCTTCCATGTACTACTTTTCATACCTACTCCAATATCTTTCCATGCCACATCGCCAGTATATTTACAGTTTAGGGCAATTTTTCCTTTACAGTTTAAGTCATAAGGCAGAAACTGTTTCTGGTTTATGTTAATACTAACAGGATTTTTTATAGCATTTTATTTTGTAAGAAGATATATAAAATCGGCAAGAAACAATATTAATGCTACATTACAGTTAATTTTTACAATGTACGTAACAGATATCGCAATGCCATTTTCGAGACATGAAGGAATTTTTACGTTTTGACGACTGATGAATCCGTTTCTGTTACTACTGCCATGAGTTTGTGTAAGTGACCAATTTCGATTTAAACTGTAGCCATGTCAATAGATCTTCGAACTAGCGTAAGTGTCGCATTTAGCTAACCATTCGTGAGTCCTAGGTATTTGTATTTTTTTGTAATTATCTCGGCGTGGTGTTTACTTTCTCACGTTTTAATAGTGACAGTAAAATAATAGTGATAATGTGTAATCTGGTCGGTGCAGTGTAGTGCTTCATATCGTCAGAAGATTTCAAAATGAATCCTACAAAAACAGAGAAGCTAACCCTGCCCATGAGGCAAAATAAAATAGTAACATATGTCGCTGATGATGCTCTGGAAATAGAGTGAAACGCGTACGACACAAAGAATAAAAAATCATTCAATTGCATTGGCGTGTTATTCACCTTTATAAAAAAATTGATTAACTCGCAATTGAGGAAATGGCCCACAATATCCAGTTATTAAGTTAGTTTCTGTTACCACATGATGAATTTCAAGCTGTTAAAAAAGGTTACAAAACTTCATAAAAAGTAAGACGCAAATAGTTTTTAATGGGATAGATGAAGCAGCCAACGATTTTAGAATGCCGGTACGAAAGATGTTCCATCGAATAAATTGTGCAGCAGTAAAACAAGTATTTGACGTGTGCAAGAAGGGTCTACCATATAAACTTTGTGACATCGCTCAAAGGTCACTCTGTTGTAATAATAATAATAATAGTCATAAAACCGAGCCGGATGAAAGAGCGATAACGCTCAAGCCCAGAGGCGGATCCAGAGATGGGAATAGGGGGCTCAAGACCTCAAGCTCCCCCCCCCCACCCAAATGTATTTTTTTTAGCTTTTAGGCAACAATCCGACGAGGCTATAAAGACTACCCTTACCCGACTCAAGCCCCCCATCCCCAAACCAAAGTCCACTCAAGCCCCCCCCCAAACCAAAATCCGCTCAAGCCCCTCCCAAACCAAAACCCTGAATCCGCCCCTGCTCAAGCCTAACATTCGGGAGGACCGGAATCAAATCCCCATCTGGCCATTCAGACTTCCGTTTACCATGATTTCCCGATCATTGCAGCCAAAAGTAAATATGGTTCTTTAAGAATGCCTAGCCCGAATTCCTTTCCTTTCAATATCCCCCCCCCCCTCTCCCGCTTCTAACGACAGCGACAAGGAGTAAACCCATAGAAAAATGGAAAAAAATGGAAATTAATTTTTCAGAACAAGGAATAAAATTTTGGAGAATATTTCTGAAACTTCGCGTTTCTCAGTTTTCAAATAACACTGTCATCCATAATCATCGAACAGCCCTAGGATTTCTTATATGGGCAACGAGGGAATTTGGTTTTTATAATCCAGCTATTAAGGCTTTCGTAATAAAATCTGTTTGTGTTGTAATTGTTATTAGAAACTGCGTATAAAACAGACACGGGCATTGTTAGAAATTATAGGTGGTATTTGTTTGAATTAAGAAATGTTGTTAGCTGCCAAAGTTCCTTTTAAAAACAGAATAATGTCACTGTGCCATTAGAATTCAGTTCTTCGTTTCAAATTGATTTCCATAGAACCTTTGAAGTACTATTTGAAACTGGCGTGATGGGTAACTTGTCAATCTTGTTACTAATATCTGACTCTGAAAAGCATCCGCGGAAATTATTTTAGAGAATCTAACAAATACTTTGGTGGGGAGCGCAGAAAAACCCCAACAAATTTCATAATTCTGTTCTACTATTGTCAGTGAGCAAATTAACTGGGCTATCAGCGCCCACCGCGCAGAAAAAAACACACACATTTCATTTAATGTAAAATTATTTCGTAAGTTCTATCGAAGAAATTTTGTTTATCCGAGGGATTATGTTAATTCAAGCAGCTTGCGCTATCGCTGTAGACGGTTCGAAAACATGGTCATAATTTACATCTTTATCGTTAACACATGATCTCGCTGGATAATATTCAAGGAGAAAATTTTATTTGCTCTTTCTTTTTATTAACAGTTACTCCTCTCGTAGCAACTGTCATAATGCCAAAATTTAATGTCTTCTAAACAGTTTAGCGACACGTTAAGACCAGAAGCACCACTTGCGAAATTCAAATAGTATGATGGGCTCCGGCAGGATTACTTTAAGGGAGGTGCATCTGTATCTTTTTAATAGATTATATGAAACACTTAATACTTATTAACTAAGGATACTGAATTTATTGGCAAGGTGTTGAACAAAGTTGGACAACAACCTAGTGGTCTTCAGTTATTATCCAAACAGTGAATTTAATAAAAAAATTGTTTCTTAATACTTTTCCGTCCGTGTATTTCCTTAGTGTGCAAAGTTTCATCGAGATCGGATGAAAACTGGATTTGTATGAAGAACAAACAAACAAACAAACATACATACATTCATCTTTATACATATAGATGCACGACACACAGGACATGCGAATCAATTAGAGAACAATAACAAACCAAGTTGTAACAATCTAATATGAAAATTTCCCCTTGAAATTCCTAAGGAGAAGTAACATCTTCAATGATAACTTCCGTAATTCGGAAGACAGAGTATTGGCACACATTTTATCTCACCTTACAACAGAGATTTTATTAAGATGTTGCAGACGCATATAGTGTTATTGGATTTGAGACCCCTCAAGGAATTTTCGGCCACAAACAACAGAGTTTAGATTTTTCCCTCCATCGTAGCTTAACCCAGTAATCATGCAATTTAAAGAGAATCTACAGTTTTATGTAGAATCCGAACCACGGAGCGTCTTAATGTGATTAACAAGAACAAAGCAAAGCAATGTGATGGGTAGAGATCACCTGTAACACCCGTAAAGTTCCTGCCATGAAGTAGTTTGGAATTGGAGATCTCTCAATCACCAGACAACAAACTACTGAGCAACCAACGTGCTCAAATCATTATATTTACATTGTCATTTACCGGCAACGGCACTCATGTGGACTTCATATTTCGCAGAAGTAAAAGAGAAAACCACAATTTCGTGAAGTGATGCTCGCATAAGACACGATTAATTTAGTTTTTAATAACATTAATTTCTTCACGAGTGCGTTGTTATTGCTGTCATTGATAATGCCTGGATCTAAATTTAGTTTTTAACGATTTAAATTGTCTTCACGAATTCCATGTTACTAATTACGTATTCAACAACAAAATTAACAGAATCCAAAGAGTGGTATGCTTATCTCTGATGAAGTGTGATCTATGGTTTCTACAGGGCGTTCGCCGGAAACGCTACCCTCCCAGTCTGTTGCCGTCGGCAACTTGCTCGGTCAGTAGCGCCAGCAGTTTCCGCCACACGGCACCGTGAATCACCGCACTGTTTAACACCTCCGCTGCCCCAACAGTGCAGTGCAGTGACCCTTACATTTTTAAGAACGGTTTCTTTGCATTGTAGATAGTTTGTGACTTCAGTCTCTTATTAATCAGTGATGTGAATAAACGTTTCTTTGCGGTTTGGCTGGTTCGGGGATTCATACTCTTATTAATCTGTACCGTGTTTGAGTGTGAGTAAAATTATGGTACGTTACAGTTTGCAACAAAGAATATTTCTCTACGATACATATGTGAAGAAGAAGTCGTTTAAAAAGTGACGCAGTAAATTTCGTCGCGAATTTCCTGGCGCTTTACTGCCAGCTAAATCAACAATTCTGCGTCTGGTTAAAAAAGTAAGAGAAACGGGTTCATTTTTTAACAAAAAGAGACTGTCGGTCAACCTATTCTCACAGAGGAGAAAATTGACGATATCGCTTTTCGACTAGAACAGTCATCCAAAAAATCATTAAGTCAGTTAGGGCAGCGTGTGTCTCGAAATATGTTCAGAAGATGTGAAATGTGCATTACACAAGAGGGTCAACACTTCCAGCATCTTTTATAAGGTAAGCTAATGAATTACGTCACATTTAAATGCTTAGCATACAAGTTTCTGAAGTTTATGAAGCGTAATTATTATGAAATAGTCCGCGGCCGACGGTTGAACAATGCCGGAAACTGAGCGTTCGCTCGCCGGGAGCAGTTTCTTCCTTGTAGCGCTAACAGTGGGTTGCGTTTCCCGGCGAACGCCCTGTATAAGTTGAGTTTACATTAGAAGTGTTTAATCTTTGGTGTAGTGTGGTCTTTGGTGCCTATATGTTCAGTTTACGTTAGAAGTGTTCAATCTATAAAGTAGTGTGATATTTGTTACCTATCTGTTCAGTTTAAGAACCACTTATCATTTATTGCTCTGTCCACCATTCACGTGAAGTCACAATACAGCATTTTTTAAGTTAAGCACTAAGTTTAAAAACTGCATACAAATAGGTTCAATATTTTTGGCGTGGTGAGAGGACAAAGAAAATTCTCGGAAAAGGCCACTTACAGATTCATTTACGTGACTGTAATATAATTACATTATTGTATTTCATGGTTGGCATTAGTGTATTAATGATAGCTGTTGAAGTACAAGTGAGAATCGCTAGGTATGTTATTTATTTATTATTTCGTGACAGAAACATACAGTCACACAATCACAAACATCAAGTTGTACTGGACCAGAATTTGGCCACTTCCAGTGCATTTTCTGAGGTGTCATACAGATCATCTTCCGAGCAGGAGGCTGCACACAGTAGAGAGTGGAACATGTGCTGAACAGTCTGGTCTTCTCTGCAGACGCACTTGATATCATTGATCTCAGCATAGCCCCATCTTACTAAATTGACTTTGGATCTGCCTACTCCTGATCTTAGGCTATTCAGAGACTTTGCTAGGTATGGGAATATATTTTGTGCCGAAGGGTTTTAGCGTTACTCCGTAGAAGAAAATGTTTAAAGTTGAAATTGGGAACGATGCTATGTTATTTCGACTCGCGTCAATCATACCTTCTGAAGTTTATTGTTACGTCGTACTATAGCACTCAGCCAAACTGCACTTATCGTTAATTGACTGTTTCGTTTGCTGGTGGGTACACGATGAGAAATGAGTTCGGTTTACCTGGCTTCTCTTCTGAATTGTACAGAGTGCGAAGGAAATCGTAAGGACTTACACCAAAACAACAGAGTCGATTGATACTTCTTATCTTTTCAAAGTATTTCTTACATCTGCAGTGAAAATTAACTAAAACTTCGAAAATTCTTAAACAGACAGTCGAGCAACAATAAAGTGGTGAAAGTAACAGCGATATGTACAATAGTGAAAGCAGCAGTATTGTATACGCCGATAATGACTGACAATGACACGGAAGTAGCTCGGGAAAGAACACAATTAAGAGGACAGTAACTTTCGCTGCTCGGGAGAATAGTTCCCTTTCGTTGTGTACCGTTTTTTCCGTTGTAAACGCCATTGCGGCTTTTATGGTACTACCTGGTATTTCACCGTAAAACGAATGCTGACGGAATAGTACAAGTATTACAAATTTTTTCATTCTATTTGAGACCAGGAGAATGAAGTGACAATGTGGTTTTCTTAGCACTCATTGGTTGCTCTGCACGTCACGTTAGTCTTTTTATTTAGTGTATACACTTTACAGTTTAAACAAATTGACGTTTACTCTTGCGAGTGTAACTCTTTCCATAATACTGTAACATGCAGCACACAAGTGTACTTTTGGTGACGGCTCCAGCGTCACTAGTAGCTATATTTAAAGCAAGACGAGCGTTTTGAATGTGGCAAAGATATTAGCAAGGTGGGTCTCGCATATCCAGATATCATATACTATATACCTGAGATTAGTATCTATCATCGCCAGATGCGAAGTGAAGAAGTTGGAGATCTTCGAAGGTGATCTAATGTGTATGTAAATTGCACAAATATCTTTTTTTTTTGTTTATGGCATTGTAGAGTTCATTAGACGCGGAAAGAGCTAGGGCCAAGGAACTGTAAGGAAATCGGAAATGGCCTTGTGAAGGAACCATCCCAGCATTAGTCTGTAATGATTCTGGGAAACCATGGTAAACATATCTGGATAGCTGGACGGGGAGCTGCAAATAGTAGGCCAAATGTACGATGCTGTAACGGAGAACCATGAGCTCTGTGTTTGAAGCTAAGCGTCATGGCAAAGATCTTCCAAATGGAGAAAAGTTAGTCAGGGGCATGGAGAGAGCTATATTTAAGTACTTCGACGAGGTATTCTTTCTATTACGTAACATAGACATCTGTTTTATTTCTAAATCCTTTTGTATATTGCTTTTAAAAGCGACTAAATTAG